>BLKR01001745.1:0-253844 GCA_011170035.1 Teleogryllus occipitalis
AATGTGTGGTGAAGACTGTAAGCAGAAACTTTTCCTATTCCTTTTTATTACGGCCATAAACGTTCAGACGTCAGTGCTCGTTGAGACTCGGCGGTGTGCGGACGTTCGCTGCTCCGCTGTGCTTCCTTCGCGCGCTATGACCGTGGCCGTTCAAGATAAGCGTCAAGAACGAAAGCTGTTATAGTTTTTTTTTGGTTTTGTGGTTAATAGTTGTTCCTTAACTGTGTGCAAATTCGGGTGACGAGTTTTCCCAGATTTATGAAGTTCAGTGTTTTAGTGAGTGTTCTCTTCATTTTCACGCACCGAGAAGCTCGAAGTGCGTATG
The DNA here is from genome assembly GCA_011170035.1 of Teleogryllus occipitalis. Taxonomy (NCBI): domain Eukaryota; kingdom Metazoa; phylum Arthropoda; class Insecta; order Orthoptera; family Gryllidae; genus Teleogryllus; species Teleogryllus occipitalis. The sequence goes on from BLKR01001745.1 coordinate 326, forward strand.
TTTCTGACCATCGTGTTGCTGCTTGGCATCCGAGCAACAACATCGTAACCATCATGGAAGTCCACCATCCCAATCAACAACCAAGTATTGTTTCAAGTAAGAGTTATGTTCAAGCTTGTAATAGTTCCCTGTTTCCTAAGAAAGAAAATGCAATTGTGATTGACTCTGCTAATTATGCACCGACAGTTGACTTCATTGAAGCCCTTGCAGGAAAAACTAATCCTTCTCATATTCGGTTTGCATCAAAGATCTCTAATAACAGGCTTTGTGTTTATTTGTCCACCAAAGAAGTTGCTGACGATCTAGTTTTCAAAGTTAAATCAATAATTGTATCTGACCATGAATTCACTATAAGACCGCTAATTTCACGCAACAAAAGAATAATTCTTTCCAATGTTTGCCCGAGTATCCCTAACAATCTACTAGAAGATAAGTTATTAGAATTTGGTGTTAAAACTGTGGCATCAATGTCTTTTATTCGTGCAGGTTTCTCTAACCCAAACTTAAACCATATCATGAGTTTCAGAAGACAAACCTACATAGCACCGGAACATGAAGAACTACTCCCGGAGTCTTTCCAAGTAACATTGGATGGTTTACCGCATTGGATATACATCTCATCTGATATCCCTACCTGCTTTCAATGCAAGCTGCAAGGTCATTTTGCTAAGAACTGCCCAAATGGCAACTCACCCCTACCGCAAGCAGCTATCAGCCCGAAGGTAGCAACCTTTCCCTTATCAGACGGTGACCTTTCCGTTTCTCCTGCCCCCGGTCCCGCTCCTGTCATTAACGAGAACGAATTCCCTGCTCTCCCAAGTGTTTCACAACCAGATCCTTTACCGGCATTCCCTACAACTTCAGTCTCGGAATCCAAGGCAGAGAAGCCAACGGAAAACACGGTAAAATCAAGAACCAAAAGGCCACTCTCTACTAGTAGTTCCCAAGCGACGTCTCTTCCCGCTAATGTGACAAGAGATCTCGTTACTGAAAAGACTGTCCTCTCTGATTCGGAGATATCTTTAGACTTAGAAGACCCCCCTGTGAAACAAAATAGTGTTCCCCTAAAAAAATAAAAACCACCTCAGATAGTAAAGAAGACATTCAATGGTCAGTGACCAAAGAAAAGATTGAAAAGAGCCCAATTAAATACCCGTTATCGATGAATGAATTGTTAAGCTTCTTTGACAAATCTAAAGGTTCCCAGAACATTGCAGAAGTTGCTAAAGACTTCTCTCCAGATATTTCACCTATAATTTCAATGTTACGGGATATTTATACCACCCTTCCTAACAAAGGTATTAAGAACAGATGTTCCAGAATAATCAAAAAACTTGAAAGTGCATTGGATTCTGATATGGATACTTCCCAGGCATCTACAGTGTAATACTACGACCATATATTTCCTGTATTTCCTCATGGATATTATTCAATGGAATTGCAATGGCTTCTACTCCCGAATGTCCTTCTTAAAAATTCTCATCAATGATTTCAGTCCCCAAGTTCTCTGCCTACAAGAAACCAACTTTAAAGGCAATACATGTGCTCCGTTACGTGGATATAAAGGTGTATTCTGCAACAGAAGAGACTCTCTAATTGCAAGCGGGGGAGTAGCGACATTTGTGAAACAAGATGTTTTTCTTCATAATATTCCACTACAAACGCCCTTAGAAGCTGCGGCCGTATCGATCAAGCTTAATATAGTGGTGACTGTATGCAATATTTACTTACCGAATAGCCAAACATTGAATATTCTCGAACTTGACAACATTGTCATGCAACTTCCTAACCCATTTATTATAGTGGGTGATTTTAACAGCCATAATATTATGTGGGGCTCTCGAAGAACTGACAGAAGAGGCAAATCTATAGAAGAATGGCTCGATAAATATGATAATTTAATTCTCCTGAACAACGGAAGTGCTACAAGATTTAATACAAGCAATGGCACCGAGAGTGCAATAGATTTGAGTCTTGTGACTAGTAACATTGCTACAAAATGTACTTGGAGCACCTTTGATCAACTTTATGATAGTGACCACTATCCCATCTCTATCAACTTCTCCGACCGACAATTGGTGAAAAATCTCAAAACTCACCCTAAATGGTTGATTAACCATGCAAATTGGTTACAATTCCAACACATCATAATTAATAATGTCGATAACCTTCCTAAACCAGACTCGTATCCACCTTCTCTTATAAATAAAACAGTTCAGGACTTTACTAATATGTTGACATTAGCTGCCAGTTCATCCATCCCTCTAAGTTCTGGAAAAATAAGGAAACACCAGGTTCCTTGGTGGAATGAGGAGTGCACTGCGGCCATCAAAGAAAAGAAGAGATATTTCCGAAAGTATAAGAAGAATAAAACCATTGAAAATGGAATACTCTTTAGGAAAGCTAGGGCTAAAGCCCGCTTAATTTTAAAAACAACAAGACTTCAATCTTGGAATAATTTTACATCATCAATAACTAGACAGACTCCCTCCTCTTTGTTATGGCAAAAAATCAAGTCCATTAGTGGCGCACCGATGAAATCCATCCCATTCATGCTAATAGACGCAAACGGTAATAAATACTCACAACCTCAAGACTCCAGTAATTTACTTGCTGTATCTTTTGCTAAGAATTCCAGCCACTGCAACTATGATCCGGAGCTTTTGAAATCTCTTGATTCAACATTTTTTATGCCTCAAAAACTTATTTCTTCATTGGTTGGTTCCAACAATGACCATTATAACAGAATGTTCACCTTAGACGAACTTCTTTATGTGCTGAAGAAAAGTAACAATTCTGCTCCGGGCCCTGACAACATCCCCAACAGTTTTCTTAAAAATCTACCAGCGAAGGCCCTGGACCATCTTCTTCAGATATACAATGTCATATGGTCCACTCAGACCTTTCCGGACCAATGGAAAGAAGCTATAGTTATTCCGATTCCTAAGCCCAATAAGGACAGATGCAACCCAGCTAGTTATCGACCCATATCTTTAACGTGCAATCTGTGTAAGCTTCTTGAGAAGATGGTATGCAACCGTTTAAGATGGTTACTAGAATCGAAAAGCCTCTTGTCTCCTTTCCAAAGTGGATTTAGAACTTTTCGCTCCACCAATGACCACTTAGTGGGAATTGATTCAGAAATCTGCGATGCGCTTAGCAGGCACCACCATACGATGGTTGTTTCGCTTGATCTCGAAAAGGCCTATGAAATGGTCCACAAATCCAGACTACTATCTATCATTTCTACATTGCCAATAAAGGGCAATATGTTTGCTTTCATAAAGAACTTTATTGAACACAGATTTCTCAAAGTCCGCGTTCAAGATAAAACATCACAGCAAGTTGAAATGTCAAATGGCCTTCCTCAAGGATCAGTGTTAAGTGTGTTATTATTCCTCATCGCCATAAATGAAGTGAGCAATATTGTAAAAAGCCCTGTGAAAATATTTCTGTTTGCTGATGATATCACCCTCCTCTGTAGTGGCAAAGATATTAATTTAATCACATCTATAATGCAAGAATCCCTCAGCACAATTAACGAATGGTCCAAGTCGTCGGGATTCATCTTATCAAAAACAAAATCAGAATTTATGGTCTTCACGAGATCTCGGAAAGTATTGAACTTGTCTTCAGTAGTCCTGAAAATTGGTGATCATAACCTAAGAAGAACGAATACCAGCAAAATTTTGGGTCTAACATTCGACCAGAAGCACTCGTGGAAATCCCACATTTCTTCCCTCAAAGCGGATTGCTCTGTTAGACTTAACATAATTAAAATGTTATCTTCACACAAGTGGGGAGCGGACGTTATTTCGCTAATCAATTGTTACAAATCTTTGATACAACCAATGTTAGACTATGGAGTCGTGGCTTATAGTTCAGCCAGCAACCATTTACTAAGAACATTGGACCCTATAATTAATTCTGCATGCCGCCTAAGTTTGGGTGCCTTCAGGACCAGCCCATGTACTAGCCTACTAGTCGAAGCGGGCCTCCTTCCTTTAGACCTCCGTAGAAAATTCCTGTGCTTACAATTTGCTTACTCTTCTCATTGTTCTCCTCCTAATCCCACACTTAACTATATCTGTAACCTCTCTAAGTCCTTCCAATTTGCAAATCATCCTAACTATCCTAAACCGTTGTGTGTTAGACTTGCTAAGTACCGTGATGAACTTGGCATTGAGGCTCATGATATCATCAAGAGGAAACTCAACCCTCTTCCCCCTTGGGACCATTTCTCCCTGCCAATCAATACGGAAGCTACCAAATTTACGCATCCAGATATCCCTAAGCCTATCCTAAAGCAATTAATCCTGGAGTTTCAGCATAAATTTGCAAATCATAGCCAGTTTTTCACGGATGGATCCAAGCAACAATCAAGATCCAGTGGAGCTGTTATTTCCATTACCCCACCCCTTAAGTATCTTTACCGCCTCCCGGACTTCTATTCCATATTCTCATGTGAAGCTTGGGCTATTATCAAAGCTATTGATATTAGCATCCAAAGACCATCTAGCTCAGATATTGTTATTTTTTCTGACTCACTATCTGTTTTATCCTCTGTTCGCAACAGTCATTCCTTAAATCCCCTGGTTCAAGAAATCCAAGAAAAGCTTTATCACTCCTTCCTTAAAGGTTACCGCATTACAATAGCTTGGCTTCCTTCTCATATAGGCATCCAAGGCAATGAAGAAGCTGATGCAGCAGCGAAAGCAGCAATCTCTCTCCCCGAAATTGAAACTGAAGCTGGCGGCTCACTTCCTGACCTCAAAAACTACCTTTTACATGCGGTTAAGAAACTTTGGGACCGGAACTGGAAAATGTTGCCTTCCAAATTACATGCAGTTAGGAAGAGTATTGAGGAATCTCCCGTCACATCCGTAAGACTTAGCAGAAGACATCAAGTGGTTATTACAAGACTCCGTATAGGACATTTTAAACTTAGTCACAGCTACCTGCTAAAAAAGGCTACTCCTGACCCTTGCCCAAATTGCGGCCTCCCAGTTTCAACTAAACACATTATAGTTGATTGCCAGGTAATGTCGGCTGTCAGAACATACCTCAACATCAATGACAATCTCCACTGTATATTCAATTCTGATTCCGGCCACATGAAAATTATAGAACTCCTCACCAAATTTAATCTCATAAATAGTATTTAGCTAATGACTATTCATTGTCCCATGTACAATATTAATATTAAGGCTCTATGTGTGTATCCCATGAAATTGTGCAACTAATGTATATTTGTATATTTGTAACTACTGTATTATTGTAACTGTGGTCGTCAATGACCTAGCCGTTTATAAGGCGACCTTAAATAAATAATAAAAAAAAAAAAAAAAAAACGTTCAGAAAACCCAGTTCTGACCGAAGGAAAAGTAATCCTCGGATAAGAGTATTTTATGTTATCATTGCAAAGATCTTCAGCGAACCTTGAATTTTCGCAAACTGCATTTATACTCTAGACTCCAATGCATGGACTGTTGAGTGTGCAAGTTTTTGTAATCAAGGAGGAAGAAAAATTACGATGCAAGTAACAGGGAGAAGCTGTGAAAGTACAAAAGTATGTTGGAACGTCACTTCATGAACATAAAACGAAATCTCAAGAGAAAAATGAGCTCAAATTATCTCTTGATTTATACTGTGAATAAGTCCTTAGCGTATGTAATAATGATGATTCAAATGTTCAATGAAGAAATCACGTTAAAACAATATATTGTTTTAGAAAATGTTAATAATTCTGATGGGTTTTGTAGAAATGTGGAATTATGTAGGATCTTTCCATTCTGAGTATCACAAGTTAGCTGAATTTTGGAAATTGTTTTCTTAAGGCAGATGCCCAGCCAACCCAGACCATATAAAAAATAGAGATTAAAAAATAAGAGTACAATTCAGTTGTTAACTGCAGTACGTGAATACATATCGTTAAAAATCATGTAGAGTGAAAACACAATGAAACATTCTGTTTTGTGCAGAATTTGCTACTAAGTGCATTGCGAATGTTAAATTGTTCCCAATGAACGATCTATTAACCAATTATTACTTAATTAATGGAGTTCATTTATTCTATCAGTGGTTTTGTAATCATTACGCTAGAAAAGGATTTATTTCGTAAATGGGTATGCGATATGAATACCGTAGTTGATTGCGAGTTAAAGAGATGCATTTAGATGTAATTTGATTATAAAATGTAACAAAACATCAAGTTTTTATGTAGTATTTCAGTAAATTAATATTTCCTAGAAGCTGTCATGTTTACTAATATCGAAAATTACAAGAAGTATTTCAAGAGTTTATTTCCAAAAAGTATTATTTATAGGAAATACTATTTTTAAGTAAAGAGTTTCTATAAAAGGAAAGTATTTGACAATCAGCTTATAGTTGAAAATAACATTAAAGATAACGGATAACGTTGAAGATAGGACAAATCAAATATTGTGATCAACAAGTAATTTTTAAATACAATATTTAGCAGCATGATAAAGAAGCGTTTTATGAATACGTAAAACTAGCAAACAAACGGAAATGGAAGATTACTCAGGAAGCTCTTTAATTGATTCCTAAATTTGACTCCAAAAAGGAAAACGACTTCTATTTATAAAAAAAACAAATTTTCTGAAAAATGTACTACGAAATGTATTGAATTGCGTTAACAATATACTAATATAAAAATTTGAAATATTATAAAAAGTTCATTTTAAAGATTTTATTATTCGCTTTATTGCGTGAATCAGATTATTTTTTAATCTCATGCTCTAAAAGTAATGCACTCCTGCATACAATGTTTTATGGAAGATATTTCATTATATTTTTCCTTTGCACCAACACTTACCATTGTATTCATTTAATTCGTGAGACAAATAAGACTTTTATCCCCAATGGAGGCGACGTATGCCTTCATACTACATCAAGCATTTTGAAATATTTCAATATTTCAATAATTCAATATTTGTAGGTAATTAACCTCTACTCCTTACAAACTTACTTTTTTTAAAATTATGCATGTGGATTATCCCGAATTTGCCAGAATTGGAAAAACTTACATATCATAATTTTCGCGAATCCGAATTAATTCCACCAATCTGTAGATGGCAATTTAACCTCACAACTGTTCAGAACCTTTCCTTCGAACGACCTCGACAATCAGCTTCATTCAATCAATCACCACTTGAAGAAAGGAACCAAGAAACACAAAAAAATCTTTATAACCGAGAGCGTCATGTGGTTTCATCGTTTCTTACAGCCGAACTCTTCTTTTATCACGTGCTGTTACGATGGCGACGCGTTCTCCCTTCTTCTTTGGTTACGTAAATCATCGTTATTCTTTTATTTCTTGCTTTTACGACGTCGCCGGCGCCGCCGCCACGAATATTCATTCGACCGCGAAAAATCGGCTTCTTCCACCGCTGGGCCCCGGGCTCTTGCAGAGTGGGGCGTTTCCTAGAAGAGAAAGCATTGCAAGTCCCGGTGCTCGACATTCCCGCCAACAGGTGCTCGAAGCAATTACGCCGGCGCACAATAGACTCGACCTCCATTGTGCGGGCTTAACTTCTCGGCGCTGCGGCGGTTGCCTCGGAATGTGATAAGTGATTTTAAATCCCAAGTCCCTTTTTTCACCCCATTCTCTCTTTTCTTTTCCCTCCTCTCCGCTCTTCCGGAACTCCATGCATTTCAATCATTAATTAAGTTTACCGCCGGACTGATTTCCATTCTTTAGTCAAGTCGAATGCAGAAACTCGCGGGCTTTCCTCCATCTCCTTCTCTCTCTCACACACTCTCTCTTACTCTCTCTGTCTGTTGTTCTCTATCTCTCTCTCTTTTCCCCCCGTTGATTTCTCATCTCTTCACATTTTTTCCGCGTAACCTTATAAATTCCTCCTCCCTTCCTACTCGCAGGCACCCCTTCGCCCCCTCTCCTTTCATTCCTCTTCATAAAGCCAGAAGCCGCTCCTTCATCCATCGTTAATAAACTAATTGAAGTGTGAAAATTAATTAGGTGTAAGATAGTTTGTGGTTTCTGCGCCAGACCGAGATGGAACTAGCGCGCTCCGCCCGTCACTCTGCTCGCCCGGCGCAGCTGGCAGTGAGGGTGCTCGGGCAGGCGACCGCCCCGCCCCCCTCCGCGCTGCCAGCGGCTGCCTCACCAAGCAGAGCACATTACGATTCGCGGATTTAAGTCTTTGTGAGCAACCGCAAGTCATACACTTCGTGTAATCCAAGCAGCGTATCAACAGTCATCAGTTGCATTGGATTTACGCACCGATGGTGTTCGCGTAAATTAATGAATATTTCCAAGAGCATTTCAAGTTAAACATCCCTTTTATGTGTTTTAATATATTATTTTAATTAATGCTTCGATTATATTTAGACATTATTTCAAGAAAATATTCAAAACATCAACAGAAAAGTAAAAAAAAAACAACTCGAGATTGGAAAACCAGAATTGAAATTTTGCACGTACATAAATTAAACTAAATGCAAATATAATTTTGAAATATAATAAAATATACTAATAAACATAAAATTAAAATGCGCTCTATTTAAAACAATGAAGAGAATCGAGACTCAATGAGAAATTGAGATGTATTTTACAAGTGCATCAAACATCTTGGGCAGAGAAGTCACGTGTTCAACTTAATACATACAAGTTAGGAAATAAAACGAAGGACTAGAAGCAGATTCTATCATTCTACACTCTGCTGTTGAAAAATAATAATTACCCTTATATTTTCAACATAATAATGAACAACATATGACTGATACTAAGAAAATACATACGTTTTGCTTATTATTCTAAAAACCTTGGAATTCCATTTAAAATAAATTTTTCAATATTTCCACTCAGTATAATCTTTCAATCTAAATATAAATGTCAGAAAACAAATAATAATTTGATTGAACTCTTCAGCATTTAGTGTTAACCTACTTGTTTCCATTTATTTTGGTTACAGTGGAAAGTGCTTCTCTCATTGTCAAAGACGCACTCTAATTTCTTACCTGACGCTGACTAAACAATGGCTCAGTGCGTCGCATGTGTGATGCGGGTTGCCGCGTCAAAAGAGAGTGTAGGGGCCGAGTAGGTCGAAGTGGAATCCATGCGCCTTTCGTCGTGTTTTGACGCGCCGCCGCCGTCAGCGCCACCGTAGACGCAGCTCTGGAAATTCCACACGTCCCGATGCGCCTTTCAATGCCCCCTTGCACACACACACACACACACACACACACACACACACCACCACTTACTGCAGGCCGCATTCTCGCGTTTCTGTCTTCGGCGCTCTCCCCACGAAGGAGAGACCTCGACGGCTTCTCACGGTGCAACTGAAATACCTCCTTGACCTCCTGCCAATCGTCATTTCCTAACCACTAAGATGATTAAGGGTACCAACTTTTTCTACTCCAGCGTCTCTCACTGTGAAGCCCTACAGTCCGAGACCCGAAAATGGAGGACTTTTTGCATTGGGTAAATACTTTAGTTGAATTCAAATGCTGTCTGGAGGAGAATTCTAGCGGTCGTCTTCTCTGACCGGTAGTTTTCTGTGTATTCTCCGATCAATTACAGACGAATGCCGTGTAAGTGCATAGCGAACGCCTGTTGGTCCGCGCGCGATATTTCTTTCCTCTTCTTTGTCGCATCCCCTCCCCTCACACTAACACACATATACATACACCCACACGTACATGCACTAAACATATGGTGAGAGGGGTGGAAGGTTCGTGCTAGTTTTGGAGGTGGGCACCTCGCAAGCCGAGAAGTGGCGAATGGCATGTTCCAACGGGGGAGCTTCACCTCTTCCCGGGAACAATACGCACTCATCTTCGGAACCAATAACACTAGGGCACAAGTTTGTTTTTCTTATCCCTAGGATGAAAGTATGTTATTTCAAAGGAAACGATCATGCTCATTTCGAAAATCATTACAAAAAGTTTCGGTCACTCAAAGTTCAAAAGATATGAACACGTTTCATATTTGAAAAAAACAAAATCCTATACTAATTACCGTGTTGTCTCTCTGGTTATATTATTACAAAAAGTTTGTGAGCAAGATTAATGTGAAGTAAAAACAAGTTAAAAATTGAATACCCACTTTTTTGCAATAATATGCAGACACTAAAATGTTTTGTAGGTATTCTCCAACACATTGGTAGAGCGAATGACAATGACTTGAGGTTTCCATACAATCACAACCTACGGTTCATTGTACATGTGCCATCACTCGTGAGCAACCCATGGTTTGTCCTGATCACAATCACGACATCCAAAGTACAAATAAATCGCAAGTTTTATAATTTCACTTTTTTCCTTTAAAACTTAGGTGTAAATCTTCCACAACCATAACAGAAGTTATCCGGTTGATTCACACATTGTCGATTTGCATCTTATCCAACCGATTATATTCTACAGATCAGTGGGAAATTTCACTTTATAAAAACTCCAAAACTGTACTGTATTAATGTATTTGAGACACATGCACACCAGACATGAACTTCACGCGCACTGCGAGTACAGTTCCGCAGGACACCGACTGACTCAGAATCTGCCCCCACCCCCCAACTGTTGTATACTTGTATACTTGCGATAAGGTAAGTGTCTAAAATTATTCCTTTCGGTGACGATGCGCAGTAGGAAATATATTTGATCCCGGTGATTAAGCTGATAAGTCATAAACACTTTATTTTACAGGAAAGCAAAAAAACAATGTTTAAATGAATTTAATCAGGTATTAATGATATTCAAACAAAGGTGGTATTCAAAGAAAACTATTTTATGTAGGTTGTGTTCGAATATCATTAATCCCTTATTTATAGCATTGGTTTAAAGTTGTTTTTTGCTCCCCTGAAAAATTACGTTTTTTTGACTTATCAGCTTATTCACAGGGTTCAAAGATATTAGGGTGCACGTGACTTGTTTTCAAAACATCCACTAAGACCTACTAAGACCGCTAAGACCTATTCGTAATTGAGTGCGACTACTAGACGCAAAAGCAAAGACTGCAATCGTCGACTACAGAAGGTTAAAAAACACGAAAGACTAATTTTGTTTCATTCTAATGAAAGTAGCATAGAAGAACTGAAGAAATATTTTATTTTGAAACATATTTTATGCGTATTGATTCTACGTATCTTTCAGATGTCTTTACAAATGTATTTGCATTAATACCAAAATACGGTATGTTACGGTATAAAGATGTTATATATTTAAAAACTGTGTCGTGATGTGGTGTTTCATTGTGCTATTTGTAATCTACGTATAAAATTGTGTTGCGCACTCTACCTTCCTAGCGATAAAAATCGTGTTCCCTGGTGTAACCATAGCAGTTAACGCGGCCGGAAATACAAAATAATCAATCAATCAATCAACTGCCATCAGCTCTGACTCTGTCTCATCTTCCGCTCCCGCGATCATCTCTTCCACCATGTGTATTAGTATCAAAGTTATTACCATTATTACCAACAATATTATTCCAATTACTTCTAGAATTTCAAGCAATATGACCATGTGTTATCACTGCCAGTGTAATCACTGCCATTATAATCCATCCACTATTTTGTTTTGATTATCGCATTCAGACCAATATCGCCATGACCGTTGCTTCTCAAGGGCAATTATTTCATTTCCACATTTGCCACCATCGCCTCTGCGATATTTAAATCACACACAGTAGCATGATTTCTTCTGAAGTTATCAAAAAAATAAAGGATTGAAAAAAGTTCACAGTATGAAACAAGTCAGAATGAACGCTAGTTGGTAGTAATATAAAAATGAGCTTCAATCTTTGTTATAATCATCAATGGTTCCGATTATTTTATCCTTGTTTGAATTGAAAGAAAAACAAATATTCACTCCTGTAGAATAGAAGTTGCAAAATTACAGGGAATACAGGGGAAAAAGAGATGTTAAAGCGCTGAAGAAGGAAATATCAGTTTAAAAGTAAAAGCATTTTTTGAAACAATAGAGAGCCAAAATTTAGAAAACCATCGACAAAATTATATCAAAAATTAAAAAAAGATGAAGCAGGAACTAAAAATTAATTTTTCGGTGTAATTAAAAAACTATTCACGAAATAACACTCATGCCCTTTTTGCCAAAACGCATTATTTTCTCATGTTTCTGTAATAAAGAAAATTAAAATATTTATCTCTAAAGACGCTGAGCCTACTTTCATGTTCCTGTTGTGTTGAAGATATCCATTATTCCAGAAATCATCTAATAGAGAAATATTATGAAATTCGAGGTATGAAGAAATAACACGAGGTAATCAGACTTTGAAAAATTAAACAGCATGTTTAATTTAGAAACCATTAATAAAAATAATTCTACTGAAAATCCTCGGAATTAAATTTCAGAACGCCGATGAACATTTGTATAAGCAAGTCGCACCAAAATGAAAACACCAATGTCATTCCTTTCGATCCTACGGAAATCAGATTCCAATCATGTATTACTTATGAACTAACAAAGAATTTATAATGGACAACACCTCTGCTAAATACTAGTATAAAACAAAATAAAAAAGGAAACATTTCCGTGGTACCCACATTACGCATTTCCGCGCAATTCTCTTCAAAACCTCCGCACTTCCTCTTCACGTTCACGTGCAATTCTCCGACTTTAATTTTCTAGTAGCGCCAATGAGAGCGGTTGTTTGACTAATAACAATTTTATTGTCAAGTAGTTTTTTAATACCAGTGTTTACTATAAGCATTTTAAAGAGGTTATTTGCAAAGCAACATATTTACGTGAAATAAGATGTATCAAGAAACACAGTTAATTAGGAAGGTAAAGTATTTTACATTCAGCCTCATAATTGAAAATAAGATTCAAGAAAACATATAAGATAGGAGAACATATAAGAAGAAGAATAAGGAATTTTTGAACACAATTTTTGGCACGTTGAAAAATTGCCATAAGAACATGTTTATACGTAAAACGACAGTGCGCAACGAAAGTCTCTCCGCATCGGGCCCAATCAGGGCGTCCTATTAAAACTTACATTTATGTTGATAGCAACTTAGGAAATAAGTAAAGGGGACAACACTCGTGGAATCTATTATAATTCTGGCGAGTACTCAATATACGATTTCGAGCTGCAGCTCGTGCTACCAACATATTTTTTGCTGCAAGCACTCTCACCAGGTACGCTTCAATGCGGACAGATTTTCCTGGTGCGCTATAGACAACAAACGAACATAGTTTTACTAAGGAATGCTGTTCAATTGGTTTATAAATTAGACCTCAAAAGAATTAAATTCCTTTTTATCCAAAAGACCCCAAATTTTGCGAAAAAATAATAAGTATTAAATTATTTATTTATTTATAGTCACATCATCTACAAAGGTTATTAGCGATTATTATGTATTAAATTAGGTCAACTATGTACTAATAAAAACATGTACACAGAAACATTACAAATCCTCTAAAAACTAACATAAAATCAAAATAAATAAAAAATAAAATGTATTCTTGTGTGACCTTACCGGCATTACGCATTTCCGTGCTACTCTCTTCAATAGCCCGCACCGCCATCCTCGCGGCCTTTTTCGGCCGCGGTGCCAAGTCCGTGATTTAGCGACCCCCGCACCGTCCCGCCCGCCCCTCCCCGCCACTCCCCGCCACCCCCCGCCCCGCCCCTCCCCGCCCGCCCGCCCCGCCCCGCCCCGCCCCGCCCCGCCCCGCCCCGCCCCGCCCCGCCCCGCCCCGCCCCGCCCCGCCCCGCCCCACCGCTCCTCGCCTCCCGGTGATCGATAGGCGTGAAATTTATGTGACGGGCCCAAGAGCGCCCTATCTATATTTCAATATGGCGGCGGCTCGCGTCCCGCGAGGGCCGTCGGCCACGGAGCCGATTGGCTTAGACCCCTCTCCCCCTCCCCCGCCCACATCCCCTTCCCCGCCTCACCCCGCCCTGCGGAATATCTGCGACCGCGGCGGGAGAAACAGCACAAGCGGAGGCGACAAGCACAGAATGGGCGAGTAAGATACGAGGCGAAGGAGACGCACGGCGGAGGCCAAGTCGACTGCTCGCGTTTGGTGAAATTGCGCCCCTCATTGGGTGGCGGTTGGCACACTGTCCGTGGCAGCGGTGAAAGTGACATGTGTGGATGGCAAACGTTTAGGTCCCGACCCTGAGCTTTCGCTCTTATCGGGGCATTGCTACGTGTTCTCGATGTGCACAATATTTATATTATCTGTTATGTTGAAAGTGGCTGCGTAGACAGAGAAAACAACCGCAGAATGCGCTGGATTGATGTTTATCATCACACATCAACTGCTATGATCATTAGTCTCGTTAGTGAAGTTAATATTTTACGAGCGTATCCATGCGAGAACTCTCGCATGTTAAACCCCACCCTTTACCCTATTTTTCCATTTCCATACTAAGTCTGTAATATACATTTTTCTTCAAGACCCTCTTATCTTCCGTCACTTGTTCTATATATCTCCTTGTAACAGATAAGAAAACGATACACCCTTGTCAATACAAACTATTCTTATTTAACTTTATTACCGAGCAGAGAGGTACACCCGTGTAATTCAATCGCGTAAAATATCAAGTAATTAGTTTAATTTCACATACTGTTGCAGATTTCACCGGCTCTGAACAGGTGGGGTAGAATCGAGAAGCGTCGAAGCAGCAAAAATGGAATGGAATGTTTATGATCTCATCCTGTAGAATACGGTGTCGGAAACGTTTCTTTGAGACCCTTTGCTTCAAAATTTTACATTTTTAAGGCCCTACAACGTTTCATTTAGAAGTTATTTAACGATATAGATTTAAAAACACCTGACCGAGTGCTGCGGGTTGCATTTTGCATGCGTATTTAGTTGCGTGTTTTTAATGAATACTTCATAATTTTAAAGTCAAAGAGCAATTCGTCATGTTTCCGTGAAATTATCTTTCTTTAGAGACCTCATTTATAAAGATTGATAGCATGTGAGAGCCGCAAAGGGTATAATATTGTATAATATGAGACGATTTTGATATATATATATTTATTTCGTCTCAAAAACAGTTAAAACCTGTACGTGACGTACTATGAAGAGAAGGGTATTCTGTTCACTTTTCTTTAAATTCTGGAATCTCTACGCTAACCCATATACACGTTGAGTAATGAATACAGATGGAAACCAGCGTTTTTGGCCAGATTTGAAATGGAAGAAAAAATGATCACGCGGGGATCATGGACCATTTATTGCGGTAATGTTTCGGCATTCTCCTGCTATTGATGAGAGAAAAAATTATAATTTATGAGTTGCCGGCCGCTAAAATAGACCTCCAGACAGCGTCTCAGTTCGAATTAGCTATGTAAATCTATGAGCGTCAAGATTAAAACTTTAGGACCTTCTAGACAGTCATTGCAGACACAAAGGTAATACTAGAGCTGAGCTAACTCATTATTCATAGTATTATATTAATATTTAGCAATTATTCATCGTCTCAATTTTTATAGAGATAGATAACATAAATAGACAAATAAGATAAAAATAATACGAATAGTTTTGAATTTCACCAAATATTTGTTATGATTGATCACGGAGAGTGAAATTATATTATTGAAATATTTTCATAATGGACTTCATATCATTAAGTACAAAAAATGTTCTTTGTATTTTCAAGATCTACTATTCGTAAAGGTAAAAATATATGAAGTTACGAATGCATTCAATTGATTCGTTAAATTAAAAACCCTTATTTAACTCATTAGAAAATAAAAATTCCTCATCTAAAATTATTTTTGTATTGAAAATTCTAATTTAATTATTGAAATATTTTTCGTCGTTGTACGTAATATAATTTATGTAAGGAAAAATGAAGAAAGCAATGTAAAAGATATTATTAGTTAAAATTAAGTAAAGTATTTGTTTATGTTTTTGTTAGCAAAACCTACACACACCTCAATACGTGCCACATTTTAAAGCTCTCTAGAAGCCTCCCAGAGTTCTTGTGAATACATTTTGCAGCTCTGTCAGGAAGATATTCGAGGCACAAACTTTATTTTAGAGAGTGTACAGTTTCCAGGAACTCTCTTTATTCCCGAAATTCAAATTAAGATATAGAGACAGAATAAACAGCTTTAAATGCTATATCCTTGTTACCATCTTCGTATTATCATCTAAAAAGCGGTCATTTAGTTTTTTAGAATAACATATTAAGACAAAGTATATTATACACCAAACAGTATTTATTTAATTCGAGTTTGTGACAAAAAGAAATTCGTGGTGGTCGGAAATTAAAATACAAAGAACTGGTGATATTTTATAGACTGTACAAAACCTACTACACACACGAATATTTACAAACATCATCCTAAATTGTTACTGACAAATAACTAAAACATATAAGTTTATTCCACAAAGAAAGTGCATTCACTTCTAAATAATATTTTTCTAATGATAGTCTTCTGAGCTAATGACCAATCATCCGGCATGGGCAGTGCGCACTACATGTTAGTATAAATGTGTGTGTGTAAGAGTGAAGATATGAGAAGGAAGGGGAAGGAAAGATCGCGCGCGGTCCGTGACCCGTTTGTTAGGGTACTGCTCCGGCATTCACCTGGTGTTGAACGGAGAAACCACGGAAAACTACCGATCAGAACAGCCGGCCGCTAGAATTCTCCTCCAGACAGCGACTGAATTCCACCTAGCTGAAAAGCTAGTGTCGAAAAAGCTGCCGGTCGGGACTCGAATCTAGGACTGAAAAAGCAGTCGGGACTCAAACCTAGGACCTGCCGGTCAGAGGCACAGCAGTGACATCCTGAGTCACCGTTGCCGGTCGAAGGGGTGGGCCCCTTGAATTTCGTTCAAGGTGTGGACTGCTGCACAGCTTCCGCACGGCTGGGTCGAGGGTGGGGTGGGGTGGGGTGGGGTGGGGGAGGGGCGGTGATGCATGGCCGGCGGGGACAGCGGCCGGTCGCGTGACGCCGCTTATCGCGCGGCGCCGTCACCAGAGGCGCCTCCGTCAGGCGGCGCGTTTTTAAAGCGCCTCCGCCACCGCCTCCGCCTCGCGCCGCTCCTCGCCTTCCCCCAGGGTTGTCAGGCGCACGTAGATTGTCTCTCTGGCGAGAGCAACGCACTGCTGAACAGATCGTGTCGCAGCGTAAATATTCAAAAATTAAACAGTCAAAAAGTCTTTATTAATCAGGGAGAGATCGCTCAGGGCATCAACATATGTCGCTGCACTCCCTCTGACCGGGAGGTCCTAGTTTCGAGTCCCGAAGGTGGCAGGATTTTTGACACTAGCTTTTCAGCTAGGTTGAATTCAGTCGCTGTCTGGAGGAGAATTCTAGCGGCTGACTGCTCTGAGCGGTAGTTTTCCGTGGTTTCTCCGATCAACACCAGGCGAATGCCGGAGCAGTACCCTAACATACGGGCCACGGACCGCGTGCGATCTTTCCTTCCCATTCCTTGTCCTATCCTCTCCCCCTTACACACAGACTTACAGACTAACATGCACTACACTACCACATATTCCGGGAGACCGGTCGGGAGCTTAGAGCTTGTCCCGCCTGGAGCGCTTACCCGTTGGTGGGAGATAGCTGGTTGGGCGAAACCACGCCTGCCGACGGTAGGTCGGCGCCGGATCTCACCATTGAGCGAGGGAAGAATACTGCCACATCCCGAAGAAACATGCACTACACTTACGGGACGAATGACCCTAATATTTGACGCGCACGGAATAAGTAACAATCAATCGATCATTCAATTAATTTTTTTGCAAACAACGTACAACATTACATTTAACCCTTCAGTAGTCGCGTGGATTTCTATGGTAATCTAGTCGCATTCATTCTCTATTTACAGCGAAAGTTGACAGCTTTTTGGCACGGACTTTTCAGAACCTTTTGTAGAAAGCATCAGCTATCGAGTTATAGTATAATATGTCTCAAGTGATAACTGCTGCACTAGTGATAAGTGCTGGAAACATCTTCGATTACAATAGTGATCCACAAAACCACTCGGTCTGTTTCTGATCTAAGCTCACATCATAAATAGCGTTGCAATCGATGCTCTGAATGTTGAAGCAAAGTACTATAGTGGAGAAAGGTTGACCAGAAAGGGATTTGTAAAGAATCCTTCTTTGTCTATTACGGAAAGAGAAATGAAAATGAAGATCGAGAGAAAATCTGTCGACTGCAATAATAACACGCAGAAGACTACTTCTTGGAAGAGACAGAGAGTTCAACGGAGTCATCAAAGGGCATTGTGGGATGTTATCTCTGTGGACGTCAACGAAAGAATATCACGTGACAGTACTGCGAAAATTGTGTCCAGGGGGTGTGTCACATTCAGAAAATCTGTGAGATATTCGTGTTATTGACACGAGTTAGCAAGTAACACACTGACGACGACGCAAAACCATAATATAAGCTTGTTTCAAAAATCTGTTATATCCCAAAGTAATGTTTTGTCATGAAGAAACGAGTGATATTTTTTTTCACAACATTACAGTAGTCACTGAAAAGCTGTGACGATCCACAAATATTTAATTGTGTCCTTTTTCTGCTCAATTAAAGCATTTGTACTACGATCGCATCGTCGCACGGGGATAAAATTCGTCCGTGGATAAAAATCGTCGTACGTGGATAAAATTAAATCCACTTTTATTAGTAATTTGCTTACAGAATTATTATTACTAATTACAAATACCTATTACCTATTACAAATTGCGGAATATATTGACGGCACAAATAACTTGTTTTAAATAGCTTAATCGTCGTGATAAAATGATGTCTAGAATAACAAACCTCTATCAGAAATGTATGTATTACTGATTATTGCAAATGGGAAGAATTTTGGGTAGATGGTTCACTGCCAGTAGATATAAATAAAGAATGCGACGTGGTCTAAGGCGTGAAATATGATTATTTTGAAGTAAATTGTGGTAAATAACAAGAATGAAGATGGGTGCGTGGTTGGAATGACAACCGGCAGTATCGGGAGAATTTCCTTCAATTATCACAAGATCCTCGCTCCTCTGGGGCAGAAAAACAACACTTCTCTCTACTTTGATAGTCGCCCAGTTTCCTGATAGAGAGATACGTAATACATTGTACACAAACATAATTATCTGTTTTCTAGAAATATTTCATTATTATATTTTTTATCGAACAAAATAAATTATTGGAGATCGAATACATTATTACGAACATTGTATTTTAAATGTTTCACATTAGTTGGGCAGCAGATAATGTTATTTTGCATCACATAAATTAATTTAAAATAATACATAATACACAAGTGTTTAATATCAGGCAAATAGGGATAATAAAGATGTAAAATAAGGTAGTGGTATGTTTCATTTATGATTTAAGAATACTTTTTAAGAATTTTTAAACATAATAGTGAACAAACTCAAAGATAGATCGATGCAAAAATTATCTAGATAATATTACTCATCAAAATAAATATAATCGCTAATAATTACTGTAGTCTTAAAGCAAAATATAAAAATATATTCCCGCCCGCTCCACGAATCATATTTTTTAAACTAATCAAATTTGTTATAACAAGGCATTTTAACACACTGTATCTTCAGTTTGATTAAGGGGGAATGTAATTTATTATGCAATATTTATTGTTTATTTGAAATAGAATGAATATGAGCCGCACCCGAAATGTGAGAAGCACACGAATCATGAAATGAGAGAAATAAGCGTGTTTTCAAAAGCAGATAATTTTGCAAAAAATTGTTGCAATACAATTCTATCACTTTTTTCACAGATGTTACAGGAGCTTCACTCCCAGTGAGACTGTAATTAGATGACGCAAAACTAATTTCTAGGGATTAGGTACAGGATATCAATTTCCACTCTTTTCCAGCCCTCCCTCAATTCCATCCATTTTTTCGAGCGCATTACAAAGCGCACGCACCTTAAATTACGGCGCGCGTTCATTTTCATCTCGCTCGCTTCGCTGGCTGCTCCCCACGCCCACACACTCCCTCCCCTCTCACACGGCTTGCACCCGGCCCATACAACCCAACTTACTCGCCCATTCCCTCCCCTCCCACACATTCCATCCACACCTACGCCACTTCCACTCGGCGCCTTCAACTCTACTTGCTCCTCTGCCCGCCCGTAACACGCCACTCTACTTGCTTCTCTGCGCACGCGTAGGCGCGCCAATCTACTCGCTTCTCTGCGCACCCATAGGCGCGCCACTCCACTTGCTCTTCTGCGCACCCGTAGGCGCGCCACTCTACTTGCTACTCTGCGCACCCATAGACGCGCCACTCTAGTCGCTCCTCTGCGCACCCGTAGGCGTGCCACTCTACTTGCTACTCTGCGCAACCATAGGCGCGCCACTCTACTCGCTCCTCTGCGCACCCATAGGAGCGTCACTCTACTTGCTCCTCTGCCCGCCCGTAACACGCCACTCTACTTGCTTCTCTGCGCACGCGTAGGCGCGCCAATCTACTCGCTTCTCTGCGCACCCATAGGCGCGCCACTCCACTTGCTCTTCTGCGCACCCGTAGGCGCGCCACTCTAATCGCTCCTCTGCGCACCCATAGACGCGCCACTCTAGTCGCTCCTCTGCGCACCCGTAGGCGTGCCACTCTACTTGCTACTCTGCGCAACCATAGGCGCGCCACTCTACTCGCTCCTCTGCGCACCCATAGGAGCGTCACTCTAATTGCTCCTTTGCGCACCTGTAGGTGCGCCACTCTACTCGCTCCCGTAGGCACGCCACTCGCTCCCGTAGGCGCGCCACTCTACTCGCTATTCTGGGCACCCGTAGGCGCGCCACTCTACTTGCTCCTCTACGTACCCCTACGCGCGCCCCTCCACTTGCTCTTCTGCGCACCCGTAGGCCCACCACTCTACTTACTCCTGGCCGCGCCACTCTTCCACCTGCCTCGCTCCCTGCGGTTCTCTCCAGCAGTCGCCCCCCTCGCTCCGAAGTCTACGTGTCCACCAATTTCACCCTACTTGACCGCCTCTCCCCATCCATCCCTCACCCGCCCCTCCAGTCCCACCCCGTCACATTCAGCCTGACCACGCCCACCGCATCACCTCTGCCCTCCCGCTGCGCTCCACGCCCGAAAGCACCTGCCAGCGCGCTGCGGGCCCACCCGGGCCGCCGTTGGCCTGTCCGCCTGTCTGCCTGTCCGCGCTGTCGCTCTCGCCCGGGCTAATATCGCGGCGAGTGCGGGGCTCATATTTTGGAGGCGGGCGGCGTTTGTTTCGTGCGTTGCCCGAGAGGCGCTCCGGGACACACGGAATGGATTACGAATCGGAAGCGCCCCGCCCCGCCCCGCCCCGCCCCGCCCCGCCCCGCCCCGCCCCGCCCCGCCCCGCCCCGCTGCAGTTCCACGCGCTGCCCACGCAGAGTGGAAAATGAGAGCGCTGCGTTCAATATGCGCGCCCCGGGCACCTGCACTCGCCCCTCCCCCTCTACCGCCCCGCCCCTTCCCGCTCTCCCTCGTAACCGCGACATCCTCCCGCTCCATCTCCTTCCTCTTATCAACCTACCATGTCCCCACGCACTCTCACTCTAACGCCCCTCCCCTTCCCGCCCCCTCTCGTCGCGTCCCCTCCTCCCGCTATCCACCCCTGACCATCCCGCCCTCTTCCGTTACCGCGACTTTCTACTGCTCTATCACCCTGTCGCCCGTCGTTTTCCTTTTCCCCTATGTCCCCACACACTCACTCTATCCCTTCTCGCCTTCCCAGTCGGCACCCTTTCTTACCACTCTACCACTCCTCCTCTTCCTGCCCTCCCCTGTCGCAGCCCTGTCCTCCAGCTTTATCGCTCCGTGTCCCGTCAGCTTCCCGCCTTCCCCCGTAACCCTGACATCCTCTCAATTTCTCGCCCCGTGACCCCTCACCTTGCCTTCCCGCCCAATCGTCCCTACATCCCCTCCCTCCTTCACCCCACAATCCTCCTCTTCCCGCCCTCACGCATCCGTCACCCCTCGCGCCTACACTCCCTCAGATTATCGCCCCCATGTCCCCACATCTTGGCACCACATCCCAAGCTCCACGCGCACTCGCTCTGTGACTCCCAGCCCATCCTCCTCCCTCCGCCAAACGCCGCTGGACGCGTTGCCGAGATTTTCAGACGCCTCCTATGGCGACGATCACAATGTGGTGTCTAGCTCTCCTAGTCTTCTTGCTCTAACTCTCGTCACATTTTCACATTACGATTTTTTAGGTTTTATTAGAACGTCACTATACAAATAAAATTCACAGTTAAAAATCTGGAAATGGTCGAGTGACAAAGATCAGTCAGTGTTCTTTCTTGTTTTTTTTTTGTTATGTCTTGTCAACTGTTTTTTGTTATTTTATGTGAAAAATCATATTATTATTCAATTTTTCTTTCAATGATTTTGTAATTTACTCTGATGTCTGCTGCTGACCCACATGGTGTTGTCGCAGAAGGATAATGCGACTGTTAATACAAGAATTCAATATGTAATCACATTCTCAAAATAACGTTTTAAGAAAAGAAATATCAATCACTGTTTACAATAAGATATTGATGCAATCCAAAATATTAATATAATTTTAAATATTTTTTTAAATTAACAACAGTTCATAGAGATACAACATTAAAAAAATTCGTTCTGGAATTCCCTTATCATACTTTCCACGTATTATTGCTTGCTCCAGTTTTTATTCATCTCCCAAATAGAGTAAATATTCTTTTGTTCACGAAGAGAATTCAAATGTCTTTGCCCCCGTAAATTCCGCGTACTCATGTAAGTCTGCGATAGTGTTCTCATTTCTTTTCCCACACAAGAATTCCACAAATGCAAAGCAGCGGCGCACGTCCAGCGAGTAAAAATAATCAAGGTCGACGTCAGATTGTAAACCATACTACCTAATCTGAAAACGTATCCTTTACACAGCGTGATAATATGGAGATGACCCGCTCAGTATGCGCCAACACGCTGCGTGTTAACAAAGGGGAGGCTGTAAATTACTGCTTCATTGAGAACGCTTAGACTTTTATGAATTTTATCGAGCGTCCGCGCCGGTGAGTGCGCGCCCGCCGACCGAGTCTCGCGCTCGTAGCTGCTCCACCTGCGCCGCGCCGCGCCGCGCCCGCCCCGCTTCCGTCACCGCGTTTGCGCTTTGCTCCGGGGTTTCGCCTTTTGTTTTGCACCCCAGTTCCCAACCAATGCCGGCGGGGCAAACGCGAGGCAACCGCTCAGGCGTACCCACGACCGGGAGGTCGGGAGTTCGATTTCTACCACGACCTGGATGTTTGGATGTGTAATGTGTTGGATGTCGTCGGGTTAGTGCTGTCTACGGGAATCGAATTCGTAGGTTATCAGATCGGAGGATTCTCTTTCAGGAAAATGGTATAGGAGAATCCTAGAATAAGGATCGCTTCCTTGTTTACACTTTGAATAATGTACAAGAAATTTATCTGTGAATTTGGAAACATCAAGCACTTAACGTTGAAGGGAGTTGAGTAACGTTCGTCGGAGGGGTAGACCCCGTCATTTATAAGAGAAAGTTCCTTCACTATCATAAAACACGGTGGAGTATGCCACGTTTCCCGCCTCGAGCGTTCGTGGCGATCTCTTGCATATGCACAACGGCACCTCTGTCACGCCCCTCCCCGCCCGGCCAAGCTCCGCCGAACCTGCTCCACCCTTCTCCTCCCCGCCCGACTACCCTTACCAACCAGCCCTGCTCTGCCCTGCCCTGCCCTGCCCCGCCCCGCAGCTCCTCACCCCTCCCCTCCCCTCCCCTCCCTTCCCTGCCCCTCTCCGCACCCCTCCCGACCGCTTCCCGCAACGCCCCACCCCGCCCCGCCCCGGCCCGCCCCGGCCCGCCCCGCCCACTTGCACCTGCAACGTGCACGGCACGCGGGCCCCGCGCTATAAATTCGGCGCGTTACAGGCGCTCGCACGCACGTGCTCCTCCCCCCCCCCAGAAGGCCCCAAGCGCACAGGAGCAGGCGATGCGCTGGACGGGCGGCGGCGCCCATGAAAGGAACTTGTTAGCGGACCCGAGATAGGCATTATCACTCTTGGTGTGTGGAACCCGTGTCACTAGACGCCAAGAAATAGAAGGCGCATACAAGAATTTTCGGTACAAAATAGCAGGCAACTAGGGACTTACAGCAGCAAAAACACTGCCGAACAAACCCACACAACATGATTTTACAAAAAGTAACTAGTAAACTGCTCAAAAACAAAAAAAATATATTAAACCGCAATAAGTTAATAATTCTAGAAAAAAGAATTTACAAAAATCTCAATAGCATACAACGTAGTATTGATAGTACTGATAACCATAGGGATAGTAATAATAACCATAGTAATAGTAATGACAACCATGTGAGTAGTAATGTGACAATAGTAATGGTAACAATAACCATAGTAATAGTATATCTCAAATAAATAATATAAAATATATAATAAATAATGTATAATAATAATAAATAATGTACAATAATAATAAATTATGTATAATAATAAATAATATGCATAAATGGTCATGAAAACCATATGAAAAGTATTGATAACCATGGGAATAGTAATGATAACCATAGTAATAGTAATGATAACCATGGTAATAGTAATGATAAACATAGTAATAGTAATAATAACAATAGTAACAGTAATAATGAAGATGTGACGAGGTGCAAGGCGAGAGCAATGCGTTGGGTGGCGTCGGCCGCGGGTGAGTGGCGCAGTCGTGCTGCAGAAGCAGAGGAATCGAGCGCCGCTTCTCCCTGCCGCAACCCCTGCGCCAGGAAGCGGATGCGCGAGAGCCTTCGTCGGACCACCTCTCCCTCCTCCCTCCACCTCTCTCTCTCCACCTCTCCCTCCACCTCTCCCTCCTCCATCACGCCCTGTCTTCCCATTCATCCCCCTATTTGCCTGCACTCGCTGTCGCCACGCCCCTCCGCCTCGCTCATTCCAATCGCTCCTTCATTTCCTCTAACCTCCCCGCACTGCCTCTGACCGGGAGATACGAGCTTCGATTCCAGACATTCATAGCAGGATTTTCGACACTAGCTTAGATAGCTGGGTTGAATACAGTTCCTGACTGGAGGAGAATTCTAGCGGCCGGTTGGTCTGATCGGTAGTATTCCGTGGTTTCTCCGATCAACACCAGGCGAATGCCGGAGCAATACCCTAACAAACGGGCTACGGACCGCGCGCGATCTTTTCTTTCTCTTCCTTGCTTTATTCTCACTCCTTACTTACACACACTGACACATGCAGTGGGACAGACGAGTTCGGTCGGGAGGATTAGAGCTTGTCATAGCTTGGGCGGTGCCTCGCTGGTGAGAGGAGCTTGTTTCGAGAAAACCCCGCAAGTCGACGGTCGATCGGCGGTGAATCTCACCATACAGTTGGGGGAGATCACAGCTACGTCCCGAGGAAATAGCATGCACTACACTCACGGGACTAATGACCTAAGAAGGTCGCGGAATCAGTAACGAATTAATCAACCCCTAACCTTAACCGCCTGTGGCGACATTTCTGCCGACCGTGCCGTCACAGCCCCTCCCCTTCCACGGCACTTCCCCGCCCGCAAACATGCACTCGCGACCCCCTGCTCTACGTGACATCGCCCCGACACCCTGCCTTCCTCCCCTGACCCATCTCCTTCCTTTGTGTTCCCCTTCCCCAGCATGTCACCAACTTTCTGCCAAAGTCGTCGCCTCCACACCTCACCCCTTCCACTCTCCCTCGCCCTTCGGCCCCACACTCGCGACGGGGAGAAAAAAGCGAGTGCAGTGCTTCGCCGCCTTCTGGAGAGCACGCGCCAGGAGGGGCGTCTAGTCTATTGCTTTCCACGTGCTGAAACGGACTGGCTCGCCTTGGTTTCAGATAAGTCCGCGAAGAAAACAGCGGAGACTGTAAATCACATTGGCTCTCAACGGCCCCACTGTTTAAAGGGCTCGCCCGCCACACGCAACACACAGACTACGCGCGCATACACACAATACTTCTAACTTCTACCTAAATATACTCTGTGAAATATGGAAACAGTCAATTTCTTAATTATTAAAATGTATTTTTTTATTACACACATTCTATTCGAATTTCTAAGTTACTTTTGAACGGATTTTGTTTTATTTTCGTTACCATTTTATGGGAAATACTTGTCATTCAAGTTAGTGCTTTCTGTTTACTTTCTACGTAAAGACACTGGTATTTGTTTAAAAAACAATTACATATTTTACATTTTCTACGGCAAAAGAATGCAATACCTACAAACTACCTGGAATGAACATCAAAGTAAACTTAATTTCTCTTCAAAGATTGCATTTCAAACCTATTCACCGCAGTGATCCCGCTGCCGAAATGTCTCCCCTAGCAACCAGATTGCGCCTTCGCGCCGGCGGAGAGTGAATGGCAGAAGCCGGTCGCCACAACGGCGAGCGCGCGCACCTAGTTGAGCTCACATCAGATTACGCTGCTGATCGCTTTGAGGCGACGGCGCGGACGCCGCCTCCACTCCAGCGGGGGGGGGAGGGGGCAGGCGCTCACAGAGGCCGCACGCCGCAAACGCGCGGGCGCTGATGGCGTCGGGCGGGGGCGAGGGCGTGGGCGTGGGCGAGATTGGAAGGGATACCGCAGGAAAGGGAGCACTGCAGGAGGTCCGTCTTCAAGTAAACAACATGGATTAGCCACTGAGCACGGATTGGTTAGTTGGTTGGTTGTTTAGTGATTTCGCGCGCGTCAACAGCTTTGGTCATTCGTCCCGTAAGTGTAGTATATATTTTTTTCATCTGGAGATGGCGGGGAACTTCCCCCGCTGGATGACGCGATCCGGCGCCGACCTACCGTCGACTAGCGGCTTTTCCCCCTAAACACGACTCTCCCACCAGCGGGGCACCGCTCTAGTCGGGACAAGCTGTAAGCTCCCGACCGATCTCACGGAATTTGGGATAGTGTAGTACATGTTAGTGTAACTGTGTGTGTAAGGGGAGACGATAGGACAAGGAAGAGGTAGGAAAGATCGCGCGCGGTCCGTGGCCCGTTTGTTAGGGTACTGCTCCGGCATTATCCTGGTGTTGATCGGAGACACCACGGAAAACGACCGATCAGAGCAGCCGGCTGCTAGAATTCTCCTCCAGAAAACGGCTGCAAAATTAAGAGACTGCTCTAGAGACAGCACTGAAGGATTGTCACGAATGGCCATGGAAATGTGGGATGTATGTGAGAGGACTATCCGAGAAAAAGTGATGTTAGAAGTGAAACTTGCAATGGCTGAGGAGGCTAAATAGCAGGTATAATTTGTTCTTAAAATAATATCGTAATCTCTAATGTGGACATCTGAGAATGTAAATGGGACAGGAGTACGATGTGGTGCTGTTTAAAGTCGGACCCGCCAGAATTCGTCGCGTGTGCGCTTCACAAGAAAAAGTAAAAATGACGTGAGGTAGTAGATTTTGGACGCATAGGCTAAATTTACACGACAGAATTGTGGAAGATTGGAAAAGTGGAGGGAAAAGATGTAGAAAGAGGAGCATGTTAGAAAGATGCAAAATTGGTTTGTGATGTAAAATATGAAAATGTGAATGTGAACGACTTGCGAGGAAAACTGTGTATAAGCGCAGGAGAAGAATCAAAATTCAAAATAAAATTGTGATATGGAGCCGAGATCAGAACGAATAGAGGGAATATAATGAATACAACAAGTGTAACCATTACGTATCTTTTTATGTAATATACAGGATGCGTTACTTAACTTTAGCATCTCCTGTAACTTTTGAACGGTTGAAATTATTGCATTGCAGTTTTCACGAAAATGAATAAATGAGTGAATGTAGAGACTTGATACGTGTGTTCATTTATATTTTATGTCTTGTATTTTACGAGATTTTTGAGATAACTTGTTTTTTAATGAAACGATACATATTTTAGTGTATCATGACGAGGGTAAAAAGACAACTTCAATGACATACATATTGTCATATGTTAGATAAGCATTTTTTTGAGTATTTTGATTTTTTGCGACCCTCGTTTAACGGATATTTTGAATATAACCGTCCACCACCCGAAGTCATGAAGAACTCCACGTTTCGATTATAACTGAGAGATTAACATTTACGAGTAGCAAAAGACGTGTTGTAGCTGGTGTGACTTTCCTTGTAACTGCCAGACGCCATTCAATTGAAGATGATGAATCGAAGAAGATATTTTCTCTGTTTAAGCAAAGATGGAACGTAAAACAAGATAAATTCGAACATAAAAAATAGTGGCAAGTTGTTATAATATTTGGAGAAGAAAAAGTGCTCTAGCATTACAGAAGATCTGAGTAGAATATCTGAGAGTACTTAGTACAGAAGCTAAGAGAACAAAGCTACAACCAAAGAGATAGGTAATCCGAGGTTGAAGCAAGATTCATACGAAAGCGAAGATAACGTAAGGCGATAAGGAAAGAAGGGTCAGATGGCAACCCGATGTCAATAACAAAATAAATAAATAAATAAATAAATAAATAAATAAATAAATAAATAAATAAAGAAATAAAAATTAAACAAAGAAAGAAACGAAGAAACAGAGACAAACCAACAAAGAAACAAACAAATAAATAAATAAACAAAGAAACAGTCAAACAAAAAAGCGAACAAGAAGCAAACAAATAAACGAACGAATAAAGAACAAAAGACACAAACAAAAAACAAAGAAAGAAGCAAACAAACAAAGCAGGAACGCAGCGATGACGAGTGACGCGGAGTGCACGTGAGCCGAGAGTGAGCAAGGGGCGAGATGAAAAGTAAATGCCAGCGGAGGGGTTGGGGAGGGGAGGAATTGGGGTTACTCCGGGCGGCTGCGGCGGCGCGCACAGCCCGGTCCATCCCGCGAGCTAACTTCGTTACGCGCCCGCAAGCCAGACGAGATGCGGATGGGACGGGGGCGGGGCGGGGGGGGGTGTTTGGATAGGAAGGGGGCGGCGAGGTTGATGGAACGACACTGGGGGTGAATACGCGTCGCTTCGGATGGAACAGGCCGAAAGGCGGTTGCGGCGACGGCGGGGGCCCGGCAGTTGGCAGTGGACGGAACCACCACACATACATCGTTGGCAGCTCCTCTGGGTTACGAGGTAAGCCGGTTACCCACAAGTCGCCAAACTAGCGGTCGATCGATTCAACACATGTCAAGAAGGTTTTGGTCCCTTCATCCCATAAATTGGTTGGTTGAAGTTTCATAATGCCGTTGTTTCCACAATCGAAAACACTATTTACTATTTAGTGCATGTAAAATTAAGTTTGCAGACTCTCAGTTTTAACCATACAATATAACTATGTGTGTAATGTATTTAAGGGTCCAATTAAGGGATTCAATTATAGACTGTTTGTGCTTTGCCATTATTTATTTAAATACACATCCAACAAGAGGAAATTCTAGCTATTAAAATTACAATCAAATCTTGTTAAATATACGAGTAATAATATTACTTTGTGGTAAATTGAAGTATGTTTCATAAAACTTGTTACCGAACAAAACACTGCATTTGTAATAACTGGAAACTATAGTATAGAAACAATTCTGACGTATCTGATACGCATCTTACCTCAATGCATCTTATCTTACTTTCTAATACTTCTAATGCAAAGATAGGATGACTATTACATTTCGAAAACGAACGATTTTCCAGGAAAGCAACAGTCTTTAATTCTAGTGTATGTATTTCCACTTATGACTTGTAGTCATAAATACACATTAGTTCAGAGTATTCTTATAAAAATTAATGTTACTAGTTACTAAATTTCCGTACTTATGTTTCTGTATGAAGGTTTCATAAATCTTTGCAATTAAAGAAACAATCTACCAGTTATTGTTTTTATTACACAAAAACCTACTTTTTGAATTTAAATATATTTTGACAGACATTATTATAATGTTACAATGCTTAGCGTAAGAATTCAACTTAGAGACATATTAAATCTTATTTTCTCATATGGCTCGATATTTTTTTAAATCTGAAATGTAAAATATACGCTAGTCAGTTGTGATCATCCCTTATTTATGTTATAATTTATTTTATAAGTTGTGATCACAAGTTATTTCATTTTAGGAAAATATTTGTGTAGACACATTCCCCCCGTCACAAAAAACGCACAAAACACAGCCCTTCTTGTATAAACGAAATAGGAGTATACTAGCGTACCCGTGCGAGAACTCTCACATGTTAAACCCCACCTTCTTCCGTATTTTTACAATTCTATTTTAAAGTCCGTCAGGATTCGAACCTAGGACCTCCCGGTCGGAGGCGCTGCAGTGACATCAGTTGATGCACTGAGTTACCGCTCCCAGTCAAAGAAAGTGAAGATATTGCGAAATCGAAGAGTAGAATATTATGAATGGAATATCAAGGCCTTTTCATCCTGTAATGGCTAGAAGTTTACATTTATAGAAGTAAACATACAATAAAATGATTTAATCGTTTGTTCTATAATATGCTGATTTCTATTCTTTTATTTCTAGATTCTAATCCGTCTCCCAAATGTAAGTTTTTTCCGCTTGATCAATATGCGTTGGTGGCTTTTGTGTCTTAAGTTGATTCTAATCAGTCTCCCAGTCAATAGGAAAACCGAAATGCGTCGTCCTACTGAATAGCCCGCATAGAAACGGCGGTAATGGAAACTTCCGTTAGGCAAAGGCCACACTAGCGGCCTTTCCAAGAACCTTCTCAAGGCAGCCTCCCTTGCACCGCGGCCGGGCCACGCCCACTGGCCCGGCCCTTGCTCGCCCGCGCCGCCGCGTTAACACGGCGTTCCGGCGAAATCCGCCCTTCGACAGCCCTTAAGATGCCATCGGCCGTCGCCGCCCTTTCGCGTGGAGCGGCCCGCGCGCCCTGGGGTGTGGAAGGGAGGGGAGAAGGGTCGGCCCTGCGCACTGCGGCACGCCCTCGTGCCCGACTTCCATGTGCACGCCCCTTTAACATCGCGCCCGAAGCCCTTTCTGGCAGGAGAAACAGCGGTGGCTTCGGTTCACCAGGAAAACCTACACTGGCAGAAATTTCTGCATTACTTTTAATGTAAAAGTACATGGAAGTAATTTTCATGTACGTAAATTAAATTTACGTACAAATTTACGTACACGTACGTTAAAATTAATGTACACGTAGAGTAACTTTAATGTACGTGTATATTAAATTTAATGTAATTTCTGACAGTGCACACGTAGATGTGAGGACACAGCGTGCACTACTTTTAACATGGATGTGGGCATAACGTTCCTGCAGTGTTGTTGACATATAAGTAAACCCACTCACCCATCGATATCGATAGAATAAATACACAGAATAGAAATTATATGAAAATTTGAAGGACATTGTGTAAAATCGATCAAGTAAAATGGATGCTTAGATGATAGTTATTTTGTACATTCTAAGGACCACAAATTATTCTAGGGATTATTTTGGGGCAATTATTTTAATGAACGGCAATTTATGTTATTACAAGTTAAATTAGTTTCTAAGAAAAAATAGAAAATTTTTTGATCTTACGACAGTACACGACAGTTCACAGTTCACAGTTCACATCAATGTAACCGTGAAAACATGCAGTATGTTAACTTTCACGGTTACATCTATGTTTATAATAATATTTACATTCACTGTTTTTTGCATTCACCACATGATTCGTTCAATTGAATAACAATGCATTCAACTTTTGTGTTTACTTAACGTATGAATTTAAGTTTCACTCTGAATGAGCTTTAACGCTGAATATCGAGGCGGCCATCTTGTAGGTGAGTGATGTGAAGGTTGTCTACTGGTCATGATAGGGCAGGCGTGGTGCTAGCGGGGTATGTCCCTAGACCATTGAGCATAGAACCTATTTTGTGACAAGAAAAAATACTTCAGTACGGGCTCTCATTTTCTGAAAGCGCTGCCAAAACCTTCAGCACCGTGATCGTGAAAGAATATGAAACATTTTTATCCCACATAAAAGGAAAATTTGATAAATATTTTTGAAAATAGAAAAAACAAAATTAAAAAGTTGATAAACAGAACAGCCACAATCGTGCTGTAATTAATTTTTAAACCCCATCTTTATCGCGGGCGCGTCAACTACCGAGATCTTTAGTCCCGTAAGTATAGTGCATTTTTACTGGAGAGGTGGCGGTGATCTTCCCGCCCTGGATGGCGAGATCCGGCGCCGACCTACCGTCGGCTAGCGAGGTTTCCCCCAACCAGGCATCTTCTACCAATAGGGCACTGTCCCAGCCGGAACAGATCCCGCCCGGCATTTGCCTGGCGTAGATTGGAGAAACCGAGGAAAACTACCGATCAGAAAAGCCAGCCTGAAGGAGAATTTTAGCGGCTGGCTGCCCTGATCGCTAGTTTTTACTAGTTTAAAATATTTTACAAATCGCATGAGAAAAAACAGTGGCCAACAATAAGTTGAGAACATCAGTTATAATTCGTATATACGGAGAATGAGCAGTCAAATCACATTCTTTATGATGTAGTTCCACATAATGGTTATCAGGCAAGCTTAATATCACATTTTGTATTGACGAAGATAATGTATTATGAATGACTCAAAGAATGCATAAAAGAATGTATTATTCAGTTTGTGCATTGGATGGATAGTGCGAGTCGAAATTAACATTAGTCAATACTAGATAATTTAAAATATCCTGTTCATGGTTTGTGTTATTTGTCTACAAATAAACCGATGAAAGTCACAAACATATTTTGTAGTTGCTAGTAAATGATGTGATCGGTAATTATCGGAAAGGTTCAATTTTAATTACAAGAAGATTATTGAATTAATGAAAGTACAGACTGATTTGAATGAAAATCAATAAATCGCAGAATGAAATAACCGCATTGTGCATCACACTGGACAACTACAGTTTAACAATATGTACTGTACGACTCGTGAGATGGAAAAAAAAACAAAAAGTCATTTAAAAAGAAGAAAAATGTAAGTCGGGAATGCAAAAGTCACATTAAACAATAAATTAAGTAAATTAAGTAAATTTCACATTGAATCACATTAAGTAATAAACACTAATGTATCAATAAAGGATTTATTGTTCCATTTGTACTTGTCCAGCTAGTAGAATTTATAACCTTGGTCAAACTTCTAATCTTCCCCCTAAAATTAAATCTATTATTCAAGGGATTCAGTTTGTTTTCCGTAAATTATTTCTTGAATTTGAAACATAAAATTATTTTATAAAATAGATTTATTAAAATATTCAGAATTCTGAGTATATTAGAGTGACATGCCTAGAACCACAAAATTATTTATCTTCAATGTGATTGATTGTAATTGTATTTTTATATGAATGTGTATGGATCAGTGCATTAAAGAATGAATGTAATATTTACGTAATGATTAATCATACTTACGTACTCATTGTAAGTGCATTCAAATTATGAGTTTGCAATATAAGGTCGAACAAGGAAATATACATTTACAAAAACAAAACAAAGAGGAACAATGTTCAAACACAATAAATAAGCATACGTTCAAGAACATTACACTCTTTGCAGATCTGCGCAATAGAGCAGTTACTGCATTGCCTAAATATTCTGGAAAAGCATTCTCTCTCTTGAGGCAATCGTGACGTGGCTGAAACGATACCGCTTGTAACGTCTCCATTGTCAGAGCGTCACAGTTACATCATCATCGACTTACCATCAATTGCTTCTTCTTTGAGAAATATTTAAATTTCTCAACAACAAAAAAATCAGTTTAATGTCAAAACTTCTGTCTTATAGTTCACAAGTTACAACTTCTTAAACACTTAAAAGTTATTTCTGCTAATATTCGTAGCGTAACATACATGCACTCATATTCTTGTGGAACCGAGAAACTTTCGAACTTGTCTCCACCACCTCACAAAGAATTCTGGTTGTTTATTTAAGGTCTTCTATCTTAATAGCCCGTTGCTAGGAGAAGACAACTGACAACGATAACCCACCGTGTTTTAACGACTATTTTACCCACGCGAGAACTCTCGCATATTAAACCTCCACCCTCTTCCCTATTTTCCATTTCCATACTAAGTCTGTAATATATCTTTTTCTTCAAGACCCTCTGATCCTCCGTCACTTGTTCTGTATATTTCCTTGTAATTGTAACAATACAATACACCCTTTTCAATACGAACTAACGTCATTTCAATACATTTAACGCCATTACCGAGCAGAGAGGTACACCCGTGTAATTTAATCACATTGAATATCAAGTAATTAGTTGAATTTCACATGCAGTTGCAGATTTTAATTCCAATTCTTCAGTTCAGGTTCTGAACAGACGGGGTAGAATAGAGAAGCGTCGAACCAACAAAAATGTAATAGTTTAAAAAGATCTTATTCTGTAGATTACAGTATGAGGAACGTTTCTTTGAGGCATTTGGACTCAAAATTGTGTTTTTAAGGCCTTAAAATGCATATTTTAGGGGTTATTTAATAATGTAGGTTCCAAACATTCGTTCGACTGTTGCGGGTTGCATTTGACCTGAATATTTAGTTGCGTTTCTTTTTTAACAAATCCTTCATATTTTTGAAGTCAAAATACAATTAGTCACGTACCGGTCCAATTCTATTTCTCTAGCGACCTCATTCATAAGTATTGGTTGCGTGTGAGAACCGCAAAAGGTATCTACACTACTGAAATAACGTAGGAGACGATATCCTTTTTCTGTATGGAGACTACTGACAACGGTAAACCAGCCGACCTGGATAAACGAGGCCGTTCAGATTTAAAGACCGTAGCTATCTCGGCTCGAAGGGTCGTGGGTTCGAATCTCGCCTCTGAGATGGATGTTTGTGCGTGTTCGTGTTGTCCTCGCGTGTTATTTCTACAGTTCCTGCTACAGTTAACAATCCGTCAGTCGCGCTGTTGAATGATTCTTTTTTGGAAGAAAGAAGAAGAAGAAGAAGACAATTTTCTTTTTTAGTTAAGAAAGGAATGTTGGCCTTCCACGTATAAAAGCAATGAATTTATTTCTCTAACGATCTCTGAGAAGCCATACCCTGAAGTAAAATCACTGTGCCTCCAACATATGAATACGGGCATATGAAACGGTGTTTTTGTATACTTGATCAAAACGAGATTTTTTTCTGTAATATGAAAGTGTTTAGTATTTCATATATTGTGCTTGTGCGTTTCTCTTCGGTACTGTTAAAAAAACGTAAATATTAAAAGATGTAGAAAACTGAATAATGCGGGCATTGGACCTAGTCCTACGTGCTACGAATGGCCGTGCGCGTGACTGAAATATAAATAACAACTTCAATATAATTTGTAATAAATTATTTTTCGTTTCTTCCCATGGTGTATTCAATTATAATCTTTTATCCCGGTGAATAAGCTGATAAGTAAAAAAACTTAATATTACAGGAGATCAAAAACCAACTTTCAACTGAAGTAAATCAGGGATTAATTATATTCAAATGAAGATAATATTCAAACGAAACTGTTTGTGTGTAGGTTTTCTTTGAATCATTAATCCATAATTGAGAGCATTTGTTTAAAGGGTTTTTGCTCACCTGTAAAATTAAGACTTATCAGCTTATTCACTGGGGTCAAAGATATAAGCACAGATAAATAAGAAAAATGCATTCATGATAAAATGCATTCATGATAAAATGCATTCATGATGTTAATAAAGAAAACAAGCTTCATAAATGGGTGTGTTGGACGGAGTGCAACGTGTGAGTACTCGTGCTACAAGTTACGGAAACGGGTCATGGAAATGTAATAAAAGCTTGAAAAATGGTTAGTCGTTATTTATTGTTTCTTTCCATAACGTATTCAATTACAATAGAAGCACAGGTAAATAAGAAAAGTGTATTCATGATTTTATTAAAAAAAGAAAGAAAACTCCATATTCGATGCGTTAGACGGAGTCCAACGCACTCGTACTCGTGTTACAAATGGCCGCGCCAGTGACGGAATGTGAAAGACAACCACAGTGGTCGCTGTACCACCTAATTGTTAAACCTCGCCGCCAGACTGCGTGCAAAGCGAGGCCGCCCGTGCGTTGGCGCCGCTGGAGCGGGGGCGTGGCCCAGTGTGCTGGCGCGGGCGAGGGCGAGGGCACGACGCGGTCTTTCCGCCGACACAATCTGCGTGGCCTATCGATCGCCCGGGGCGGGAGGGCGTGCGTGCAGCCCCGCTCTCCCAGCAGCACTCACAGGGCTCAAAGGACGCCTTGTCACTGTCTCTCTGACTAGGAGGCCGCAAGTTTCGAGTCCCGACGGAGGCAGAATTTTCGACACTAGCTACATAGCTCGATCAGATCCATCCGCGGTCTGGAGGAGAATTCTAGCGGCCAACTGATCTGCTTTCCGTGGTTTTTCCGATCGACAGACGAATGCCCGAGCAGTAACCTAGCAAACGCGCGCGGTGTTTCCCTCCTCTTCCTTGTCCAAGCCTCTCCCTTTATTTACACACACACAAACACACACACACACAAACATACACACACACACACAAACATACACACACACACACAAACATACACACACACACAAACATACACACACACAAACATACACACACACACCCAAACATACACACACCCACCCAAACATACACACACACACACCCAAACATACACACACACACACCCAAACATACACACACACACCCAAACATACACACACACACCCAAACATACACACACACACAAACATACACACACCCAAACATACACACACAAACACACACACACATACACAAACATACACTTAAATGTACTACACACTACCACATATGTCAGGGGACTAGTCCAGAGCTTGACTATTGTTCGGACTCAGGCGTCCCACGGGGGCGTGAAACCTGAAGAGCAAAACCTTACATGAAGACGCCTAGGTCAGTACAGGATCTGACGTTCCAGCGAGGGAAAGAATACAGCCACCTCCCGAGGTAAATCATCTATTACACTTAGATAACTTGATGAAGCGTCCGCACACCTTAAATAATCAATCGAGTGTTTCACGATGACTCACATGTGGCGAAAAACACTGTTTTTTCTCTAAAGAATATGAAAAACATATTGCTTGATACTCCATGCAATTCCGCTTTAAAGCTAATAATACGTAACATTTGATTTAAAACTTAGTAAGGAAATTGAACTGTGAGTGACTTTCATTAAGATGTTGGAATTCATGGAGGTTAATACAGAAGGTTAATTCTTGAAATGTCTTTCATGAAACAAATGAAAAAAAAAGCTTAAACTTACATTACGTCTCGCTCTTTGTGAGTAAAAACATTTTCCAAACTCTTATTAAACGTTTCATTCTTGCATTAGAAGATGCTTTGTATTTGATATTTGTTTTTTATCAATAAAGTGATTCTAAGGTGATTCATTACTGGAACTGATTATATATTATTCCTGTCTTCTTCTTCCTTTATAAGAACTGGGAACCAAAGGCCCGTTCTGAGATTCCGAACTTCTTTGACCACCAAAGAAAATATTATCTTCACTGTGATGCTGCTTCGTAGGTTAATCCCTCGAGGTAATATTCGCTACGTTAAAGATCATTAAGCACCATTTTGCCACTTTGGCTTAATATGTAACGACATTCAACTTTAGTGTACCCTATTTATATTAACAAACATTTTTTGATAAACTATTCGCGAAAACATAATATATTAGGGACTCCTAAATGCTCACACGTTGCTGAGATTTGGAGCTTGAGAGTACATTTTTATGTGAATATTGTGACATACCGATATGTCACATGAAAATAAACTAACATTTATTTGTAGACTATATGGTGGAACATGCATTAGGAGATATCACGAGAGCAAGGGCTTAGCAACGACCGTGAATAAACAATGTAGTTTTTGTTTTTTCTAAATGCATTAAGAGGTGGCTGGATGCCGAAAGTAGAAAATTTGGGATTGGGCGAAGAAGTTTAGACGATCGAAAGGTCAGCTACACCAAAATATAACGAACGTATGGATTGGCTGGGTGAGAGAAGGACGGTCAAATGTTATGAAAAAAGAGGAAGGTAGTTGAATACGAAGTCTTCGAGGGGTGAATCATGCAGGAAGATTTCATTCTGACCGGCATCGCGTTTCTGAACTGATCGTAGGTTCGTGAGAGGGAACGAGTATAATACAGATAGTCAGAATCGGGTTATCAGATCGTGAAAGTTTAAGGACAGTAAATGATATTGCAGATATTGCATGTGGAAGTAATATTGATGCATACATTGGGACTCGGGAGTGGTAATCGAGTAATAGATTTCGGGACTATGTCATAGGACATAATCGGGACAGATAATTTTGATAGTTTGAGACCAGCTTGGATAGGACCAGAAGAGGATTTCTTGGGACTTTGGACTAAGGCAAGCTCGCAAGATATTTCGACTGAGAAGTCTACGAGGGACATCAACGAAGAATAGATAAGTTAACCGCGGTATAAAATTGTAAATTCAAAGATATCTTGATCAAAGGCATAACATCAAATCATTTTATTAAATTCACTAAATTGTTTGCTAAAAATGTAACAATAAACTTTGTTAAATTTTGTTCTTTAGAAAAGAAAGTGATCTTTCATTTAGTCAATCCAAACAGTAATGAACTAGGAAGGATTATAATATAAGGATTATAATATATCGTGACCCATTGACCCAGCAAGCCGGACGCTAAGATCTTTGCCAGATATTAATGTAGAGAAATTTTGTATATCTCAATATATATTTGCTTCTCAGAATGGAGAGTATAAAAATGGTGGGATTTCAATTGTGTCAATTGGCCGATGTACTCTTTTATATGCTTATTTGTTCAGAAGCAAATGATTGCTACTTCCCAAAGATGCATGGGAAGTGACAATCATCTTTCCAAGATAATATAAAAAAGAAGAAAAAATCTACATTAAAGTAGAGGTCGCAACGATCGGAAGAAGGCTGGTTAAAGAAATATGAAATGCTCCATTCTAGAAGACGTCAAAAGAATTTCTGATCATGATATTCTCAAGATTATCTTCAGAATGAGTCTTGTTCCAGAATTCTATTTATTGCCCGATTCTTGTATTTAATCAAACATATTCTCCTACAACTATCACTTTCACCTTAGAAAGAGACCGAGACAATCAGCTGCTTCCAGAACGAAATAAGGAATCTAAATTTACTTTTTTTCTTTGTAAACAGACCTTTTGAATTTTCATGAGAACGAAATCATGTGCATGCAAATCAATATCATGCTTTCAAACATTTTCAGAGTCTCACACAAAACGTCTCATAATGTTACAAACCTCTAGGATACTTAGGAAACACTAAGTTAACTGTTTTGTCAATAAATGTGTGGTGGGAAATATCCTATATTGCTGTTAAACAAGTAGCCTTTGTTTCTGTTAGGCAGCGAACTCATCGTTCATTGGCGTCTGGCAGGTACACGTTCGGATGCGTAGTGGTTTCGCACCAAAAGCTTTTCGTTTGTTTTACATATGAAATGAATAATGTATACAATCAATACTCGAAGTTTACACGAATTAACAAAATATTTTAGAATATTGATACAACTCCTGAGGCAGTTTTGTTGCTACATCTCTGTAATCTCGTTTTGGAGCGCAAATCCAATGAACTATATTTTTTTCGCACACTCGGAAATCCTGATGACAAATCGAGCTTTCCGACTCTGAAAGGTTTGAAGCAGCCACATCACAAGTGACATTAGCATTATTCATTTACGCTCTACCTGGCACGCTGACCTTCGCTTCCCACTCGCCTGCGACAAATCAGCCCCCGCAAAGCCACTTGCGAAGGAGGAAAACGGCTGAGCGGTCACAGAGGAAATTGCGTAAGAGGATGAGGGCGGAAAACCTCGGGAGAGGTCACGTGGTAGGCCAAGGGAGACGAGGGCAATGGAGAGAAACAGAATCTCTTGCTTTTCACGTTTCTTTGTTGTTTTTTTACACAAGAAATAGCACATACTAGCAGCAGCGTTTCACTATTCTGTCAGTCTTATGAATTTTTCGTACGTAAGGTTTATTACGTCGTATGAGTGGTCGTGATGTCCTCTAAATCAAGACTTATTTAAACCCTGGTTCTCTTTACTGGCAAAAGATTGTTTTGTAAATGTCATAATATATTAACTTACAAAAATGATGTAGCAGACAAATGAAAATCCTAATAATCGCACGATCTCACCCCCACTGCTTTTTATTTCGCGTTAGAAAAATTATTTCAAATATTCTTTAAAATAACGCGTAAACCCCTGAGGTTGAAATAGGAGATGGGAGAATATACAGGTTTTGTAAACGAAATATTGAAAAATAAGAGCTTTGCAGTAAAAAGTTGTTGTAGAAGAAAGCAGAAAGAATACAAGCAAAGCCACTGCAAAGTGGGCGACCTCCAGGATGTATTTGGGGAATGTTTATAGAGTGTTTGAATGTTTATTCAAGAGGGTAAAATGAAACCATTCAATATCAAAATATATCGTCACTACTTATTTCGTCGTTGGAGGTAACAGAAAATTTGTTCTTCCTTGATTGTAATATCTTACTCTCTCTCTCCCCTGAGATCTTTCGAGAATCTACCTGTAATATACAAGCTCTGTGTAATGGTTAACTCCTTAATTCTGCAAGTGTGAAGCAAAATGAAACGTTCTGAAGCTTGTCAATGTACTACATAGAGGACTGTACAATCTACACGACGCTTTGTTTTGACAAATATTCCTGGTTGTTTTCCTTCCATGAAACAACCCAATATTATTTTTAAAAATACAGAGTCAACTTGAAGACAAAAGAAACTGTGCAAAAATTTCTTCAAAGATTTCGTATTTGGATAACCACTTGAAAAATAAAACAAGGATTACAGTGAGTCGCAGAACCAACGCTAAATATACATCAACTTCGTTTTACGAAGGCTGTAAAAATAGCCTCTAAAAATGTGTATTGCGCTTGTCAAAACTAAACAAATAAGACTCTAAATAAAACGTTGTTGTGTAATCGATGATTGGGAATCAAATGTTTTCTTAAGAGTCTGATAGAAGGTCGTGAAACAATGATGTTTCTCACATAGCTTCTTGTTAAACTTTTCTTTCCGCAACTGCACACAAAATATTTCTTCTACGTTCCGAATATTTGTTTGTATTAATGAAAAAATCAATTGAATCAGCATGCGGAGAAAGGGAAACAATCAAAAATGCAATTTTTCTCTTTTGTTGGAAAGTTGCTCTTTAAGGCAAGGCAAATTGTACTGTAACAAAAGCAATCACAACATAACAGACTATCATTAGTGAGTTCACACAGAAAAATTGGACAGGATAAAACACGTGTGAGTATTATTTAATGTTTCTTTCCTCCTAAAATGTGAGAACAAATGACTTGTTCACATTCTTCTCAGCACGAAACAATTGATTCAATTGCTTGTCTGTAAGCATTGGTTTTAAATGCGAAACGAAAAATATTTTGAAAAAAAAAAAATAATTTTAATGTTATAACTGAATAAAATAGCTTTAACAATCATACGGAATTTAATATAATAACCGGATAAAATAGCATTAATAATCATACGTATTGCTACATCAATATTCATCAATTTCAAGTTAAATTCTATGAAACTATGAAAAGAAAAAAGACAAATAAAGAATATCTCGCATTAATTCTATCGTTAAGAAATTGTGAAATTCACAATTTCTCTCCAGTACAAGGAGAATACTACAACGAACATAACAAACATTTGTCATCAGTTGATCTGTTCAACACATCTTTTTCATTTCATTTTCAAATAAGAAAAGAAATATTCGCATCAAAGATAGATTGTTGCACGTTTCTATTATGGTACATGAATAATAAGATCTACACCTAGCAGCTCTCCTATAAATTTTTCTTGCCTCCAATTTTAAACCATCTAGCAACTAACGTACACTTTCCAATAACACTAAAATGTTCAGGTTCAAGAGATACTAACATTACAATGGCAAGAAATTGCTCATAAATTGACTTGTGAAAACGAAATTACAAGAGTAAATGCCCAGTGCAGATTCTTTGCTCTGTCACGGCAGCACAAGCAGGTTCTCTTCCCCTGTGTTGCAAGTAGCGAAAACCTCTGGTTCCGGTAGATCCCCGTCACTCGTCTGAGATCGAATTCATGGTAAGTGCGGGCCAGTTTGTTCAACATTGGTCAGAGGAGCGTTAGCGAAAGCAGTGGACATGGCAAACGTAAAAGGTTCTTCTGAGAAGAGAAATCGTGAATAGCATCTGCGGTGTCTAGTTGTATAGTACAACGTATTCTATTTTATGAATTAAAATATGCAACATACGAAAGTCTATGAATAATCGTCACATGCAGTCTACATTTTTTTTAATTCATTTATTTACAGTCGCATTGAGTACAAGGTCATTAGCCAATACAATTTGAAATATTTTAATTACAATACAATATTGAGAAACGTATTCATAATAAAAGTGTACAAAAATCAATAAAAGCATAGTCATAATAAGTAGTTCCTTTCAACGATGTAGTAAATATTGACTTCTTTAGTCAAATTATGTCTTTGCCTGATGCTGTAGTATAGAGGGCTGTAAATTAAAATGTGCTGAACGTTTTAAAGAGACTTTACAGTGGTTTCATTTAGAAGGTGGTTTCATTTAGGACGAGGTTGCATTTAGATTTTCTCTCATGAGAATAATATGCGTTAATTTGGAGACTTTTTTTCTTAATCTAGTAATAACCACCAAAATAATTATTTTAAAATGGAATTTTATACTTTCCATGCATTTGACTACTCTTCTTTGTTTCACTGATAGTTTAATGGTTATGTTTATAGTAAAAGAGAGAGGAGTGTGTTTTACTTCATATAAATTAAGTTTATTAGAGCTGAGAGTAGCTGTGGCATAGTTTCAATATTCGTTTCTTTTCCACAATTAGTGCGAAAGCTTTGTGCTTATTAATAAGCCTCTAAATAAGTTATATTTTGAGTTATGAATGTTAAATCTTGAGTAATCTTTGACATTCAGTATGGCACCAGTGGCATTGAAGGAATCTTCTAGAAATAATTTAAACAGATGAAATTATAAAAGGAATTAATCTCGGTTTTCCTCATTCATTGATTTAATGAGTGAAATAACCTCCACTACAGATTCATTGCTTTTGGTATTATGTTTTCCTAATCTGATAATTATTCTTTTTCTTCCTGGGTTATATGAAGGTGCCTGCATTAGCCTTGTTAGATGCTGCTGTATCCTTATGAATAGAAGTAGAATCAGAACTGCGTTTATTTTAGGCTTTTATTTTGGAGGTAGGGAATGTGGAGTGAACAATTAAGCCCACCTTTGGGAGCTTTGCTTGAGGAATGTTTGTGGTAACAGATTGAATTTTAGTTATTACCATTTGGATTGAAGAAGAATCAGATTATGAGGGTCTATTTCAGCTATATTACATAATACATCAGACATATAAGGTCAGTAAAAGTTGCTATTTGCGATCCACCAGTGTTTTTCGAGAACTGCTTTCCAGGATTACATTTGCCGCGTCTTGCGATTCGGCTTCAGCTTTTACGGATCAAGACTACCGCGAGCGGAAGCTGCAATCGCCTGCCATTGTGGAGCCAGCACGACCAGAAGGAGTAGCGCGAAGGAGAGTAGGTCCGAGTGGCAGCCTGAGAGCGAGAGGAAGTTGCGGAGGACGCGCCGCCGAGTAAATATTGCAAGAGGCGCGCGCACTCCAGCACGCTGCGATGCGCTCGCGAGGTCGTTTCGCAGCCACCCCGACAGATCTGACCCAGCCAGCCCAGGGCCAATACTGACCCGACTCTGACTCCACCCCGACTCTGACTAACTACCCTGACTAACTACCCTGACTAACTACCCTGACTAACTACCCTGACTAACTACCCTGACTAACTACCCTGACTAACTACCCTGACTAACTACCCTGACTAACTACCCTGACTAACTACCCTGACTAACTACCCTGACTAACTACCCTGACTGACTAACCACCCTGACTAACTACCCTGACTGACAGCCCTGGTCCCGTTTATCCTGGCTCTGCCGCCCCTGCCTCGCCAGCATCGCCGCCCGGCCTTACTGCCATTGTTGCAGCAAACGCCTAGTTGGCCGTGGCACATCTTTGACACTCGCCGAGATCTTCCATCTGAGATTTTTCACCCTGCGTTTTCACACATTC
Organism: Teleogryllus occipitalis; assembly: GCA_011170035.1. NCBI lineage: Eukaryota > Metazoa > Arthropoda > Insecta > Orthoptera > Gryllidae > Teleogryllus > Teleogryllus occipitalis. The sequence goes on from BLKR01001745.1 coordinate 44,371, forward strand.
GACTTTGATTTGTGATCTATTCAAATGTCAGACTTTTTATTTGACTTGTAACGTCCTCGACGGTTTGTTTCGCTTTCCACAAACGTTGACTCCGAACACATGGCACACGCTTAGGGCATTGGTTCTTTGTGGTTGGCGTGACTTGTCTTTGGAAGGATGCCACATTCCCGGTGACTTCTTGTCGCTGTCGATGGTCCCTTTGAAAAATATTATTGTACGCATTCGAGTGTAATGGTACTAACTTCGAGTGTAATGGACACATAATATTTTCGAAAATTGGGCTTTTATTACCGAGATTATCCAGCAACAAAAGCAAGGCAAATTTCTATCTCTGCATTGATGTTGATATGCTATTTACGATTGTAGTGGAAAGTTCTGAATATTAACTATAATTTAATTTTAGCATTATATTATAATAATAGGATAAAATCGGTCTTCATCTGATTAGTAAATTCAAGTTATGGACCAGCAAATGTGCATGCAAATGAGTTTAATGCAAACGATTAGAAAACACAAATATATAATTTAAACTTCAAGTACTTTCTGAATCCCCAGTATTGGGTATATCGGAGTTCGCCTCTAGTGTTTGTTTGTTTTTCAACGAAGGACCTATTGGTCTTCAACCACATCAGAAGTCAAAAACAAAAATATATAATTTCACACAAAAGTGTAAAGTTCGGACATACTGTGTAAATTCTAATTTTATTAGTATTTATTAGCCCATAATGTGAATCGTACGAGGAACAGATTGTCCAAAATTAATTCCCCTTCAATGAAAACACTATTAATACAGCGAAAAGGCATTTTATGTTTACTGATAAATGACTGTTTTCCATTTCATGCTTGGCAATACGATACTTTTGAAATGCTCGCTCTTTCATCATTGAGATTTACAATTTTCCTTAGAATTTACACACCAGACACACCACTACTCTCCAGAATTATTTTCAAAGCCTACCTTTAGCTGCAAAAAAAAGAATTATTTAGAAGAAAAGTTTTATTTGCAGTTTTTTTAATAGAATGAAGGCTATTGCCTAGGGCTCTTGTCACAAAATAGTAGTACATTGTCGATGATATAATGATGGGTATTAACACACGAGTGTTATATTACAATACTAGGAAGGAACGAGCGAGTATCGTAAACTTCACACGAGTGTATTAGAACCTATTACATGGAGTTTCATACGGTACTTTTTCTACAACTTTTATAAGTTAAGCTTTTACATTAAATCGTTTCGTGACAGTTGACATACAAGGTTTAGCCAAATTCACCTAGCGGACAACCCCGTAACTCTACCCTCGCATGCTGCCGCAGGTGGCTGTGGATCCCAGTCCGCCTGCGAGAGAATACTGCGCTATGCAAATAAAATATAAGTGAAATTACGATCCAATTTATTTTAAATAATATTCCACGAAATAATTCAAATAATAAAAGAAATAAAAACTGACAAGCATAATATTTTATCAAATGCAATTTTAATGTACACAATCGAACGAAACATTTACTAGAACGATTCTCAATGATTTATTGTCAATACTTATTTTGTAAACTTCTCTGTGATTGGTCATGAACCTGTTTCATAATGAACTCTGTATCGTAACTAGTATCATTATGCAACTGGTTGTAGCCCTCAATTACAGGATTATACAATGGGTGTAGAGAAAAGTATTTCCTATATGATAACTACTATTTTACTTCAAACCTATCATCATCCAGACTCCGTTTCGGCTTCGCAGAAAGCAAGATCTCGAAAATTGCCTCATTCTATTGCCGGCAATACGTTCCTCGTGGAGGGGTCACCCTGTTTCATCTTCGTCGGTTCTCTTTTTCCCCGCGCCACCGGCCATTGATTACCTCCAAGGAAGAAGCACACTCGACGCCCGTTAATTGGTTGTTCCTCTGGAGACGGCCCATGCCTTGGCACGCGCAAGAGCGATCCCCGCCGTCCTCCTTTAATTGGTCATCAATTTGAATCCTCTAATTGCCACCTTGTTTGGGGCTGCATTCTAGATGTCATGCTTTCAATTCAATGCTGCTGAACATCTCTTTTTTCACTTTGTAATAATTGCTTGTTTCAAAGTTTAAAAAACAAAAATAATTAAATCGTAATAGTGGCATATTTAATTGGAATAATACATTCCATAAAATACTCTGCATTTGTTGTTGGAGTGTATTGTTTCTGTGTAACTTAGTTTTTAGTTCGCTTCTTTTCCTACTCAATGTATACGGTTTCTATAAAGAATATTCTTTACCAATGGTTTTAACATCATGTGTCGTATGGGTAATTTTGTTTCCTTAAATTGAACTTTGCAGCTAAGTTTGCCTTTCTGCATTTCCTTATGATTTTGTTTCCCCCTCTATACTAAAGAATAGGGATGGACAGCATTAAAATCACCTCAAAAATACGATTTAAAATTTTCGGTTGAATTTTTACTTGATACCGAATTACATGAAGCAATGTTTTAGGTTTTTACTGTTTTCCGTAAAGTGAATACAGAGAACCTTTATAATTATTCTACATACACATTCCACAAGTACCTCTTTTCCGGTGTGGATCCTTGCTGCTCGAAATTTTCAGACATGTCCCAACTTTTCAAGCCATTTTTTCAACCACGTTGATTCTTGTGGTTTCGATCTTTTAATCATCATTTCTTTTAATTGTAGATCTTGAAATGATGCCATGAATTTTTCTTGACCCGGGAGTGCCCGCAATAGGTAGCCTCACGCCAGTCCCCGCAATGCATCTCTTAGATATAGCTGCAAATTTTCGTGAATGTGAATGATCTCAAGCTTTATTTACTGAAAAAGTATTTTATTTAGTTTGTACATGTTACTCAATGCAATTGTTAATGAACCCTACACTGCAGAAACTTGTGTGAACACTTACGGTGCAAAAGGTAAAAATTGACATAGTACACGCAAAAATCATTCAACATATTACTATCTTATTAAATTAAATATAATATAATTTCTACAAATGATTTTGGTATGTTCTAAATAAACAAATATTTTACATATTTCCCAAAAATGTTTTGTAAATGTCTTTGTCTTTTATCCATTTTGCAAGTTTGCATTTTTGTCATATTCCTACAGACATATCCTGCACAATGCCCTGCTGCTATGCCATCCTCTTTATGATGAAAATGGTTACATTTTCTGAATAAGGATTTGTCAGAGACACGGCCGATCACAATGCCATGACACGTATCTCTTAGGCCAACAGCTCGCAACGCTCTGGCGCCAATGTACACATCGTATTTGGCAGATATCGCTCAGCGCAGCGGTCAAGTTTCAACACGCTCACGGGAGACGATTCAACGGAAGGATAAAAATACAAGGTGAAGCGCTCTCAGAAAAGTACAATGAAGGAATGTATGAAATATCAGACCAATAATGCACCGCAATAACTCAGGAACATAAAATGGCCGTGGCTTGGACCTCTCAGATCTACTGCGGGCATACTCGGGTTAAAGTGTAAGTCATCTGTATACATAAAAGAAAGTCGTGTTAGTTACACTATTTATAACTCAAGAACGGCTGTACCGATTTGGCTGAAAATTGGTGAGCAGGAAGCTTAGAGCCAGGAGACGGACATAGGATACTGTTTATCCCGTTCGACAGCGTTCCTGTGTGAGAACGCACGTTTTCGCACGTTTTCGCGTGATTTCGCGGGTTTTCGCACCTTTTCGAGTTTTTTTTCGCACGTGTTCATGCGTTTTCGCACGTTTTCTCGCGTTTTCGTATGTTTTCGGATCTGCTTATTTATTGCCTTTAACAGCTGGTCCCTATGATTACAGCTTTGTATTTCTCTCTTAAACAAAAATCAATTCCAAAAAACGCTCTGCTACGTAATAGATTTTTTAATTACCTATTTAATATCAGAGCGTTTTTTTTAATTCTTCTTGGTTTGAGAGAAAAACACAAATCTGCAATTGCTTTATTATCACGAGTGCAACAAGGATAGTACAGTTTCTCACAGTGAGTGCGACGCGAGAAAAAGATGGGACTGGCTGTTAAGGCGGAACAGAGTTCGCCCGGTCTGCTAGTTGTTAAATAAAAACACTAAGAGAAGGAAACGTTTCGGCAAGTCTCGTATTACCACTAGTTTTAAATTTAAAACAAATTCAGTTTGGGGGTATCTTCCTGTATTTTTCGTTCACTTCAGAACTTTTACTTTTCATTTTTGTCTGTGAAAAATCTAATTTCATAGTTTAATTTAATTTTATCAAAAAACTCTAAAATCCTACAATCCAAATATTTCTTTGGTGAATTGAGTATGGACGTTAGCCTACGTAATAAGAAGCCTAATGCTGAATACACATGGGTGGACAAAGGGGGGAGTCGTACAACACCGGCAACATGCCAATTTTGGCGCTCTCGTGCCATAAATACACCCCGCCGGCCCGCCACGCTCATATGGATTCGAACCCGTCCGTGGTTTATTTTACAATGGCCCTGTTATGTAAATATCAGCCTTCACGTTGCTATAAACGCTTGGGCAAATCGCAGGTTGTATCTCGGAATACATTCGGACTAGGGCCGGATTTGGTTGTAAAAATGGAGATGAGGTTGATAGATTGCGACTATAAAATAACGAGTTTTATGTGGTTCGTTCCTAAAAACAAACATGAGCTTTAGAAAATGCATTGCATTTGGACGTTCGGACGTAATAGATAAATATTGATTTGCGTTTATGTTTCGGTTACGGGCAGTAAAGGGTCGCCGGTGAAATGAGTGCCGAGAGCCAAGTCCGCGTTGTGCCAAGTTCTCGCCCGTGCTATCCGCAGGTCCGCCTCGGCTGAACGTCAGTTTCGCACTCCCGCGAATCACGTGACGTAAATCCTACTGGAACTGCGAGCCGGAGTTTCAGAGAATCCGGCTCGCCACAGTATGGAAGATGATGTACGCGCCTTCCCGCAGGGTTTAAGTTGAAAGTAATTGGATACGACACAAAGCCTTTTATCGGAGACGCCATTTAAGATTTGGCCCTCGTGTAAGAGTAGGGGGCCCGGAGAGAGTTTTCGAGAATCGAGCACACGTCTGACAAGGGAATCGATAGCTTGTGTTTCGCGCTGCGCGGGAGGGGGCGGGGGCGCTGTCGAAGGAAACGGCGAAGTGGCTTCAGGGGAAGGGGTGGGGCGATGAGGCGGTGTTGTGTGGAGCGCGCGGGGGAGGGGGCCAACTAGTAGCACGACAAGGCGAGAGGGATTGAATGTATCCGGCTGCAGCGAGTGGAACGTGGGCGGGGTCGCAGGTCGCGCGGTAAAGGGCCGGAAGGGAGGGGTGGGGAGGGGCGGAGTGGGTAGGGTAGGGGCGGGCAGTGTATGGGCGCTGAGGTAGGGCGGGGACAGTAAGGGTAGGGGATGGTAAGGGCGGGGAGAGAATGTGGCAGAGAGAGGTGAGGCGGGGAGGGTGTGGGGAGGGTTGGGGCAGGGGCGGGGAAGTGAGGACGGGGAGGGGATGGGAGAGGAGAGAAGGGAGGGGAGGGGAGGGAAGGGAAGGTCGGGGAGGGGAGAGGAGGGAGAAGAGGGGCGGGGAGTGGAGAGGAGGGCTGGATGTGCGGGGAGGGGAGGGAGGGTGGGGACGGACGGGGAGGGGAGGGAGAGAATGGCGGACAGGGGCGGGGAGGGGAGGAGTGGGAGGGGGGGGGGGGGGTGGAGGTAGGGGATGGAGGGTGGGGAGGAGAGGATGGCGAGGAGGAGCGGGAATGGAGGGGAGGGGAGGGGTGGTAGGTCGCACGATGCAGAGCGGGAGGGGCGGGAGCGTGGAGAGGGGCGGGGTGGGGCGTGGAGGGTGGGGAGGGCGGGGAGGGGCGGGGAGGGGCAGGGTAGGGTCGGGAAGGAGGGCAGGGCGGGGTGGTAGGTCGCGCGGTGCTGAGCGGGAGAGGAGGGCAGGGAGGAGGGCGGGGTGGGGGGAAGGGCGGGGAGGGGATGATCGGGGAGGGAAGGACAGGACGGGGTGGTAGGTCGTTGTGCAGAGCGGGAGGGGCGGGGCGGGGCAGGGAGGGGCAGGGAGGGCAGGGAGGGGCGTGGAGAGGGCAGGGGGAGGGGCGGGAGGGGCGTGGAGGGGCAGGGAGGGGCGGGGAGGGGCGGGGAGGAGGGGCAGGGAGGGGCGGGGAGGGGCGGGGAGGGGTGGGGGAGGGGCGGGAGGGGCGTGGGAGGGGCGTGGAGGGGCGTGGAGGGGCGTGGAGAGAGGGGGCGGGGAGGGGCGAGCGGGCAGTGGGGTGGGCGATGAAAGCTGAGGACGTGTGGAATGGTCGCGCCGCGTCGTTGCGGTGGTCGAGCTAGAGAAACGCCGTACAATGCTCCTCAAGAAAAGGAGTGGAACACTCTTACAAAGTAAAACGCAACGTGCGAAATCGCAGAGGGAACGGCTCGCTTTAAAATGTGACAATGTTTTCAAAACGTTTAATATTGTGTTTGTTTTGATTTCAAAAATTCCATATATATAAACCAAATGAATAAAATTCCAAACAGAAAACAATTCAGAATTTAAATAAACATTCGTATTGTTTTGATTTTTAAAAAGTATTCAGATGGAACAAAAATAAAAGATTATAAAAATCTTCACTAGTAATTAGTTTCTGAATGACCCTTGAAATATTTCTGTTCTAAAATTGGCATTTTATGCACGTTTCTGTTAAAATTTGTTTTTATCTGTGACTTTTAAAGCATTTACTTGATGTTTGTATGGATTATTTTATTAGAACATGGCGGAATTTTAAACTCCTTTCTTGTTAATTCCTTTTGAGAAGTCACTAAAAAGTCACTTAATACGTTCAAAAGAATGTGTACATTCTAAATGTTTGTCTCGACATTTTCTTACGCGAGACATTTCTAGTCAGAATTTGTTTCACAACGGAAACGTAACTAACTGCAGTTATTCCTTTTCATTCTAAACAAGGCTCAACAATGTGACATTAGGAAGAGATTTTGAAGTTCAAGAGAACGTGCGCAAATAGTACTTCTCTCTTATACTTCACATAGAGTTGTTACTGTTCATTGACTAAATAAGTCAAACCAAATCAGACATTCGCCGTGTAGGGAGCTATTGCTCACTCAATTCCGAGCAGATGATGTGCTCGCCGAATGTTCGCTTCCTTTAAATTGTAGAAAAGACCAACATGCGGTGGGTGCGGCGAGCATTGTAGGTTCGTCGTTCGACAAATAGCCAGCAGCCTATCCACACCACTCGGTATTCGGCGAACAATCGCTCGCTACTCCCCCAATACCGAAAGTGTGGAACCACCTTAACGTTGTGTCTAGTGAATCATATTTAATAAGAGTGGCAAGAATGTAACATACCCCAATCATCACCCAGCACTAGTCAAAGAAACACGTCTAGCGTGTAGTAAATTTAGTGACTACAATTACCGCCCCTGGACACATCTTATTATCTAATTGTTGCATCCTAAAAAACAAATGCCTCGGGAAAGATTAGTACATGATATGGTCCTCTCTCTCTTCTGCAAGTGGAAATACACCATGTGGCGTCTCTCGCATCCAAGCTTCCATCTTCTTCTATCTTACCAATCATCATCATCATCATCATCATCATCATCATCGATGTGACGAGCTCCCATTATCTGTCGCAAACCATCATAACTTTGTGAATCTTGGTCTACCTCTCTTTCTGTGCATTGTCACCTGCCACCTTCAAGTTTTTAATGGCCATCTTTCCTCTGGGATTCTTCTAAGATGCCCATACCATTTTAACTTTCTCTCTTCTATTGCCTACATTATATCCAAAATGACACCCATTTGCTGCTGTATATTTTCATTCCTGATTCTTTCCATTAACGTTACACTATAGCTGCGTCTCCAAAACTCCATTTCCATAGCCTTTAACTTTTTCTCATTGCTTTATGAGATCTCCCTCAACTCAGCACCATACAGTGATATACTTTCGACAATTGCTGTAAAAAATTGTAAGTTTCACGTTACTAGCAATAGGTAATTAATTTTTTCGTGTTTTCGGGCGCGTCAACTGCTTTGGTCATTAGTCCCGTTAGTGTACTGGATGTTTTTCCTCGGGAGATGGCGGTGATCTTCCACCGCTGGATGGCGAGATCCGGCGCCGACCTACCGTCTGCTAGTGGGGTTTCCCCCTAACCAGAACTCTCCCACCAGCAGGGCACCGCTCCAGCCGGGACAAGCTCTAAGCTCCCGACCGGTCTCCCGGAATATGTGGTAGTGTAGTGCATGTTACTGCAAGTGTGTGTGCGTAAGTGGAGAGGATAGGACAAGAAAGAGGAAGGAAAGATCGCACGCGGTCCGTGGCCCGTTTATTAGAAACTGCTCCGGTATTCGCTTGGTATCCGTCGGATAAACCACGGAAAACTACCGATCAGAGCAGCCGGCCGCTCGAATTCTCCTCCAGACAGCGACTGAATTCGACGTAGTTGAAAAGCTAGTGTCGAAAGTCCTGCCGCCACAGTGATATCAGTTGATGCACTGAGCTACCGCTCCCGGTTACTAGCAATATTTTTATTCCATATTATTGAATGCAACTGCCGAATAGCAGTTTTTCCTTGCCGAATGCGATGTTTAATGTCCTCTTCCATGATATGTTCAGCTTGACGGTTACGAAGGCGTGAGTGCGGGGGGCCGCCGCAGTCACTCGGTGGTTCGTATCGCTGCGCGGTCGGCAGCTGTTCGGGGCCAGCAAGTCACAGCGCGGCCGCCTCCAATAAAGTCGGGCGGAGAAGGGTTGATAGCCGCCGTTCTCCGAGGCGGGGGTGGAGAGGCGCGTAGAAGCCGGCGCTGGGTGAGGAAACAGGGCAAACGGAAGAAAGGACAGGTCGTCCCGAACAAACTTCCCGGACCCCCCCCTCCCCTACAACCCTCATCCCAAGCCCCAACCACCGCTCCGTCGCCTCGATGACCCCTTCCAGCATCCCACGTCCTCAATACACCGGCCTGCCCCACCAATTCTTTGAGTACTTCACCGTCTCCGGGTCTTTCACCTCGCTTTCTCTTCCGCGTTGCCTCTCACCCCCACCTTTAGCGACTCCGCCTCTTGATGTCTCATCCCCCCCGCGCCTCCTCGCCCGCTTCCAGCGCTTGCCACTGCCAGCTGCCCTCTTAAGGATCGGTCCCTGCTCCGATTCCGTGAAACTCTGCTGCGATTCTTCGCCGCCCACCCCTCCCCCTCGCTCTTAAGAAACGCAGGCCCATAAGTCGGCGGCGTTGGGCTGGCTAGACTGAGCGGGGTGAGACAGGGCGAGGCACGGCGGGGAGGGGAGGGGAGGGCGGGGCAGAGCGTGGCAGGGTGGGGCGTGACGGAGCGTGGCGGGACTCGGCGTGGCGTGGCGTGGCGTGACGTGGCGTGGCGTGACGTGGCGTGACGTGGCGTGGTGGGGAGTGGCAGGGAAGGGCAAGGCTAGGCGACGCGGGTGAAGTGGGGTGGAGTAGGGCGTGGGTAGGCTGGGCGGGGTGAGACAGGCAGGACGTGGCGGGCAGAGGCGGAGAGAGGCGGGGAGACGTGGGGCGAGGCGGGGAGACGTGGGGCGAGGCGGGGAGGAGTGGGGCGAGGCGAGGTGTGGCGGTGTGTGACGCGGTGTGGCGGGGTGTGGCCGGTTGTGGCGGGGTGTGGCGGGATGTGGAGGGATGTGGTGGGATGTGGCGTGGTGTGGCGGGATAGGCCGTGGCGGAGTGTGGTGGGCAGCGGCGGGGCAGGGCAAGGCTAGGCTAGACTGAGCGTGGCGAGGCGTGGCATGGCGTGGTGTGTCGGAACGTGGCGGGGCGGGGTGTGGCAGGGCGTCATGGGATGAGCCGGGGCGGGGCTAGGCTAGGCTAGGCTAGGCTAGGCTAGTCTAGGCTAGGCTGGGTGTGGTGGGGTGAGACGGGACGTGGCGGGGCGGGGCGGGGTGGGGTGGAGCGAGGCGGGGCGTGGTGTGGCAGGGCGTCATGGGATAAGCCGGGGCGGGGCTAGGCTAGGCTAGGCTAGTCTAGGCTAGGCTGGGTGTGGCGGGGCGTGACGGGACGTGGCGGGGCGGGGCGGGGCGGGGAGGGGTGGAGTGAGGCGGGGCGTGGTGTGGCGGGGTGTGGGTGGCGGTCAGTGGTACGTCACTGAGTGCAACACCGCCATTCATTCTGCGAGAAGCGTTGGCCAAGGCTCGTCAGGGGGAGGTGGGAGGCGCATGGATTAATGGCGAGCAAGCGGATTACAACACAGCCAACTGCGCTTCACGTACGTTCTACGCGGCTCGATAGGCGTGTGTGTTCGTAGCTCGTGTAAAGCATGGTTGTCTTCACCTTCTCGGTGAAGTGGGGAGGGCAAATGAAAATTCTCACTCATTGTACTTTCTCGCTAAAGAGTAAAGAGAATGTTATGTAATGCTGCGCGAGAAAATTAGGAATTTTCGTCAGAAAAACTCTTATTACAGGGCACTGGTAACAAAAAAGTGAATAAACTCAGTTGCTCAATTTTGAAAAAAAAATTCTCGATCACGTAGTGTAGCCATATTTCATATTTTGTAGCCCGAGAACCATATTTAGTGGACCGAAAAATCTAATGACGCAAAGCCTCTGTCCATGTCTGACAGACATCAGTCCGCCTGTGAACAACGCTAGAGGGTAAACCGTTCAGACTATTTTTTAAGAAATTGATATTCCCAAATCGATCTGGTTGATGTTGTGGTTTTTGAATTTGAAACCTTTATTTTAATTTTGGAGGGTACTTTACATGAACCCCCTGGGACATTTTCCAAATTTTTAAAAAAGGTTCCATCGTTTTTGGCTAAAATTTGTTGTTGGATAGTGTGAAGAATGTTTAAGAAAATGGTGCAAGTCTTATGTTCGTTGAAAACTCTCATATTTTTCGAAATTGCAAAAATTTAAATTTTTTTCGGCGTCTTTCTTCAACTACAATTATGAAGATAGAAATTTTTCCCTTGATAAAATCTGTTCCTTAAAGATAGATTTTGAAATATGTCCACGTACATTTTTCGAAAATTTGAGTTATTTTTGTGTATTTTTTCGTGAAAATACGGGCGAGAAACTACATGCTCTTATAGCACCACTAGTTTTTCATAATTTTCTTATGATGATGTACGATTTACATTATATTTTTTTATCAACATAGCTACGATATATCTACCTTTGCAAAGAAGGAAAGTAAGAAAATTTTGTTTTTATACGTTTAAAAAGTTATTGATAGTTCCACTTATTAAAACTGGTCGATATAAGCAATAAATATAAGCAATTCCTTTCTGGGTGGCTTCATAAAGAGTGTCTCAGAATAAATAGTACAAACTTACAGAGCATGTGTGTTGGTCGACTTGTTTACTTTTGGAAAAGAAGATGTGCCGGTAAATTTCTTATAAAAATGTTCCTATGTGTGACATGTTCCTGTGATTAATAAGTTGACATTATTTATGGGTGTTCGGTGTCTAGAAAATCTCTTAGCGTTACAACGTAGCCTGACAAAGATCAATTCATAAAAAATTTCTTCTAATTAGAGGTAAATGCCATAGGTGTAACTTCGTTACATGAAATTTCCAAAACATGGTCAAAGGTGTGTAACATTTGTTCTAAGACATTCTGTAGTTCAGAATTCTCTCGTTTGCTTATCGTTTCCTCTGTAAAAGCAAGTGACATATTCTACCTTATACTATATTTACAGGCGATCCAATCATGTAGTCATCTTCATATTTACTGTTCCTCCGTAAGTTAATATGGAAATGGTTTAATGCATTTTGATAGTAAATATTGCGTTTATGGATATATGACTATCCCACCAAAAGAATTTCTTTAAAAGTAATTTGTTATCCCAGAGATCATTTTCCAGAGAAATATATTTTAAAAAAAAATGATTGACACGATCAGCTGGTTTGCTTGAAGGTCGCCAAGCAGTGCACATGCTAATATCAGCATCTTTAATACTACTTGACCATACGTGCATGAATCACGCTGGGTTTATAATTGATAGCAAGTATGCAACTGTTATGTCTCTTTTTTCAATTCAAAGCAAGCAAGTAGAAGACATTATGCTTCCACTGTTGCTCAGAAGATGTTAATATAGTTATCAAATTTCAGTACGCCACTTAGTTGCACTGAATGCAGGTTAAGAAAGCGAGTTTCCTATATAATTGCTACTCTTATTTAACATGTGTGTAGCCACGTGAATATTCATGAAAACTATTACCCACAAATCAAGGAAGGACGAGTAATTGGTGTGAAACCTTACTAAGTGGTTGACGAAAATGATGGTTGGTCTTGATGAAATAATAAATAACAATGCTAAATCATGAATGTCTATCTACAGGCCAAGGTGCCGCAGGACATCTACTGATGTCACTGCAGTGCCTTTGACCGGGAGATCTTTGATTCGAGTCTTGACGGCGGCAGGGTTTTCGTCACTAGCGTGTCAGCAAGATGAAATTCAGTCGCTGTCTGGAGGAGAATTATAGCGACCGGCTGCTCTCATCGGTAGTTTTCCGTGGTGTGTCCGATCAACACCAGGCGAATGCTGGAACAGGACCATTACAAATGGACCACGGACCGCGCGCGATCTTTCCTTCCTCTTCCTTGTCATATCCTGTCCCCTTACACACACACACACTTACACTAACATGTACTACACTACCACACATTTCGGGAGATCGGTTGGGGACTTAGAACTTGTCCCGGCTGGGGCGGTGTCCCACTGGTGGGAGATACCTGGTTGGGGAAGTCTCACATGTAAGTCTGCGCCAGAACTCACCATCCTGCGAGATGAAAATCACTATCTCCCGCTATAAAGCATGCATTAGAATTACGATACTAATGATCTTAGCATTTCACGCATTCGGAATCACTATTCAATCAATCGTGAATGTCTACAACATCCAGAACAGAAATGAAGATAGCAAATATTAAACACGAGAATAGAGAGGAAATAATATTCGAGTAAGCTTCAATGAATCCCCGCAATCACAGTAGGGAACGCAAAAGGTATCGTTTGTTCAACGCGTGTGTAAGGACAATAGGGATGTGAAAAGACGGAGCCAAGTACACAATGAGCTTACGCACCACAAACCCAACATTTTGAACTTCTGTTATAGGTAGTGGGGGTCTGATGGTGGAGTGGAGCAATAGGCCATTCTGCTTGGGCCAACAAAAGCACAGCGGAGATACACCTCTGTGAACGCCACACGTGGGCGTTCATTTAGCTGCGGCTGCACTGTGTGTCGCGCCTGAATAGTGACATCTGCGCATGCGCCACGCACGTTGCCGGAATGTCGATTCGATTCTTTCCCCTAGACAAAAAAATTGAATAAAGCGCCTGAGATGTAGAATGGTAATATACAAGTGAGATTATTGCACGTCGTATTTTCATTACATACTCCTGTAATGTTACTTTTCTGTTTTACGAAGCGACTTCTCCTAATGAACGATTTTAAAACTTCTCCTAATGAGCGTTTCACGTAAAGGATCAAAGTGTGACGGGGGGGATGGAGATTGCCATAAAGCCTGTGACGGAGAGAGCAGAAAATATTAACGGAGGGAATGAGAACTCGACATAAATAGAGCGACAAAGAGTGTGAAGGCATACAGAGTCATTCGCGTATAAGAAATTAACGCGAACCAGTGGAGATAGACTGATGCGCAAGAGAAGTAGCAACGGGAATGCAGGACTTCGGGATGTAGTAGGGGAGGTCTGGGAGTAAAGAGCCAATCTGAGGAGGTCTGAGTAACAGAGAACGGTTCCAGGAAGGGAGGAAGGTGGTAGACCGCATGGGAGCATAAGCAGGCGACCGAGAAGAAGCGGCAGCTCCGAAGTTCCAGGTGCGACAGCGAGAGGGCGGGTCGGCGCCGGTGGCGGGGGGGGGCGTGTCTGCGGAGTCTCTCCTCGGCGGAGGAGGAAAGGAAAGGAAAGCGGCCACTTGGCTGCTTAATTACGCAAAGGGGGTAGAGCGCGCCGCGGACCGCAAGGAGCAGCGCGGTCGGGGAACGGGGGGGGGGGGGCCGCCGTCCCGCACCTGCGATTCCGCAGGCGGAGGAATCTCGACCCTCCCCCATGTCCCCTCCCGCGCGCCCACTCTGCGGTTTCCGATTCGCACTCCCTCCTTCCTTCCGCCCCGGACACTCAGCCACCGCGCTTTGCACGTCCCACCGGCGGCTGTTGAGAGCTTCCACAAGAAATCTTTGACGCTGGCTCATTGTTCTCGTTGCAGTCTTCACTCCTTGGTTGGTTGCTTGATTGTTAGTGATTCAGGGCACGTCAACTAATGACGCCATTATTCCCGTGTGTTGTGGACGTTTTTTCATCGGGAGGTGGCGATGATATTCCACCCTGGATGGCGAGATCCGGCGCCGACTTATCGTCAACTGGCAGGGTTTTCCCCAACCAGGTATCTCCCACAAGCGGGACACCACCCCAGCTGGGACACGCTCTAAGCTTCCGACCGGTCTCCTGGAATGTGTGGTAGTGTAGTGCGTGTTAGTGTGTGTTAAAGGGGTGAGGATAGGTCAAGGAAGAGGAAGAAAATATCGCGTGAATTCCGTGATCCATTTGTTACGGTACTGCTCCGGCATTCGCATGGTGTTTATTGGAGAAACCACGAAAAACTGAATAGAGCAGCTGGCGGCTAGAATTCTCCTCTAGACAGCGACTGAATTCGACTTAGCCGACAAACTATTGTCGAAAAGCTAGTGTCGGAACAAATTGGACTCTATTAAAGATTAACTGATCAGAAATACATTGTTTTAATATATTTGCTTGTTTACAATGCCATTTCAACTGGACCAAATGATTTTGAATCAAATTGTTTTATAAACACATATTTTGATACTAACAGAGATCACGAACAGTCTTTTCAGGTAGTTTGAAGAGACATCTTAGCATGTTTTCCCATAGTTAGAATTTAAACTGGTTGGTCGTTTATCATATGAGTTTTGTTTGCATTGGTAAAATAATATGATTCTCCTTTTCAAATTGAGGATATGTTTTTAACTGTTTTAAAATATTTTCTTAAAGATGCCCGCAAAAAAAAAATAACAAAAGAAGCTATGCGAACAAATGGGACTGTTTAAAGGACTTTCCTGAATACACCAAAGTAACAATTATTGTGTAAATATTTTGTTGACTGTTGAACAAACAATCATTCTTTAAATCCCCAAAATACGTCGTAAATACTTACATTTGTGACCTAAAATATCCACTCAAATTTACCGGTACGAATAAGACCCACTGCTTACAGTTGAAGGGAGTAGAAGAAGATAGTGGTATCACACTCTTTTGTAATTCCTTGTCAGCCGAAAGAAAAATAAATTTGTGGTAAATTCAGACTATTTAACATTCGGTAAATCCTTGATTCTGTAGTACACTGAAACTCTACAGTACTACAAACACGTTTGTAGCCCTATTATATCATAATGTTTATTTTTAAGAATCATTCAAGAATTTTTTTTGAATTTTGAAATAACTGTTAGCGAGCCTTAGGGTACTTCAAGGACTGAGTACCGGCTTCCCGTGGTGCAATACCTGATTTGAATCTCGGTCGAGGCAAAATAGAGTTTTATCTTTTGTTTAAAATCGTTTCGTTTTCTGTAGTTGTGTGTCGAAGAAAATCTCAGGCGGCAGAGATAGCTAGAGAAGAAAATAGGTTATGTTCACCACGTGTCTCTTTCCCCCAAGCGTGGGAATTAAATTAGGTCCAGGCTTAAGGGATACCGTATGCTAACCGGCAGAGTCGGAAACTTTACTCAAAAATGCAAAACATACATAAAGGACCTCCCGGAGCGTTGATTCAAAACATCAATTGATGTCACAGCAGTGCCTGTAACCGAGAGATTCTAAGTTCGAGTCTCAACGGCGCCCGTGTTTTTGACACTAGCTTGACAGATAGGTCAAATGTAGTCGCAGTCGCTGTCGAGGAGAATTCTAGCGGCCGGCTGCTCTGATCGGTAGCGTTCCGTGATTTCTTCGATCAACACAAGGCGAATGCCGGCCACGGGCCTCGGACCGCGCGCGATCTTTCCTTCCTCTTCCTTGTCTTATCCTCACTCTGTTCTTACACATACACTAACATGCACTACACTACCACAAACGCCGGTACACCGGTCGAGAGCTTAGTGCTTGCCCCGGCTGGAGCGCTGCCCCGCTGGTGGTAGATACCAGGTGAGGGAGAACCCCGGTAGCCTACGACAGGTCGACACCGTATCTCGCCATCCAGCGGGTGACGATCACAACTACCTCCCGACGGAAATCACGCACTATACTTACGGTACCATTGACCTTAGCAGTTGACGCGCCCACAATCACTAACAACCAACCAACATACATAAATGACTGTTAGCACTATCTTTCATGACCGCTTCAATAACACGTACATCATTTTTCTGCCGATCATTCGCGTAACGCGCAGCCGTCGATTTATTCGTGCGCGCCGTCCATTCCCGTCCCCCGTCCCCCGTCCCGGCCTCTCACCTCGCCCTCACCTCGCCCTCACCTCGCCCTCACTCACGGCCCACCCCCACCCCGCCCTCGCCTACACCCGCCCTCGCAATCATCCCCGCCCTCGCTCATTCCCCGCCCGCGCCCTCGCCCTCGTCCTCGGTCACACCCCGCCCATCCCCAACGCAACACCCCGGTCCAGCCTACCCCGCCCCACCGCCCTCGCCCAACCCCACCACCACCACCCCGCCGTCGCCCGCCAGCAGCTGCCTCCGCACGCTCCTTCGCCCAGGGAAAGCGCGCCGACATCGATCTGCGCGGCTATTGCTGTTTCAGCGCCCCTCCGCCCTCCGCCCGCCCGCCGGGCGATAGATAATAAATTTTAATAACTGCAGTTAAAAATAACGATGCATCATTCGGACGCGCAGACGCCTCCCGCGGCGCTCCCCGGCGCGACGCGTCTCCTCGCCCGCCAGCGCCGCCCTGCAAGGCGGGGCACAGTGCGCCACGGAAGTCAGGGCCTCGTGTTAAAAGTTGCGTGTTTCTACTGGCATTCGTTGTCTGCAACCAGTTGCATAATGAGACTCATTACGATACAGATTTCATTATAATGCAGGTTTTTGACCACTCCCAGAGACGTTTACAAACTACATATTGACATAATAAATCATTCAGAATCGTTCTAGTAAATGTTTCGTTCGATTGTGTAGATAAAAGAATTGCATTTTATATTATATTATGCTTGTCAGTTTTAATTTCTTTTATTATTAGTAATTTTTTGCGGAATATTATCTAAAGTAAATTGGTTCGTGATTTCACTTTGATTCTATTTTACTAGCGCAGTACTCGCTCGCAGGTGGACTGATAATCACAGCCACCTGCGGCAGCATGAGAAAGTATTGTTAGGTGGCCTTGGCTGAATTCTACATGTCAACTGCCACGAAATGATTCAATGTAAAAGTTTAACTTATAAATGTAGAAAAAGTACCGTATGAAACTCGATGTAATAACTATTAAAATACTTGTGTGAAGTTTACGATACTCCCTCGTATCATAATATCAGACTTATGTATTAATACCCATCTTTATATCATCGTTTCATAATGTATTATTATCTTGGTAGCACCAAGATCAATGGGAAACAAATGGAGGGGATGACACTCCAGAATCTATTATGATTGTGTTGAGGGCGCAATTTACCTTTTACAAGCTGCAGCTCGTGCTACCAACATAATTTCTGTTGCTAGAACTTTCATCAGACATGTGCCACTGTGGAGAGACTTTTCTGGCGCGCTGTGCTAGGGTGGCAGTTCCGATGGTGGACGAATTTGCTACACTTGCTCTACAGCTGGGTTGTGTTCAGCCGTTATTTTGGGGGAAATTCTAGCGACCAGCTGTTCTGATCGGTATTTTCCCGTGGTTTTCGGGGATTTCCGTGATCAATGCCTGGAAAATATAGAAGCAGAACTATAACAATTGAGCCATTGACCGCGCGTGATCTTTTCATCCCCTATCTTGTCCTATTTTCTTCCCTTACAATATTATGATTTGATTTCATTTATTTGGTCAAAAATCACAAAAAATATATATGACGTATGGAGAAGATCTACACACGTTTTCTTGAGTACTAGAATCCATTTCCAACATTTTAACTATAAATAGTTTAAAGATGAATGAAAGTTAAAATAATAACAATATTTTTAAAAAGCGTGAGATGGGCAACATTTGAAAACACTTGACATTTTTGTTCCCGAGTTATATTTGCAACGGGAAAAGAATTGTAGATTTGATTATTCCGCATTGCTAACAGTACAGTAACTCACTTTTCGCTCTACTCCTACCACTACAAGCAAAAGGAGAGCTCAACAAAACGTGCACATAATGAAGCTCTATTCATGTTCAGAAGCAAAACAAGGTGGCTTTGGCACAGCTAAGGGTATATATTTCAAACGCCCCGCCTAGGTATATTTTTTCTGTAAAATCCGCGGACGGGTTTCCAGAGAGAAAGACGATACATTTTTCGTATGAAAATCTTTGGAACGACTGAACTGCTTTGAAATTTTGAACTGCTTTCTAGAAAGGGTGACAGAGCGCGCCACGGGAGAACAGCAGGTAACGAGCAGAGAGATAACATTGCATATTGTCAGAATTCGTGGGATCCTTGCCTCCTACTGGCGACGCAACGCAACGCGTCGCATCGTTTGAGGATCGAGAAGCCGAGTGGTTGCGTCTCAGCGCACCGCGTTCATGTAAAGAATGAAGGAATTAAAATTTGGAATTTTTCGTTGCAGAAATGCAGGCTCCGTGAACAGCGTTTTGGCGTGGAGCCTTTACATAACATTTTATCACGCCCGAATTATGACAGAACGATTTTCCTTCGCCCAGACAAGGTAATACTGACAACTTCTTCAATACTCAATAATTCATACGCTGAGATAAACTAATAGTTCTTAAATAATTGGTTTCCAGAATTTTCTCTTGTGTTAAGGAAGTATAAAATGCAGGAGTCTTGTTTTTCAACACGAAATATCTTAAGATGATCTCCCAAGAAATCTCAAGCTATTTCGGAGCCTCACCACAGAGGTTGAGTCATTTGAAGCTCAGAACACTCGAGGATGATCTGCATAATGAAATGGCAAATCTGTGCGGGCACAGC
This sequence comes from Teleogryllus occipitalis, assembly GCA_011170035.1. Taxonomy (NCBI): domain Eukaryota; kingdom Metazoa; phylum Arthropoda; class Insecta; order Orthoptera; family Gryllidae; genus Teleogryllus; species Teleogryllus occipitalis. The sequence continues at coordinate 63,408 of BLKR01001745.1, forward strand.
CCTGGGTGACTTTGGTACTTGCAGGATGTCCAGAGCTACATACTGACGAGTTTTTGTACTCCGTCTCCCAATAACCTTTCTCTGATTCGCGTATAAAGTGCAGTAAATGTACAAAATCTATTTATTCTATGATGGAAGAATATTTCTTCCACCATGACATACTCAAACACTATATTTGTGCACTCTATTCATTGTTTGCTTGCATTCTCCGAAGAAGTTTGTGCACCCCATCAAAATTGTCTCCGGAGTCACCAATGTAATAACGCTTGGTACATGTCTTTGTAATCTAGGGTTAAACACAAAGGCGTAGTCTGACATTACTTTGAGTAAAAGTAAATAAAATCTCATTTTTTTACAATTAAACACTAGATTTAATGAATTGAATGTATGATATGGAGTTACAAAACACTTTTAAACGGTTTTGAGAAATACACCTAAATAACTTGAGTCTCACAGCACACACTTGCTTGGTGCTGTCCACACATGGCTTTTGAGAAGCTTCCACAGTAGTACCTCGTCATGTTATCTTTGTTATGATTACTAAATGTTCAGAAAAATACTTAAATGCTTCAAGAGAAGATATTCATTACTCTTTTTTGTATTCATTATTCACAGTACTAGCAATGTAGTATATATTAGCAAAAAACTGACGTAATTACAGAGACGTAGTCTACTGAACAACGCGTGTTGGCACACATCGGAAATCGGCACGCGCAGTGGTTTAATTGCATTTCACACAATAGAGATACGTAGAGTTTCAGAAAGGGGGTGGGGGAAGCTTCCGGTTGTAGTTGCGTCGTCTGACCGACGACACCTTTGTTAAGTAGGGTTAATGTAATATGCATGCTAATACGAAGAGACAGACAAAAAGTCTACTCTGTTAAGATAAAAATTAAGCAAAACACACGTTTCTCAATTGACGGTACAGAGAGCGGTAGCTCAGTGCATCAACTGATGTCATTGCAGCGCCTCTGACCGGGAGGTCCTATGTTTGAGTCCGGACGGCGGCAGGACTTTCGACACTAGCTTTTCAGCTAGGTCGAATTCAGTCACTGTCTGGAGGAGAATTCTAGCGGCCGGCTGCTCTGATCGGTAGTTTTCCGTGGTTTCTCCGATCAACACCAGGCAAATGCCGGAGCAGTACCCTACCAAACGGGCCACGGACCGCGCGCGATCTGTCCTTCCTCTTCCTTGTCCTATCCCCTCCCCTTACACACACACTTACACTAACATGCACTACACTACCACATATTCCGGGAGACCGGTCGGGAGCTTAGAGCTTGTCCCGACTGGGGCGGTGCCTCGCTGGTGGGAGAGTCCTGGTTAGGGGGAAAACCCTGCTAGCCGACGGTAGGTCGGCGCCGGATCTCGCCATCCAGCGGGGGGAAGATCACTGCCATCTCCCGAGAAAAAAAACATGCATTAAACTAACGGGACTAATGACCGAAGCAGTTGACGCGCCCGGAAACACGAAAAATCAATCAATCAATCAATTGATGGCATAGTTGCGCCAAATCTCCTGAAACCACATTTCAGAAATTGGAACTCATGTTTCCGGATACCTACGTAAAGTATCTTCCGTGTCTATCACTGGCGCTTCGTGTCTGGGGCACTCTGAAGGATTCTCTCTGACAGACAGTCTGTCTCGCTGGCTTTGATGCAATTCTCTCAAACTATTATTCTCGCACGTCGTCTCTCACTGTTGCTTTCTCTTCTTACCTGCGGAGGTTCATCTCTTCTTGCACGCGCGTGCGTGGTTCAAAATTTCCTTCTATGGCTCAATGTACAACTGCGCAAATGCGCGTGCTCAACCCTTCTCATTGAAGCAAATCGCTCACGTGATAGTCTGAGTTCGTTTCTCATTTTCACACAGACGTTCATTGTCCCACATATCACCTGAGGCTTGCTAATACGCACTTTTTAATACATTCATTTTCTTTAGGTACATGATCCCCATAGATGTTTGACTTTTCTTTCGGGTTTTTCACCTTCGTCGTTTCTATCATGAAATATTCTTTTGCGTACTCATTCTGCGAAACCCTTCATTGCGTTCTCTAATTATCTTCTTAAACAAGAACGATGCATTTATTTTCTTCCTTTTTCTCTGTTATCAACGCGATTAGTACATTTTCTTTTTGAAGACCCCCAGGCAATAATATCACGTGAGTATAAAAAACGTTGATCTAGAAACCACTTTTGTAGAGTATTGTTCGTTACTGCAATTAGATAGTTATGTAACTAACCAAGTATGTTTATTAGAATATTCACAGAAAATCTTTGCACTACTTTTTTCATATTTAACTATTCATCCCAATTAAAATCAGTAATATGAATCCTTTGCAGTAAATCATCCAAGCAATTGGGTTTGCGAAACGATAAATAAACTAAAATCGAGAGCATTTACAAATGGTTTCGCAAACTCGAATTTTTGGTTGGTCCACGGCCACTCGTCGAAAAAATTGAGTTTGCGAAACAATAAATGCTCACCACAAGTTAAAACGTTACTTAAGGAGGGCACAGCAAGCGCATTATAATATTTAACACCACAGAATTCCCTTATATTATGTTCATTATGATTATCGTTTCCCATATTGATTTTTTTTATTATCATGAACCAGGTTTCAAGCATATACCTATTGCACTATGTCACAATGTCTGTTTTTTTACAAAAAAAATATGTTTTAAAATTTGTGGTCCAATTTCATTGCTAATCTTGGAGGTACTGCGAACGATGCTAAAAAACATTGGTAAAAAGGCGCTTAAAAACATCTTGTGCTTTCATTCAGAGCTGAAAATAACCTTTAAAATGCTGTTATGTAAAATGAAATAAATGTGACTTACATTCTAGATAAAGTATTTAGCACTTGTAGACTAATAAAAAGCAGTACAGAATTATTTGCTTAAATATTTAGAACTTAGATTTTTGAGACGAAAATTAATTTTCCCTCTCATCCTTCCCGTCGAAATTCAAACTCTGTTTTCTCTTCCGGTTTTTTTTGTTTTTGTTTTTTTTGTATAAAATTGCGTTTACCCTTTTCCAAGAACTCACAATGGTGGTCGTTTTGAAATATTTTCTTTCTATAGAAAGCGACATACACACGTTAGGTGCATGCATACAGCCACGTTTTGCGCAGGCGTTTTGTACCACGCACATTCAACATGGCAATCCCCCCTCGTGAGCCTGTAACCCGCCATGCCGCCCGCATTATTCCAACAGATGCGCCCCCTCTATTGAGCTTCCCCTCCCATCAGACACAGCGGCCACTCGTCAAGTCGGGATTAACGGAGCCGGCGAGATTTTGAGTGGCGCTGTTGCCAGGTGTTGTTTTATTCGACGGTGCCGCCCTGTCCCCATATCCCCAGAGCATGCAGCTTCAATCCCTCCCAAGTCCGCCAGAGGGCCAGAGATGTCGTTAAAAACGTCGATATCGGCGGCGGCCCGTTTAAATTATTGAACGCGTAACGTATGGGCGCGGGTAACGTATATATCAGACGGGAAACCTCCCGCGACTGGAGGCCGCGGAAAAAGAGTTCTTTCGAGGCTTTTCGTTTTAAAAGCCGACATCCATATCGTTGAGTGGTCGATGTTCTTTTGTTGCGAGGCATTATGAATCACTCTTAGCAGTCGCAACGAAAAATGTTTTAAAATTGTCTTTTGTTTAGACAGGACGGGACATCGCGTAACTTCACTGGATGGTTCTGGAAAAGTTAAAATGGTAAAGGGCAAACGGAAGCCACATAACTTCTTCTTGACGTGGGACTCTTACATGAAGAAAAATGTTCCGTATATAGGTGTGGGAGTTTACTAAATTATCTGTCAACGAAAGTAAAACATGGGACACGCAAGTTTTTGTTCGTGGTTACCCTGAAAACAATAAAACCTTGTCCACACGTGCTCTGTCAGCGCGATCTGTGCGGTGAGAATGATTCATTAGACCCACAAAACTGTAGCATATGCGTTGCCAATAAACCATCGATTTTCCACAGAGTTATTTGATTAAATAAGCAATCAGTTTCACTATCGTCAAAATTAAAATTTTGTATTACTAATCATGCAAAATATGTAATGCATCAGTTAGTCAGGATATCATACACTTAGTCTGAGCATTTCAGTGTAGCCAATTCATTGTACTCTACTGGGAATGTATTGGTCTATGACGCTAATAATCAAGGACTCTTTTTATTAATACTTTTTCTAATATAGTTTGGCCATAATATCGCTTCCTCTAAAATCTATGAAGTGTTTCGCTCCGGTACGTTAACTGAAAATACTTTAACATTTATTACTACCTCTAACAATCTAGAACCTAATTTTATAACAAAATGTTTCCTTACAGTGACGATGAAGTGTCCAATTTTGTTCGTTGTTTGAGTGATTAGTTTCCATAAACCACTTACAACAAAATTGCAAAATGACGGGGAACGGTAACTCTCAAATTGGAAAACCAAGACCCGAACTTTATATGCAAATTTATGCAAAATAAAAGTGGCCTTGGTACAAGAACATTCTAGCTCAAACTTTAATAGCAATTTTAAAATATAAATAGAATGTGATATTGCACTCCGTACTATGTTTTAACAAGATCCATTCAAATTCCAGAGTATTTCATTTTCCTTTATCACACAGCGGTTATTACTCGTATTTCAGAATGCAACAAAATGAGATGCGGCCCTATTTGGCCGTGAAGAACGACCTGAGAGGGTTAATGTAGCGGGTTTTATTAGTTCCGAGCATATTCCGGGACAGGGCAAGGCAGGGCAGTCGTGGGCTGGCCGCCGAGGGAGATTGGATCGAGAACGAGCTTACGTGCTCGGCCCAAAGCAGGGATTTTGCCTGCGCAGCCCGCGCCTCCTCAATCTGGACCGCGCGCCCTCTGGGAGGAAGATGCAGACGAGGAGGACTTTGGCGGCGCTCAAAGATGTCGGGCGGGGAAGGGGGCAGTGAGGAAATGGGACAGTAGGCATGAAGCCCAAGGACAAAAAGGGAAGGTACACAACTAGAAATGAACATAACGTGGCAACTATTATTGATAATAGTAACCAAAATGTTGATGACAAAAGGCCTATTGAAGGGTGAGTGCCGTAATGGTCAGAGTGAAGAGGCTGGGGCTAGTGGAGAAACTGCAAATACTACAAAAATTCCATTTTGTAACATCAATGGATAAATGAAAGGAATGTTTGTTCTGAAAAAACAATATCAACATGCATAGAGGCAAGAATAGTGGTCTCAGAGTTTGGAGGCAGAGATAAGGTTCCACAGAATATTTCTCAGCCGATAGAAATATTATAGAAAATATTGGCTACAAAAGTCAATAATAATAATAATAATAATAATAATAATAATAATAATAATAATAATAATAATAATAAGGAAATGGCGAGACATCATAGACGAGCAGTGCTAACTCAGAAGCAAACAAGAAATCAGACAATACGCGGATATTCAGAATGATATGAGAAAACGTAGATTTCAGATAGCAGAAAACGTAATTTTTATGGACACATCAAAATAATGAATCCTAAACGTCTTACAAAACAAATAGTTGAATTTTATGAGAATAGAAGTAAAGCAGCAACTGAAACGATAAACTGGATCAACAAAATTAAAAAGGGCCTGAAATTATCAGGGATCACAGAAGAAGACATTCAAAACAAATACATATTTAGATCTAAAGTGCAGTCATGGCGGATTGATTTGGAAGAAGTATCTAAGTGTAGAACAGGAAAAGCTTGGACCAAAGAGAGAAAAAAGACTCACAGCCAAAGGATGAAAGAAATATGGACCCAAAGAAAGGTTAAGAAACACATCTGAGTACTTAGCTTAGTCCCAATTGGAACTATTCACAAGAAGAAGAAATAACGAAATTGCATATTTTGTCTCAAATCTATTGGTTTATTGGTGATTTCGTTGGAAACATTTCAAATAAAACAATTACAGACGTTTTCTTGGCAAGATTATTATTTAATAAAAGATAACATAACGTCTCTAATTATTTCACTTAAGGTGTGGCAGAAAATGGTTTGGTTTGGTATACCTTTCTGCGAATACGTTCTCAAAAAATAACCTGCGTCAAAAAAAATTAACTCGAAAAGACAGAATAGCTGATGAAAATAACAACAATAATGACAAACAGTTTAAACCTGAAGTGATAGATTTCTTATTACACCACCTTAAGGCATCTCGATGCATCTTGAGGCATGAAGCACACGGAGACAGAAGAGCATGCAGAGTCATGTCTGTGGTTGAGTGGTCTCTTTGTGGTGTGCGGTGGAACCGATGCCTGCCCTGCCCCACCCCCTTCCACCCCACCCCCGCGCCATCTTGAGAAAGCGCTGAGCCCGCAGCCACACGGGACCCTCCCGAGGCAATCTACTTTGTAGCGATGCACGATAGAGCTCTCCCATGCGCTTCTCGGGGCTGTCACTTTACAAAAATTCCAGCGATGTTTCATGCAAACAGAAAGTCGTATTTTTAAAATGCGCCCTACCAATTATTTAAGTAAGTCACTTCATGAGAAAATTCTTGGTCAGAAGTAACTCTTGAAGCAATACGTAGCATAGAATATTTGTTAACAACTCATGTCTTGACAACAATGTACATGAAGAAGCGAGGAAACGCGGGTTCGAAGCCGTGGATTGTTAAGGGCGAAAAAATCATTCGTCCGCCTTCCTTCGGAGAGGAAGTAAAGCCGGCTGTCCCGTGTTAGTAGATTTACTGCATGTAAATGATCCTCAAGCGTAAATGAAGCCTCTGAGGTAAATTCAAATGGCCTGTTTCTTCGCCCAAGTAATACCTTATTTCATCCCTAGTAGGAGAAAGGATAGTAACAAGAAGATAGCAGAAATTTGCGAGCTCAGACGAAATAGCAGGCCTCATGGCCTCAGTCTCGTTACGTAAACTAAGGCATTCATTCACTCATTCATCTTATAATGGCATATAAATATATGCGATTTTGAATAACTTGTTTCGTATGTGTTTTACTTTGATATGTGATTGTCTTGAATCTAAAGATACCAAAGATAAATAACTTATGTCTTTATTAGTAGAGCTATTCATAAAATGTGTGCACAGACATTTATGAAATTTTTATCATTTTACTCTTTCGGCGGCATATTTGCGACAACCATGATTTTAAATTGCATTTCCTGATTTTGCAACATGTATTCTCTAAACTACTTTTAGGTTTGTAAATAAGAATCTGTATTATAAAATTGCACATTTTCTAGATAATTCTTGCTTTATTCAACTTCCACGACCATTCACAATTCTCAAGCAAAATATAACCCACCGTATTTGTAAGCTAAATAACCCGTACCTCCACTTCCTCTTCATCCTCCGTCAACAAACGACGAGCAGCATGACGTGTCTTCTCTTTGCAAGCAAACCCCTTGCAAATCTCGGGCGAGGGAAGGCTCCGCCTGAAGCACGGCAGCGCGTCTGCCTGCGAGGGCGAGCATCGCGTGCCGCCCCTAAACAGCTCCTCGCGGACGTTGGCAGGGGGCGTTTGCGCGCGGCCCGCGGAAGAAAGAGCGGGCGGTGCGAGGAGGGAGTTCCTTCTGCCCCGCAGCGAAGGTGGTACAGAGTTTGTTGTCACCGGTAGGTAGCGCCGCGAGCAGCGGTAGGACCTGGCCTCACTGAAGGCTCAATTCCAGGATTTGCCAAATCAGTCGACACCGGATGGATTCGATTGATTGTTCGTGATTCCGGGGGCGTCAACTGCTATGGTCATTAGTCTCATAAGTGTACCATGTGTTTTTGCTCTGGTGGTGGTGGCGGTGGTCTTCCCCGCTGGATTGCGAGATCGCCTGGCGCCGACCTACTGTAGGTTAGCGAGGTTTCCCCAAACATATCTCCCACCAGCGGGGCACCGCCCCAGCCGGAGCAAGCTCTAAGCTCCCGACCGGTCCCCTGAAATATGTGGTAGTGTAGTGCTTGTTAGTGTGTGTGTGTGTGTGTGTGTGTGTGTGTAAGGGGAGAGGATAGGACAAGGAAGAGGAAGGAAAGATCGCGCGCGGTCCGTGGCCCGTTTGTTAGGGTACTACTCCGGCATTCGCCTGGTGTTCATCGAAGAAATTACGGAAAACTACTGATCAGAACAGCCGGCCGCTAGAATTCTCCTCCAGACAGCGACTGAATTCGACCGAGCTGAAAAGCTAGTGTTATTAAATCATTCAGTTATATATTATATTTTCCAATAATTTGAAATAAATTAAGAAGTCCCTATCAGTTAACAATTCTCGCTAAAGGAGAGACAGCGCTTTTAACAAACAAGAATATTTGTCTGTTGAACCTTCTAACCTGAACGTAGAAACTTCATGATTTATATCACTCAAGTAAACGGGATAACAAAATCAAGATAAATTTCATTCAATTTTTTTTAAATTTTACTGTCAACTGCGTATTTTAAATAGGACTGATGTATTATTTCATTTTAATAGATCATTTCTTTGCCTTAAAAGAAATTGTGAATAAATATAGAGAAATTTGTGGCTATAATTGTCAAGTAATTTCTCCTCAAGATTGTTATGGGCCAGGTATCAAGTGACGTACCACCATTTTCGAGGAATTTGTACAACCCTTACTTTCAAATCTCGCGCCAATTTCTCTGGACGCTGTGATCGCGAGTTGTAGTAAGCTTCTTACCTTGCCCGCGACCTTGACATGCCTGGTCTAGAAGCACAGATCGCATGCTAGACGCAAGAAGTGTGCAGGTCATGCGATAAACGTTGCGCTGATAAGAAGATGCCGAAGAGGTTAGTTAGTTAGTTATGTGTGTGGTGAGACTTGGATCATAGGGCCCGCTCTTCCGTATAACCACGCAAATTTCACTAGGCTCCTTTCACCATCTAGGGGAGAAAGATGGTATCATCTCGGGAGACCAAAGAGGCGATTTGAATTTATCTCAGAAGATTCTTTTAGGCTTGAGATTACGTCACATGCAGTAAATCTACCACATGGGTCAGCCGACTTTACTTCCCCTCCGAAGGGAGGCGTACGAAGGTCTTTTTCGCTCTTAAAAATCCACAGCTTCGATCGCCTTTGAACTCGCGAACTTGGGTACAACAGCCCGATACACAGACGTGTGCAGACGGGAGGCAGACACGTGCATTTACGGGTGTAAAAGGAGGATAGATGTTGACCGGCGGGATTTAAATAAAATATCATACTCGAGTCTAGGCAAGATACTCGTCCAAGGTGGTGCGACCCGGAAGCTTCGGCGTCGGTATGTGCAATCTACGGTCGGGAGCTGACTTGATTGCAATTGCTTGTCCGCAACTATTACATATCCCAAATATATTGCTCCAAGTGTCCTTGGGCAAAAATTAATACTGCAAACGGGAATAAGTAAAACAAATAAGTCAAAGACACCTCGCTCCCCGCACGCAAACAAGTCAGCTCCCCGCTACGGCTTATACCACGACTGCTTTTAATGCCAGGTAATGTGACGCGGGTTGCGTTCACAAAGGGTCGCGTCTGTGTGAAGCGGTTCGTTGGAGCGGTCGTCCTTCAGGGGGTGACTGCTGGAGGCAGTCTTGTGATGCGTTCCTTTGAGATGTAATATATTGTAATTTTGTTTCGAATATAATCTCAAATGTCTGAAGAACTATTCATTTCTCGACGATGCGACCTCACGCAAAAAGAAGGTAGGCAAATGAGTCTATAGCTTGCCTGCACAACTTTGGTTGTATTCTTAGCGCTGCTTTTCTCTGCTGACTCACGTGACCCGCCGGGGCACAAACTGAAGGGTCGTTGTGGACTGTAAATCGATGTCACGGAATGAACAGCCTTGGGACACCGAATAGTGTCGAATGGAAATCACCTGTTAACGGTGAAAGTCATGATTAACAAGAAATCAAATAATTGAAAAGAGAGGCAAGAGTTAAGTAATCATTCTATGGTATTAACGACGCAGAAAGAAAGTTGTTACCTACGTCAGAGCTTTTCAATGAAGGACTGACTCTCTGGATCACGTAAGTCATGGCTGGATAAGTTTGTGTGGTTGCTTTTCGCTGAGGCAACATCGATCCGCAAATTGCAAAATCAACCATACGTGGTAGCGAAGTTTTTTTAACGTAAAAAAGCAAACCTGAAATTAGCGAAAATCCTGTAAGTATCCTAGATATCAGCTGCACAGACAGTTTCCCTAATATACTCCAATCTATTTCTGCGGATATAGATGTCCAGAGAGATCTCACAATGCCCACGACCAGCACTAAATTCCAAATAACTCATTTTTTTTTATTTCGATATCCATTAGAAACGAGTTTGTAAGTTATGAAAACAATAAAATATACCCCAAAGCTGATTTAAAATTCGTTTAAAAAATTACGATTCCAAGAAAGTCACGTCTCTTTTATTCTAAATATAAGCAACACAAAAGTTTACCTAGCTCTATTGTTTCCTAGAAGTAAATTTGTTTTAAAATCTTTTAAAATATCTGCATTATTTAAAACTACACTGGCGTTTAAAAACAGAAAGCAATAGCTATAACAACTCGGGCCTAGTGGCAGCGTGGAGCAGTGGGAAGTGGGCGGTGGCGGTGGCGGTGGCGGTGGCGGTGCGTGGGGCGGAGGCGGCGACGTGGGGGCGGGAGCGGCCGCAGTGGCAGCGCCGGGGGCGGTGGGGGCTGTGGGGCGGGGAAAGCTCATTACGAGCCCGTCTGCCGGCGGCGGCGGCGGCGCGGCGCCGCTCGCGAGGGGCTGGAGTGGGGGTAGAGGGTGGGGGAGGGGAGGGGGCGTGGCGCAACGAGGCTGACTGCGAAGGCGCGCCCGCACGGGAAGACGAAGAAGCGACGAAGAGCGACGGAAGGAGATCCCAGCGCCAAGTCGCCGGCGGCAGCGGATTCAAACGGGACAGGAGAAGCTTCTAGTCCGCGCGCCGCAAGTTAGCCAGGGAAGGGCAAATGGAAGAAGACAGTTGAAAATGTTACATTAGCTATAGTAATGGTAAATATTACAATAGATGAGCTGATCTGGTGGCCGAGATCGCTAAGGCAGTAGTATCGTAGCGATCTCGGACCGAAGGTCGCGGGTTCGAGTTCCGCCTCGGACATGGTTGTACTTGTCGTACTCGGACACGGTTGTACTTCGTCCTTTCACCACTTATCATCACCATTTCGTTTCATCTTCATAGTCACCATACCGTTAACTCCAATAGTGTTCGCTAATGACCTAGATGTTGATGCAATCTTAAATAACGAAAAAAAGAAAATACAATATATGAAAGCATTCTTCAATTGTAATTCATATTAAGTATTAACTTTGGAAATGGGAACTCACAAAATATAAAATTTTTCAGCGGACTTGAAATAAAATACGTACGCAGTTATTAAATTGAAGGTGCATGAAGTGAGTAAAATGTGAATAAACAATCCATTTTTAAACATATATCTATAATAAAATAAAGTAAAATGAAAACATATGTTTAAGAGAAAGCAGAATTGGAAAATCGGGTTGACCATAAGAAAGAAAACAGCATGAAATTTCATTTCTTAAAATATTACAAAAATATGAAATTGTATTTAAAAAACAACTATTTAAAAATTCATTTTTTGTAATAAAATAATTTTTACATTGAGATCGATTCAGACAGACGACGAACTCCTTGAGCAGTGTTTTTTACATGGAAGATTCGTAGTTTTGCAAGGAAATCTGCAAATTTAAAATTGTCTCAAATATTAAGCAAGAAACCACTTTTCTAATAAGAAACGTCTTGGGGAATCCGGTTAAATGTTTTTTTTTTCGAAGTCGTTATTAGAAATATTTGTCTTTCTTGTAATAATGTATTTCAAAGTTTCTTAGGAAGATTAATATAAACTAAACAGTAAAAAGTGTTTTTTGTAGAACCTCATTGCCTAAGAAAAAAGAAACGTTAAATACTTATCAAAAGATATTGAGAAAAAAATATGGTTGTTTAATTCTGGTACCGGTGTAAATTTGACCACTTTACTTGAGTATTATCTTCATTAAAATTAATAATTAATTTGGTAAATACACTGTATTAATTTTACATTTGTGAATGTTTTAAATATATTATAGACAGAGTATTGCTTATACCCCTGAAGCCGGAGAAAGTTCCCCGATACTAGTCTGGTTATGTATTTTAGAGTGTAATGTGTTAAATATAATATTTTCTCATATCGTGGTCTGATTACCTCCATCATACATCCATTAAAGAAAACATTGGAAACAATTTTATTTAAATAATTTATTTTCATTTCGGAAAAATCCGTATCATATGCACTTGGCCATTTCTTACACTGTTCCTTTGCAAATCGCAAGAAATCCGAGAGCGCGCTGATGATCCCAGTGTTTTCCGAAAAGACTCGCGCGAGCTGTCGCGAAAGGCATTCCACCTCCCGTGGCAAGCAGTTAAGGGGCGGGCGTGCAGATTGGCGGAGTGAGGCTCCGAGAGGCGACGAGAGCAGCCGCCGGGAGACGTCACCCGAGTGCGAAAGCGCCGGTCGTTAGGGCGTTCGGTGACAGACGGTCGGCAGCGGGAGGGCGCCGCGCTGCGATCGGAGGGGGAGGGGCGGAGGGGGAGGGGCGGAGGGGGAGGGGCGGAGGGGGAGGGGCGGAGGGGGAGGGGCGGTTGGGGTAGACTGAGGCCGTGGAGGACAATCGGCGGTGGTCGGGGACGATCGGAGGCGGTCGAGGGCGGTCGAGGGCGGTCGAGGGCGGTCGAGGGCGGTCGAGGGCGGTCGAGGGCGGTCGAGGGCGGTCGAGGGCGGTCGAGGGCGGTCGAGGGCGGTCGAGGGCGGTCGAGGGCGGTCGAGAGCGGTCGGGAGCGGTCGGGAGCGGTCGGGAGCGGTCGGGAGCGGTCGGGAGCGGTCGGGAGCGGTCGGGAGCGATCGGGAGCGATCGGGAGCGGTCGGGAGCGGTCGGAGACTGTCGGGGACGGTCCTGGGCGATCGGGGTGGTCGGAGAAGTTCGGGGGAGGTCGGGGGAGGTCGGGAAGGTCGGGGGAGGTCGGGGGCGGTCTAGGGCGGTCTGGAGCGGTTGGGGACGGTTGGTGGCGGTTGGGGGCAGTTGGGGGCGGTTGAAGGCGGTTGAGGACGGTTGGGGGCGGTTGGGAGCTATCGCTATCGACACCTCTTTGGGCGAACGGCGCAATGGCACTCAGCGTTTGTGCTCTCGCCGCTTCGCGCCATCTCGCCTCCTTTCCCTTCTTGTTCCCTACACCAGCTTAGATGGCTCAGGGCATTAAATGATGCCACTGCAGTGCCTCCGTTCTGTAGTGTAGGACTTTCGCACTAGCTAGAGAGCTTCGTCGAATTCAGATACTCTCTGGAAGATAATGGCGGTTTCTCCGATTAACACCAGACGAACGCCGGAGCAGCACCCTAACAAACTTGTAACGGACCGCGCGCTATTTTTTCTTCCTCTTCCTTGCCCGATCTTCACCTTTTACTTACACACACTTGCAGTTTAATGCACAACACTCCCAGTATTGGCCGGGAGCTTAGATCTCGTCCCTGCTGGGGTGGTGCCCCGCTGTTGGAAGGTCCATTGTTGAGGGAAATCCTCAAGCTGATGGGTCAGTGCAGGATCGGGCCATTCAACGGAAGATCACTGCGACCACCGACGATAAAAACATGCACTACATTTACGGGACCATTGAACTTCTCATTTGACGCGCCCGGAACCACTAATCAAATAATCAATTGTTACTGATCAAAGAAACCACGGAAAACAACAGTTCAGAGGAGTTGACAGCCGCTAGTTTTTCTGCTCTTGCAAGTGGCTGGATTCTTCCTAGCTATGCACCGGAACGGCGACCCCAGGAGCGTGTGGAGACCGGCTGCGCTGGCGGCCACCGCGGTCGTTACTGTCTTTCGTCTGGCGGCCGTCATCGTTACAGCCATCGTTGTGTCCGCGCAAATGTGCCGTTGGCGTCGCTGCCACGGCAGCCGCCGTCCCCGTCGCCGTCGCCGCCGCCTGGAGTCGCCGTGGCGGCGCGCGTCCATCAGCCCAACGAGCCCATCCGTCTGCGGAGAAAGGTGAGGAACGCAGAGCGGAGCGAGGCGAAGCGGCCGGGGGGCGGGGTGGAGCGGGGAGTGAGGGGTGGCGCCAGGTAACGTGGCGCTCCGCGGGGCGGGGCGGACCGGAGACGGGGGGGGCGACGCGGTGCGGGGCAGAACGGAGCAGGTCGGAGCGGATCTGAGCGTGTCAATGTGGGGCGGGGCGGAGCGGGGCGGAGCGGGGCGGAGCGGGGCGGAGCGGGGCGGAGCGGGGCGGAGCGGGGCGGAGCGGGGCGGAGCGGGGGAGCGGAGCGGGGCGGGGCGGAGCGGGGAGCGGGGCGGAGCGGGGCGGAGCGGGGCGGAGCGGGCGGAGCGGGCGAGCGGGCGCGGAGCGGAGCGGGGCGGAGCGGGGCGGAGCGGGGCGGAGCGGGGCGGAGCGGGGCGGAGCGGGGCGGAGCGGGGCGGAGCGGGGCGGGGCGGAGGGCGGCGGGACGAAGTAGGTCTGTGCAAGGGCTGGAAGGGGGCTGCGCAATGTAACGGAGCGGGGTGGCGAGGCGGGGCGCGGGGATGCGGCCCCACCCCCTCCCGGCCGCCGTGATTTATCGCGGGCTCCCACCAGCCTCACCTGCCCCGGGCGCTGCCTAATGCCCCATGAAGCCCCGCCCCCCCGCCCTCCGGCATTCGCCCCGCGACACGCGTCTCCGCGCACGACGCCACTTTATTAGGCGGATTGTCTGCTTAGCGCGCGCGCTGGCGACGGAGCTCTGTCATGCGAGTTCGCGCCCCTTGTCGTGCTTTAGGAGATCGCGTTCTGCTTTGGAATATTGCGTTCTTTCTCCGGCTATCGGAATGGTTTATTTGTGTTCATGCTACTTTCATCGCGTATCCTTTCTTTGTTTGTTCTTTCACTGGACATATGTTACTTCTGCCTCTTCTCGTATCATCCTTCCAAACATCAGCTTGTTTTCCCGATGCTCTTTGTACTTTGTTTTGCCTTATTTCTGAATTATGCCTTAAGGATTAAATCTGGTATAAATAACAATAGAACATTGATGCACTAAAGAACAAGCAATAGTCTCGTTTTATTTTTCATTTCCTTCAAATTTTTATGTTCAATTCAATTTTTATGTAATTATATTCAAATGTGAAATTTTGAAACTTTATGATTAGAATATAGATTTAGAAATTACGCGTTAAGTACTGGAATTCATATTTCCTGCATAACCTCAAAAACCCATACAGTATTATTTAATTAAGATGGCAAGCTTCGTCATCAACATATCTATAGAGCATTTAACATTGTTTTTTTAAAATATATTTTCTGGAGTTTTGAAGTTTCCTTTTAGATTCAACATATGATGCAAATTTTTCTGACGATCTTGTTTTCTTTATTTTTCTCCCGTTTAAATAAAACGATGACAAATATCTGATGAAAACGTCAAAGACGGCCCTCAAATGGCATTATGACCAAGAACCCTTCTTGTTGAGGGAGGTCAACGACTCCCTTTCAGCGACCTAATTTTGGGGGAACATCCCTCCGCCGTGGCCCTGGCGAGGGCAAGGTCTCGCGAAAGGAGTGTCGCGCGGAAGAACGTCGGATGAGGAACCTGGCCGCACGCGTAGCAGTTTTGCCTTTGATTTTGCAAGGGTTGGTATTGCTGCAAATACTCTAGTGACAGACTTTGTAACTAATAACCCCACTCCACCCGCATTTCTTCAATCCATCGTTCACGAAAAGTTGCGCGAGTAGTATATCCTATGACAGATCGGATACTGCTGACCAGTGAACATTTCAGGCTCGTGTAGCCATGCCATGTAGGAGTTGCGTGGTAGTGAATTGTCCCAGAAGTACACTGAAATTTGTAACAGGTATTCTAGAGTCATATCACAAAACTTGTATATTGAACTGAACAACTGAAGGATTTGACTGGTAACGACGCATTTGGTAACCTTACCCAAGAATGACGCCTTCATCATGAACACTTGCGACCAGAGCTGAACTGAACTTCACTCTCACAATACTGATAACAGACTGCGTTCCGGACCGCGTGGTACGAGCCAGTCGCTAGAACAAAGCGACGCTAGTGCCATCACGGGGAGTAGCCGAGAACAACTGTATTTTAGAAAGGGATTTGAACTAATCTCCTATGTTAGTAGCAAAATAAAACAATCATATTTAACAATTTGTAATAATCTTTGCTATTTTTATTTGAATAATTATTGCATTTAGTTTTTTTGCTAATTTGTAGAGCAGTTAATAAAACAGATGTTTCTTCTAGATTTGGCCATATGTATACCTTCAATAGAAGGGCTTTGTTTACATTTCTTTTCCATTTTCTCTCACGCAACTTTTCAACCCAAGTTATTATTTTCGACTCCTAGCTCGAAGAATTTGACATTTTTTATCTCATGTCGACCTGAACACTCGGAAAACTTTTATCTTGACTTCCTTGACAAAACTTTTGTTTGCATTGCAAAAGTCTGAAACTGCTTTCAAACGCGCATGGCAGTACTGATAAAATTGCGCATCCTTTCCTGCCCGAGAAGCGACTCGCAGAAAATATGAGTATGCGAGCGCGAACGCCGCCTGCGGTCTGTGCACTCACTGTTTGCGCGGCCCAGGCACAAAAAGGCTCCTCGGCGGTGCAATGAATTTTTAATGACAAAAATAGACAATTTTCACACAAAAATACAGCAACTGGAGCACACGCATAAAATTTTAATGAGTGACAATGCAAAAGGGAGCTCTGGAAAGGAGCCCTTGCAGATGTGGGAGAGGGGAAATGAAACAAAGCAGAAAGATAATGAATGGAAAAAGAAACAAAACAAAATGAAAATCATCATAAACACTTAAAATTATGAATTATGGCAATATGAAACTGTGAAAAAAAATTACATCTCAGAGCGAGGAAAAATGATTGAGAGGGAGGAAAGAAAATAACTACGAAAATAGATCTGAATACAAATTCACTGCTGTGAAAATTATTTTTTTAACAAAAGTATTCATTAATGGGAAAACAAGCTTAAACTCAGAATGATTGCAATCAAACTTATTATATCTTTAAATATTTGTTTCTCACCTTCTTTGAAAACCCACTTTCCATATTATGGAAATGACTGAGAAACATTCATCAGGATTGACGTTCTCATTATATTTTTTTATCGTTTTTGTGCTTTTTGTCACGAACCTAATGAGAACTTTTCTTCAAATGTGAAAAGAAATAACACACAAAATGGAAAGGCACAATAACATGGCAAATTGCAGAAATGGAATGTTTGTAGGAAAATAGTACCTTTCCTTTAAGAAAATAATGATGATAATACGAAAAGAATGACTATAATGTAGTGTCAACTTTGGTAAGTGCAACTGCCAGCTAGAGTTTTCAAGACCTATATTCAAGATCATTGAGATAAAATGGTGAAGACTTAGGACTGTTGTCTAGGAGGATATCGTAAAAACAATATAGGAAAAAGATCAATGTAGAATCTAGTGAGTATTTAAGTCCCAAATTGATATTTGAAAGGCCCACGGATGGCTCTTGGACAACGTTCTAGATTTCTGTGAGAACCGGGAACAAAAATAAAGTTGTAACATTCTAACACAACTCACTTCAGTTTCTGTAGCTGCTTGACAATAAAAAGCTCAAAAAGATCAAATGAGCTACATTTGCAGATGATACTGCTATATTAGCCACGGATGATGACCCAATTGAAGCATCACGAAAATTACAAGAGCACCAAGTGTTGATTGAAGAATGGGCAGGCAAGTGGAAAATAAAAATTAACGAAAAGAAGTCAGCCCATATTAATTTCACGTTCAGAAGACAAAAATGCCCCTTCGTTTATATTAATTACAAAACCAATTTTACTGGTTGAAAGTGTGAAGTATTTTAGGAATTCATCTCGACAAACGGCTTACCTGCAAATCCTACATACTAGGCAAGAAGAAGCAACTTCAATTGCAAGTGAAAACACTATAATGGCTACTAGCATACCATTCGAATGTGTCCTTAGACAATAAATTATTGATTTACAAAACAATAATAATCCCAAAATGGACCTACTGAATCCTAGTTTGGGACATTGCAAGCAAGTCAAATCTCTCCCTTTTACAATGATTTCAATCCAAAACGATTAGGATGATTGCTGAAGCGCCATGATACATCTAAAACACAACGCTATATAGAGACTTAAAAATACAGTGTTTCAAAGGATCGAGACAAGCAGTTCAAGCTATCTTCAATGTCTGGAAACCCTCTCAAATCCTCTAGCCATCAACCTCCTAGATAGTGAAGAAACCGATTACCCAGAAGTTTCTTCCCCTCTTTCCAGCCTTCTAAGTCGTTTTCTGACTTCTGAACAGCAAAAAACTGATAATGACTAAACCATTGAAATCTGCTATTTCAATTAGCAATATTGTTGGCAAAGATAAACACCTGTAATTGTTTATTTGGAACACCAAATACAAATCACCGCTAAAAAATAATCTTTTTTGTGTTATGCATTATTTTGTTTGTAGCAGCTTCGTTTTTCCTCTCTATCTGTATGAGATCTCTCAATTCGCCTCCTACTTTGGATCTTTTTCAACCAGAAGAGGAATGCAGTCTTCATTTGTTCATTTACAAGGGACATGAAATGAAGACCACTTGTTTCTGTATCTTTAACCTTTCGAACTCATGGCAGTAATGTGTAGTTTATTGTTGATGTCTGTTTGCTTTTGCGATCTCACGTTTCTTCTGCCATTCTAAGAAATCCCATTTCATTTTCCTTCATAAGCCTATATTGTCTTCTCTTTTTCGTGAATCAACTTTTGTTTTCGTGTAGAAGAGTTAGTGGTATTATCAACTGCAATTTTAAGTTGTTACACAGGGGACGAGTCGAATGTTTCTGTTCGCACTTTCAGAATGCTAAACATCAAGCTGACTAATGAGATTCCCATCTGTGCGGAAGTATTGGCAGGGCACCTGAATTGGCCCCAGGAGGTGAGCATCAATGGAGTAATTTTACTTCTCAGATGAATAGAACTCAGACATTACAAGAAAAATTTGCTGAAAGATTGCCGTTCTATTAACCACAATTTTGCTTTTCCAAAACATAAATACATGCTAAAAATTACATAAATGACAGTGGTATATAACTTTACAAATTAAAAGACCTGCTATTAGCATGTTGATGTTACACGTCATCGAATTTGTTTCATTTTTTTACCTTAGTCATGTTTTAGTTTTTACAAATGTTTACAGTTCGTAATATAAATGTAAAATATGCCCTCCTTTTTCTTTAAATTTGTTCACAATTGAGACATTCGGGTATACGAGAATTTCAGACATTTTACGAAAGTAAAATTATTGACTTACCACGGCTCTCTTGTAACTAAGCAATATGGGGTCTCTTTTTATCATGTTAGTTTTAGAATCCAGAAAATTGACAATGAAAACACATTCACAATTTATGTTTCATTAGTTATGTGTAGCACACTTCCACCTATACAATTGTTGCAATTTCGTAAGTAATGTGAAATGTCAACTGTCACTGTCTCCGCCCGAACGCCTGAATTGTAATTATGTAAATGTAAATATTTAAGTGGTTAGGCGGAAGAGCAGGCCTTATGGCCTGAGCCTCGCTAGTAATAAAGACATCATCATCATCATTATTATTATTATTATTATTATTATTATTATTATTATTATTATTATTATTATTATTATTATTATTATTATTATTATTATTATTATTATTATTATTATTATGACGGTTCCACGAAGCGCTTTACAGGGAAGGAAAAGTGCGGTTGCGAGAAGAGGAGGCCAGCGAGAGGTTCGAAGTCCCTTCCGCTGCAGCTTTAATCCGCACCAGGGCTGGAGCGCGCCGTGCATGCATGAGGGCAGCGGGGCCACGCCTGGGGGCGTACAACATTTGCCTATGGTAGCCGCGCGCTGTCATAACTGGACGAAACCGGAACGGACTACTTTTACTTACTACATCATCCCGCCGGGGGAATCGCGATGGCGTAGGCTGTCGTGGTCTCTGGTGGAGTGTCGTAGACGACCACCCGGACCCTGAGTCTCGCGGCGCCACTCACGTCGTTAGCTTGAAGGTGCAGGCCGTGAGCACCGGGCGCGTCGACCTTGGAGCAGGATTGGGCGAAGGATGCTTCTCGGAGTACTCTGGATCCCACTTTAAAGTCCGGCGGGAAACTGGTTACCCCCCCCGTCAGGTTGCTCCAGTACCGGCGTTACCCACGTCATGAGCTGGCGGTAAGCAATGGCAATGGGGAGACGGGATGGGGGTTCCGAGCCGCCTGAGTCTTAGTCCAGGTGGCCCCCAGTTGGTCTCTTGGCTTCGTCGTGCAGTGGCCTGTTACTCTGGGCAAAGAGGAAGGAACTTGTTCCCGGCGCATTGTCAAGACTCCGGTACTAGCCTGGATAGCTAGGAGCTCTGAGCTAGCAGGGCGGCTCCTACCGAGGCATTATATGGGGAGGTTGCCGTGAAGGTAAACTGGGTTCCAGCTAGATCCGGCCATCAACCTGTAGGCGTTAACGCGTCGGCGGGGGGTGCGGATAAAAGTCCATTGCCTAGGTGCCCACCCCGGGGACTTGTCCCCCTGATGAAGAGAAGCTGTGTGGGGTTGTAGACCACACAGGGTTACAAATTCTACGTACTACATCGTTGTCATTCCACTAGTATTGCAAATTCTGATTGATATACATATTACAATGTCGGCCAAAATAAAGGTATAATAAAAAAACATATAATGTGTGTATGTATGTATTTAGATACGTACATATTTATTTATATATGTATTTATGTATATATTTAGGTAGGTACGTGTTAAATATTTTGAGTTGTTTTTGTGCCTTTGCCGGCTAGCTACCGGTGCTCCCCATGCCTGGGCCTAGTTTAAATCCCACACTTGGGGGGGGGGGGAAAGAGACATGTGGCCAACATGATGTATTTCTTCGTCGTAACTAGCAAACTCCGCCTGCCTGAGATTTTCTTCGTCACACAGCTACAGAAGCTGTCATGATTTTAAAGGTATGATACAATTCTGGCTCGACCAGGAATCGCACTCGACCGCAATTACACCTCGGGAAGTTAGTATGCTGACCAGGAGCCATCGAAGAGGCCTCAGAAATCCTATAATGTATTTATTATAATGTTGTTTTCTGGTGCTGAATTCTATTTATAACTGAATATTTTTGAATCTTGCATCAGTGAATAATTGTGTTATTACATAATTACAATAATATTTAACAAAACTACGTAAGTGATATACAAAATTGGGTACTTTCAAAATAATATATAATCAGCAAAGAACAAGCGAAGATCTTAAACATTTTTTTCAATCTTGCCTCCATTCTTGTGTGTTATACCAACAAAAATCTTATTTTGTTTGAAACACTGTATTTAAAATCCGTGATTCATGATTTTTATAGTCATTGCCTGCTTCTATTTTAATACATATTCTTTATCTTATTCTGGTAGTTTATAAAAACGTGTATTTACATCGATTTTATTTTCAACATATACTTACTTTCTTCCACAGTTCCCCATCAGTAACACCAAATTAGAAACTCTGCAGAACACGCGCAATCGTTGCGAGTGATGCACGTCCGATTGATGTAGAATTTCAAATTTCTGGTTTTAGCTGTTTGTTACGATTGATTGCCCATACTTCATGACAGGTAATGAACAACCACGTCATCGAGCTCAATGATTTTCTCAATATTGAATCATTACTTTATGCGCTTGTCATTCTGCACTTTATATTCCCCTTCTCCGATAGGAGTTTGTTTGGTAATGAGGGAATTAATCATGCTTGACAAATTGTTGGATTTGCCACGCACTGGTGTCAGAACACAATTCCTTGTTATGCGGCCCAGAACAGTGGTCAGTGAATACATCACATCCATTGACTCTTTGAAAAGGCTTCGCTGTGTTCCGGCTATTCACGATGCTGATGATTAAAAAGCATTTCACTGTAGGGCAACCTATCATCTTTCGTCAAATATTGGAAAATGAATGGAGAGTACAGTTATTTTCATTTTGTCGTTAATTTGTGTAGAACAAAAGATCGATTTGCCCAATACAAAGGATATTACCCAAAAATCCCGATTGTAATAACATTATTTTATGATCATGAATATAGTAAGAGAGCATGGTATCAAATCATATCGTTTTTAATGAAAATCTGAATTCCTAAATAAATAAATAATTACGTCCTGTGGCAACAAGAAAACTTTCAAATATAAACTCGTAGTGGCCAATAATGAGGATACCACTTTACAGATCAATTTCTCTTTTTCATGGTTTTTTAATTCGTAGTAATTTTAAATAAAATACTTATTTTAAATTGTGGATTGATTCACTGTCTTTAATATAAATATATACCTCATGATCTATACTTAAATGACTAATAATTAATACGTCAGCTTAAAACTAAAAACTCATATTTTAGATTTTGTTATTATAAAATAATGAAATGTGTATTAAATCGAAATGAAATTACTTTCTAAATGACTTATGTATTTACCAGTGTTCTACTAATAAGCGAATATTTTAATAAAGTGGTATCTAAAGCATTATACTAACGGTAAATGTGTCAAAAAGTAAACCCGAAAACGAGCAAAATGTGTGCAGTTTAATTCCTTTTGAATGTGTTTCGTTACGATTTCTCTTTCATTTTTTAAACATATTTTTCTCAACATTGTACATATTTAATCTACTTCTTATTTCTTCTAACTTAATACCTCTTTTCAACGGGTTAGAAGAGGTAATGGCTCTGGTGCCTACGACTTTCTCAATCCCATGTAATGACCAAGATTTATGATCATTAGAAGAGACTACCGACAAGTTTTGAAAGTAATATCATAAATATAGTTTTGACACCCCAAATTCTCAACCAATTCATACTCCTTGTGTTTTCATCCGTCTTATTCACTGTTTACACTTTCATATCATACATAATATTTTGGCAAAAATAGATCTACTCTTAGAACCATTTTCAATTCACATATTTACAAGTTCTCAATAATCTCCTCCTCTGCCTTACTGTTCGCGTTCATATTTCTTTTAACCTACATCTGCACATCGCATAAAAATTCTTTAATTTCCTCCCCCTCTCTTTTCACCTGCATCTCACAACCCCATCTTACTGTTATGGCTTCAAATTGCATTCACCTCCTTGATTACGTCATCATTCTTTCCTATCCTGTACTTCTTCCTGACTTGCTCACTCTCTTCATCCTTACGTGCTTGCTGCAAAGTATTTCACTTTCCTCTTACTCTTCACTTTTCTTTCTCTCTTAAGGGCTAATCGCACTTCCACTTCAATGTTTCGTTCTATTTTCTCCACCTCTCTTCATTCCATCTGAGTTCATCTTACATTTTTTCTGCGTCATCTCACATTCCCGCCCATGATCACTTCAAACATGTGTCCCCTTCACTTCCGAGTCAACATCCTCCTCCCCCTCTTCCTGCGCCCCCGCCCCCTCACCATCCGCCAGGTACGAAAATAAGACGCGTGGCGCCCTCGTGCGGGCGGCGCCGAGAGCCCTCCACTTGCGGCGCTAACAAGCGGCTGCGCTCTAATTAGGGGCGGGGCGCGCAGGCGGATCGCAACAACGCGGCCGTAATGAACCGCGCCCCGCCCCGCCCGCGCGAAGAGGCTCTCCGCCTGGCCCAGGCACAAGCCCAGGCACAAGCCCACACCCAAGCCCACACCCAAGCCCACACCCAAGCCCACACCCAAGCCCACACCCAAGCGTAAGCCCAATTCGAAGCCCAGGTCCGAGCCCAAGCCCAGGCCTGTGCCCTGGCCCAAGTCCAAATCCAGGCCCAAGTTTAAGCTCATGCCCTGCCCCAAATCCAGACCCAGGCGCAGTCCCAATCCCAGGAGCAAGCCCAGGCCCATGCCCAGCCGCAAGCTCAAGTCGAGGCCGAATCCCAGGCCCATGGCCATGGCCATGGCCATGGCCATGCCCATGCCCAAGCCCAGGCCCACGCCCAATCAGAAAGTGCAAGCCAAGGCCCGAGCCCGTGTCCAAGACGAGGCGCAGCCGAGGCGCGCGCGGGGTGCCGTCGCCGGCCTACAGAGCGCCCGACGGAAGGAGGAGCGCGCGTCACCCGGCGACCGCTCCTTCTGAAGGGGCCACACTTCGCTCGGATTCGTAACAGGCGAGAATGATTCACACCTCTCATTATACCATTTCCTGACAAAATCAATTTTAAAGTTTTGGCTAAAGTAAATACAGAAAGAAATGTTTACAAACTGAAATAATTAAGCGCTATAATTGAGTGAAATCCTTCCCAAACCTCTATTACATTTCTAATTCCTAAATGAATAATAGGAATACGTAAACGACGCTGAGTTTCATGTTCCCTATTCCTCTTTTGATGATCTATCAGAAACGATAATCTTATCTTAAAACTCTTATCGTCTATTTAGCAGCTAGCATCAGGTATCAAGAGCACAATATTTAAAAGTACCATATTCTTTTCAAGTTTATTTATCAAGATTTTGATTTGAAATAATTTTAAGAGTTGATATAGTATAGTACTTTTACTGAATTTACGAGCTTTTCGAAGACTTTCATGCAAAAATGCAACAAACATATTACAAATGTAAAATAAAGTAAGAATTTAAATAGCAAAAATTAATATTTTCTAACTATCAAAATGTCCTTACCTTGGATTACCAAAATGTTTTACTTGATTTATTAAGATTTATAAAATGTTCATCCACTTTGGTTAGGTAACGTGAAAATTTATGCCATTATAATCAGTTTCGTAACAAAGCACTTTACCGCCCTAGTGTGGTAAAGAAATTCATTACCACATTAGGGTGGTAAAGTAATGGCGTACTTCGTCACTCTGCTTTTAAAAATATTTTGGATTTCTTTGTCTTGTATCCTTCACTTTTCCTCTTTAAAACGCTAACAATTGAGTAAACGTACTGATATCAATATTGTCATTCAGTGATATTCTACTCTTTAATGTAGAATAGTGGGTTCAAAGTCAACTTGGTTTTTGTCTTTCACTGACTTGCCAGACAAGTAAGCAATAAAATCATTTTGCAGATATGTAATTAACTTTTTTTACACCAATCTTAAAAAATTAAATACTCACACTCATATTTCTTTCTCGATTGTAAGGGAAACAATGGTTTTATAGCAGCATATACTGATATTCCTATTTCCGAATCAGAACTACATTCACTTCTGTAGAAAAGTATACACCAAGTGTGTTTCAATTGTTCCCCTTGTTAGGAACAGTGTGGCCACTTACAGGAAAAAAATGTGAATACTGAAATGAAGGCATAGGACGAAAGTTCAAATTTAAGTAACAATTTTTTACAACGTGGATTAAACGTATGATATTCTTGTCGTAACACCTGATAACAGTACTCAATTGGTTACCAAACTCGGCCTGACGGTCTCGTTTGACAATTTTCCAAACTCGTATTGTAATCAAATGCTTCACGACACTTATATCGTAAATAACTATTACCTCCTTGAAAGAGTTTTACGAAAAAATTCCATCAGAAGACTTGAATGCCACGAACGCGCATGGACCAGTTGTCACTTCCATTCTTGTTGCGTTGCAGCGCCCAAGTGTTATTTATTTTGCTGTCCTCCTGTCGCCCCCAAAACCACTTGAAATGTAAAACTTGTTCCTCCATCGGGCGAGGGTGCCCGGAATCTGTTTGAAGGCTCCGAGTGGGCGGGGGGGGGGAGGGGCGAGAACGCGTCAAACGCACAGCATTGGAACGCACTCGTGCACGCATCGCTCGAGAGCGCCACACGCAAAGCGTGTCAACGGGCGGGGGGGGGGTGGACACGCATGGGCCGATCTACAACGGGCGTGCCAACAACTTAGTCCCACAAGTGTAGCACTATTATATGTCTGACGGTAAATGTGTTCGTTCCCCTCTGGAACGTCAAACCCGTGGTAGACCGAAATTATGATTGTAGATTTCGTCCTCCAGGTATCTCCCCGTAAGGAAGTCGTAGGCTTCCGCGGCCAGAATCATGAAGATCTTGTGCTGACCAGCCCTGAAGAAGATCGCGAAAAAGATGATCGAAACGTCGGCAATTCTGCCCTCAACGCGGCGTCACCCGGACAGCCACGATCTTCCCCGGAAGGACGCCGCCCCATCTGGGACAAGTTCTTAGTTCTAAACTGGGCTCCTCACATGAGTGGTAGTGTAATGCGTGTGTGTGTGTGTGTGTAAGGCAGGCATGTCAAGGTCGAGGGCAAGGCAACAAACGGCTCGCGGGTACTGCGTCCAGAGAAATTGGCGCGAGATTCAAAAGTAAGGGGTGTTGAAATTGCTCCGGAGTGGCGGAACAACACTGGATACCTCGCCCATGACACACTATGGGAAAAGTTACTTGACACTTATTGTCACGGATTTAGCTATATTAATTTCTACTTTCTCTTTAAGGCAAAGAAGTTATACATTAAAAAGAAATAATACATCAGTCCAATTTCAATTTCTCAATTGAGAGTAAAATTTTTTAAAAAATTTGAAACAAAAGAAAGCTTGATCTTTCTACGTTCAGGTTAGGAGGTTTAACAGATTCTTGTCAGTTAAAATCCTTGTCCGTCCGTAAGCGAGTATTGTTAACTTACAGAGACTTGTTAATTTATTTCATATTATTGCCGAACTCAATAAATAACTGAATGATTTAATAAAACAACACAAAACGAAAACAAGGTAAGAATTTGCTGTTGAAACATATTCCTGACACTTAAAAAAGATGTTTATATAAGGTAGAATTTAGTAAGAAAATAAATATTAAATAGTAACATGTAGTTACAAGTAGTGAAGAATATAAGCGTTATACAATTCCCGGTTATTTGATAGAAAAAATCTGACCAACATATTTTCATATGAAGCCGCCCACCGCTCATTGTATTCTGACACCAGTGCGTGGCAAATCCAACAATTTGTCAAGCATGATTAATTCCCTCATTACCAAGCAAACTCCTATCGGAGAAGGGGAATATAAAGTGCAGAATGACAAACGCATAAGGTAATGATTCAATATTGAGAAAATCATTGAGCTTGATGATTGGACTCCTGGGTTGACAATTTGAAATTTATGAAAACAAGTCTGTTTTCGGCTGGCCTACAAGAATTACCATCGCCCATCTCATAAGATTATTTGGGAGTTCGTTCTCTTCATTATTGTTCAAGAATTTTACTCGTTTAATTACTTGTTCAATTACTGCTCACGACGCCGAAAACTCACTTCATTAATTTTAAAAAACAAAGCAAATGTTTATATTTGACGTATACTTCTTTCCTCGGCTTCATAAATGTATTTGAAATATTAGTGGGGTTTCTTAAATAGCATGTGAAATATTTTTTCTACAGAATTATTGACATGTACAAAGGATCCTGTGAGTTGATGCAAGGACACAATACAGTTTCGAACAACACGTACCCCACAATGCACCTAGTGTTTCAGAGAATGTCGGTAGTGCATTCATCGAACATAGGTGTGTGGATCTATTGGAACTAGATCAGCTGTAACGGTTACATTTCACAAACCTATTGCACTGGAAAATGTGCCTGTAGAACATTCATGGACAGCAATGACTATGTGATGGACACTAGCGATTCATGTCTACATACTGGTGCCCTTAATGTCTATAACTGATCAGAATTGTGGAAGTATTGTTATACAATGGACTCCCGAACCCTTAGTAATTTGGTATAAGACGTATTCTTAAGCGGTGTCATTATACGAAGAGTCAATAGAAAGATGTTATCTACTACTATATAATACTATATACTATATACTACTATATACTACTATATACTATATACTACTATATACTACTATATACTACTATATACTATATACTACTATATACTATATACTAATTTCTATATGAGAATCTTATTTTGTGCGCGCTCTCACCATGTTACTCCATAATTATGTTCTACTCGTTCAATAATTGACTTTAGGATATTCGAACAGCCTTCCAAATTATTCATAATCAACGAAACATAAAAATCTAAGAATCGCCCTTCTATTCAACCGCTAGGTTCCAGAATAAAATGTCTAGGGGAAAAAGGTAAACGCAGATTGCGGCATTTTTTCATATCAATTCGTTTTCTCTTTCTTTTTTTCCTACTCCAGTTCAATTTCATCAGTTTATTCCATCTTCAGGAGGTAGCGAGGACAGTCCGAGAGAAAAAAACAAATTCACGTGTCATTAGTTCTTAAAGGTGCTGCTCCAACATGTGACTAAAACTAAAAAAACAATTGATGACAACAACGAAAACGATGGATCTCTACCCAGGCTCTATAATTGCAAGCCGGGTGCAAGGACGCCGCGGCGTACAACTCAACTTCCTCGTGTCGATTTTTTTTTGTTAAGATCCTTTCGGAAACTTCTCTTATCTTGCCGCCTTCAAAGCTTCACTTTGCGGTCTGGCAACTACATGCAAAATGTCTGATGAAACGCCGAACACAAATTCCAAAACCACAGTATAGAATTCCTTAAATATTAAATCTTCATTAGATAGTGGACACAAAAAAATAATAATGTAACTACAAACCGAGTACCAGCATATCGACAGGGTTCTAAAAAATGTGTGGCAGTTAAAGTAGGAACAACTTTGGTCACTGGATATCGACAACACGTAAAGAAGGTGCTTCGCGTTCTCGCAGAAGTAAAAATATCGTCCGTTTATGCTAATGAAATCGACAATGTAATCCTATTTAATATGTAAAAACATAACAAGTTTGAAAGTATATTTTTTTAATAAGGAAATTTATGTTTATTGCAGTTTATTTCTTTTACTGACTCAATGAACTATGTTGCTCTGCTTGGAACAGAAATATACGAGCATTGTATTGGTAGTCACCCCAAATAAATCCGTCTCTCCCTTGCATCCTCTCCCCGACTTCAGTTTATCTGGAAGACGGGTGAGATTGGTTTAATTTATTTTAACCATACACCTTAACAAACAAAAGTGACCTGACTAAATGCCACAACATAATTATTTCACTTCTGTGTACGCCTATATATTCCAAAACCTAAAACACGTTCTTCTGACATCAAAATAATAAATACGTATATTGTGACAATTAACGTAACAATTATCATGAGGGACATAGTAAAGAGCATTAAAGGGAGACATTTCTTTACCTCAAGAGGTATCAGCGATCTACAGAGTAATAGATTGATTACATTTTAATCGATGTTGGTAGTTCCCGACAAAACGACATCATCTGAATAGACGAGGGAGAATGTGGACGAACAAAGGAAGCCACAGAAAACGTGAGGAGCGCTGTGTAGCAGAAGTAATGGGAGCCACAAAGAGCAACTGTGGCGATGGCAGCGGCGGGGGAGTTGGGAAGACGCGAGAATGCTGCACAGGAAAGCCCGAGGCGAAGGGAAGAGAAGACATTGAAGAGTAACTCGAATATATGGGAATAACGCCCGAAAGGAGGGCACCGGATACCAAAGGGTGAGGGCTGATGGATACGGAATCTGAAATCAAAAGGAACACTCACTCAGTGTAGATGCAACGTTGGGGTCTCAGGAAGAAAAGGCGAAACAAGCCAAGATGAAGTTGATTAATTGAATGAATGATTGATTGATTATTAGTGATTCCGTGCGCGTCAACTACTGAAGTCATTAGTCCCGTAAGTGTAAAGCATGTTTTTCTATCGCGAGGTGGCGGTGATCTCCCCGCGCTGGATAGCGAGATCCGGCGCCGAACTACCGTCGGCTAGCGGAGTTTTCCCCAACAAGGTATCTCACACCAGATGGCCACCGCCCCAGCCGGGACAAGCTCTAAGCCCCCGATCGGTCTCTCGGCATGTCTAGAAGTGCAGGGCATGCTAGTGTAAGTGTAAGGAGGGAGGATAGGACAAGAAAGAGGAAGGAAAGATCGCCGGAAAGATCCGTGGCCCGTTTGTTAGGGAACTCCTCCGGTATTCACCTGATGTTGATAGAAGAAACCACGGAAAGCTACCGATCAGAGCAGCCAGCCGCTAGAATTCTTCTCCAAGCAGCGACTGAAATGGACCTTGCTGAGGAGCTAGTGTCGAAAACTGCCGCCGTGGGGAATGGGAACCTAGGACCTCCCGGTCGGAGGCGTTGCAGTGACATCAGTTGAAGCCCTGAGCCCCCTCTCCCGGTCCGCAGAGGAGGGGCCGAGGATGGCGGCGAAGAGCGGGAGCTGCGAGGCGGTGAAGGAAAGGGCGATGTCAAAAGGGATCGGCCACGGAGCTGCGAGCGCGGTGGGAAGCGCTGGGGCGGAGCGCGGGCGCGGGCGCGGGCGCGGGGGCGTAGGCGGCTTGCGTGCCGCTCGGCGCTCGGTGCAACAAAGGACGGCGCAGCCGGCGCACGTCGGAAGCACAGCCCCCTCCCCCCCCCCACCTCGCTCCGCTCCATCCCGACGCTTCGGCCGAAAGACGCACACTGGTCCGAAATTACGAACAGGAATACAACAATTACCAAACACGGGCAGTACTAAAGGTCACTAGATAGCGAACGCTTTAGGAAATTGATCTGATGATTTTGAGGGTTTGTATATTGCACTCTGCGTGTTTACTCGAAATCAGCTTTTAAATTTATAGACAGATTTAACAACAAGGATAGGGCTCAAAATGGAAGTCGAAGTGTCCTTGATATCTGCAATTAACTGTTCAGAGCACAAAGGATTACAGGTTATGTAATGAACTTCTCTACGGATGTTCAAACAAAATATTGCCTTAAAAGACATTGCATCACGCATTAATGCACAAAAATACAAAAGAAACATGAGTATGAAGCTTAATGAAACAAAATGAAATCATTTAAAATGTATTTAACTGATACGTTGTTGCTTGTTTTTGCCTTAGTAATGGAGCTCGATGTACACCTCATATTTTACCTGGATCGAGAGAATAGTGGTTAAGAGGGATATATAAAAAGAGTTGAATGAGGTAACATGAGGCACCATTCGGAAGTTAAGGAGAAATGAAAACAATCGGAATCATTATGACGAATTTCGAGTATATTATCATCGGTTTTTGGAAGATTGGTGGTTCCTAGCTTACAACACCGCTTAGTTCAACTGGATGTAAAATGGCGGCAAAGGAATGCGCTACTCTGTGTATCCAGGGACTCTAAGGGAGATGAGACGAGAGCGCACCTGGCGGCGTTTCGCCTCACTGTGCGTCGCGCGAAAGCTGCCGGAGCGGCCCCGCGCTCCCAAGCAGAGCGCCAGGCGCACAACAAACAGCCCGGGCTGGCATCGCCTCGCCGCAGCCCATCGCCCGCGCGAGGCTCCATCCCGCCCCGCCCCGCAAACGCCCCGGTCCCTCTCACGCTCCCGCCCACGCCACGCCCCAGCCAGCCACCACCTCACCTCTGCCTCGCGCAGCCCTACTCTGTCTTGCCCTTCCCCACCCGCCCCGCCCCGCCCCGATCCCTACCACGCTGGCGCCCCCGCCCGCCCTGTCCCTTCTTGCCCTTGATCCGCTCCTGCTCAGCCCTCGCCCCTCCACGTCCCACCCATCACCGGCCTGGTCCCTTCGCGCCCCGCCAAGGCCCCGCCTCGCCACCTCTCCGACACTTCCCCGCCCCTCCCCGGCTCTGCTAAGCTCCCTCCCCGCCCAGCCACTACCTTACCCCTGCCCCGCCCATCCTACCCTGCCTTGACTTCCCCACCCCGCCCCGCTCCGGTCCCTACCATGCTGCCGCCCCCGCCACGGCCCTCATTACCCTCGATTCGCTCCTGCTCCTCCCACGCCCCTCCACGTCCCACCCATCCCCGGCCTGGTTCCTTCGCGTCTCGGCATGGCCCCGCCTGGCCACCTCCCCGGTTTCTGCTAAGCTTCCGCCCCAGCCAGCCACCGCCTCACACCCGGCTGATCTCCCCGCCCTGCCCCGCCCTGCTCCGACCTGCACCTCTCCGCACCGCCCGCCTCGTTCCGCCCTGTCCCGCCCCTCCTCGCCCCTCCGCACCCGTCCCCTTCCCCGCTCCTGCTGCCTCTGCCAACGCGGCTTCACGCGCCACTGCGCTCGAGCTGCACTCGGAACCTCAGCGCTGCCTCCCCACCCCCACCACCCCCACCCCCCTCGACGCGACCACGCGAGTTCACTAGCAGCACTTGAGAAGCTGGCGGTCCTCTGGGGATAAGGGATGACACCATCAATGTTACATTATGCCCCTGTTTCCAGCCCTTTGCTCTCAGAATTTACTTACATCTTATTCAACAATATTCCAGGTCGCGGAACGCATAGGTGCACCTCAAGTTCGAGCTCTTATACATTCACATTTGCTAGTGAGTCACCTTGGCCTGGCCTAGATGAGCCATGTAAATTAACGTAACTAGTTGTGCTCCGCCCGACTGTTAAATATCGAACGCTGTAGTCACCAAACCATCTAGAACTTCAAAACTCTGCATGTCGCACGCGCTCTTGTTTGATTTCAAAAGTCTGTAGGACAACTATGAGAGCTCCTACCTTAAATAGGGCTTGCTATCACGAAATTTAGACACTACACATGAGATGTAGTTGTAGAGTTTCTGGTTCAAGATGAATCCCAACAATTGCACAAACACGAATAAGCCATTCCGAAATAAAGAAATTAGGAACATGTGTCAGATGAGAAACAAATTGATTTGTTAGGATCTAGTTTTTACGATCCACAATCATTTCTGAAATGGAAATAATCCCGTGAAAAATATGAATATTGCATGTCCATCACTACGCACGATTTTTACATAATTTAGAATTCATTGCTCAATATATTTTTCATTCCTGGAAAAATATTTCGCATACAAATATCCTGATTATCTACAAACCACGAAAACAATCGTCAATATTAGCACCATTATGAAACTGAACCACATTTTTACATCACACTCATATTTCATCACGTATAACACAGGCACACAAAAATACGTTGACAGACCCAAAGACTGGCTTCAGTTTCGGATTCAGTGCGTCGATATACATAGAGAAATATGTGGCAAGTCTTTGTGTCTCCCCCGTCGCCCAAAAACAAAAACGAAGAAGAATTTCAAGATGGCTTTTTGCTATTTAAAAAATGAAAGGTGGTGGTGCAATTCGGGCTTCTGATTTATTTAACATTTCAGTAACATTCAAGTAACACCCATTTTTCTACAACCCTCTAATTACTTCTGGATATTCACAATTCATCTCAAATGTTTCCCTCCAATCAATAATTAACACCAAACTCCTGTCTTCAAATCTCCCACATTGAAAACTTGCCATCCGTTCGGTTTGATAGATCGTCTTTTCTGGCACGACAACTGCTATGGTCATTAATCTCGTTAGTGTAGTAAATGTTTTGCAGAGAGAGGAGGCGATGTTCTTCCCGCGCCGACCTT
Source organism: Teleogryllus occipitalis (assembly GCA_011170035.1). Classification (NCBI taxonomy): domain Eukaryota; kingdom Metazoa; phylum Arthropoda; class Insecta; order Orthoptera; family Gryllidae; genus Teleogryllus; species Teleogryllus occipitalis. The sequence continues at coordinate 96,739 of BLKR01001745.1, forward strand.
CACATCGGTTTGTGGGGAATATCCTTTTTCAGGCATCTCGCTCCAGCGGGGCATCTCCCCAGTAGTGGCGAACTCGAAGCTTCCAGCTGTTTTCTAGTATGTGTGGTACTGTGGTGCATGTATTCGTAAATCACGTAAGTGTTTGTGTGTGTGTGAATATGGTGATGATAGGTCAAGAAAGAGGAAGGAAAGATCGCCCGCGCACCGTGCCTCGCTTGTTAAATACTGTAGCGCCAATCAGTAATCAGGAAAACCAAAAACGACCATAAAAGTAGCTGGTCGCTAGAATTATCATTGAATCACATGATGAATTCGACATAGTTATGTAGTGAGTCTCGAAAATCCGTTACAATACTCGAAAAGAAGGATCTTCCGAAGTGAGTCAGTGCAGAGACAGCGTCAGTTCTGGCATGCACCATCCGTCCAACTGCCGGACTGCCCGCCCCTTCTCCTCCGCCCCTCTCTCTCTCTCTCTCTCTCTCTCTCTCTCTCTCTCTCACACACACTCTCTCTCTCCTCCGCCCCCTCTCTCCTCCGCCCCTCTCTCCCCCGCTCTTCCGCCAGTCCTGACGATTCTCGGTCCGTCCGTGCAGAGTGGCGAGGCGAGGCTATGCGCGGCGGGGCGCCTCGCGTGCGCGCGCTCCGGGCGAAGTCAGTGTGCGGGCGCGCCCCTCATCCGCTGGAACAATGCGCTTGTATTTTTAAGCCAAGTGAAGGGGCCAAAGGCCCGCACAGGACCACGGCAGCCATTGAAACACGCCAGCGCACGCTGTCTCCGGTTCTGCTCCCAACCACGCTCCGCTCTTCATTCTGATCCCAACCTTATGCCGGGAGCGGGAGCTCAGTGCATCAACTGATGTCACTGCAGCGCCTCTAACCGCGAGGCCCTAGGTTACACTCCCCATGGCGGCAGGATTTTCGACACTATCTCTTCAGCTAGGTCGAATTCAGTCGCTGTCTGGAAGAGAATTCTAGCGACCGACTGCTCTGATCGGTAGTTTTCCGTGGTTTCTCCGATCAACACCAGGCGAATGCCGGAGCAGTACCCTAACAAACGGGCCACGGATCGCGCGCGATCTTTCCTTCCTCTTCCGTGTCCTATCATCTCCCCTTACACACACACACACACTAACCGGGAGACCGGTCGTGAGCTTAGAACTTGTCCCGGCTGGGGCGGTGCCCCGCTGGTGGGAGAGTCCTGGTTAAGGGTAAACCCCACTAGCCGACGATAGGTCGGCGCCGGATCTCGCCATCCAGCGGGGAAGTTCACCGCCATCTCCCGAGGAAAAAACATGCACTACAGTAAACATGCGCCCGGAATCATCACACAACCAACCAACGAACCAACCCAACCATATCCACACTCCGCCCTCTACTGCTTCATCCACGTTACCCGTCCTCATCCACACTCCTTTTTCCACTCTGCTCCTGCTTCCATTCACCCTCCCCTGCTCTACCACGCTCCACCCTCCGCTCTGCTCTCAATCACTGTGCACATCCTCATTCGCACTCCTCTCTCCACTCTGCTCCCAGTCTTCCTCCCCAGTACTAGTCCCACCGTGCATTTCTCTTCGCTTCTAACCATCTCCCAATCCCATTCCTACCCCTGCGTTCTTCATTTCACTCCCATCCCCTCCCAGCACTTCACTAGGCTTCCATCCACTTCTACCTTCCAGTCTCAATTAAACTCCCATGCTTCCTATCCCCAACCACAATCCACTCGGCATCCAGACACTTTTCCACTTTCCAACCCCCGATCACCAACCACTCTGTCCATCCACATCCGCACTTCTTTCTCTGTTGTTCTGCCAACTATTCTGCCCACCCCCACTTACTCTTCGCACTCCATTCAGCTTCCAACGACATTCGACCTTCCAGCCTCAATCACTCTCAGCTCCCTACCACCCAGCCCGTCCACATTCATACTCCGCTCTCGATGGTTCTTCTAGTTACCCTGCCCTGCACCAACTACATTCAGCAACCCAATATTCTCCCTATCACAATGTATAACACAGCAAATAACTTCTTATAACACTAATGTATTCAGAATTCAAATTTTGTGGGTCTAAATAAGTCTTAATAATATTTTTAAAATTTTCTTCAAAATTTATTGAAATCTTTTGTGTACTATTTTCTCGGAATGGACAAATAAAAGTTAAAAAATTAAGCATTTTTATTTTCGCGAAATTATATCAGGAGTCGCGGAATAAATATTCGTAATATATGATATGTATTGTGTTAAGAGATTTTAGAGGATAAGTGATTAAGCAATTTTTTGGAAGTATTGGAAGAATCTCAACAATACGATCTCAAATTTCGGTCTTAGAATTCATATTTACGGTTTTTGCTTATTTAAGCTGTAACTTTGCAAGCATTTCAGGGGTTACTTCTACTCGTATTAGAGAAGATCCAAAGTGTGTATTAGAGAAGATCCATCTGGTGATGCACTAAGCTACCGCTCCCGGTGGCTAAATAAATATTTAGTACGAGAAAATGTGTGTGCCATTCTGTGCGATACCCCCTAGTTTTATGTTTTGTTCATTCGGATGTTCAGCACGTGCTCTGTCGCCTTTTGGGCCCACTGTGCGCGCGCGGGGGGCGGGGCCGGGGGGGGAGGAGGGGGGGCGTGGTGGTTGAGGCGGCGGGGCGGCGCCGCCCTTTAATAGCGTCTGTTATTGATTCCCGCCCTCTGCCAAAAAATACGAAAAAAGCGTAGCTGGCGGCACTGTCGGACGTTGCGCCCGGGGGCGGGGCGGGGCGGAGCGGTTGGTCGTAAGGGCGGCCCCCCACGCACTAGGGGCTACGCATGGCGCCTAGTTGCGGTGTTGGGGGCGGAGGCCGGGCGTATTAGAGCGCGGGTGGGCGTGGCTCTGGGCAGGGGGCGGGGGAGGCGGAACAACGCCGCCACCGGAAGCGAGCGGGAGGGCCCTGGGCCAGGATATTAGGGCGAGCGCGGCGCGGGGCCCTGGCTGGCGCTGGGGCGTTGACGGACAGCGCGGCGGTCGCTCGGACTTTCGTTTCCGCTCTGTTACGCGCTAGCGCTGGACCAAGCGACGACCAACCTCCCCTCCCCCCTCCCCCTCGCGGTCCGATCGTTTGGAATCCACCCCCTCCACTTTTAGTGCGCGCTCGTGTTTCAGCCGCAATCTTCAGCAGCGCAGATAATAAAGAAAAATGTGGCCGCTTTTATTCATCGGAACAATAAACCCGGGCGCGTCCGCGAGGGAGAGCGGTGGGGGCGGTGGGGGCGGTGGGGGCGGTGGGGGCGATGCGGCCGCGGGCGGGGGCGGGGCCGCGGGCGTCCGGGCGAGCCACCGCCCGCGCCTAGAGAGCGCTGATTACGCCGCGGATTCCAAGAGAACGCTCGGTCCCAAAATGCTGCAGTTCGTGACTTCCTACGCCCTATTCTTGCGACAAATGCAATGTTAAATGCAGAGAGCTTTTTATTTGTACTATCAAAATACCCGACGTTGCCCGGACTTTCTTCATATTCAGTTCTCGATAATGAGGGAAAAGATTTTCATATATAATTTCAATTTTATATAAACCACGGTGTTTAATATTATTATTTTTAACGTAATTGCTTAAAATTTTAATAAAATACTATAATTTTCTTTCATAGCGAATAAATTAGGTCACAGTTTTGCTGTAGCGCTACTGAGCTCTGGCAGAATATATTAGGAACTACTTACTCTAAGCGAGGGGCAAAAAGTGGTTGCGATGCATCTACAAACATATTATATAAATTATTTATTTTCCGCATTTTAATTGTGTTAGTCTTTACCAAACTTTTCAAGGACACTGCTACAATTCTGAAGAAGAGCCTGTAAGAATTTCATATCTATCCATAAGCTACTTTTTGTGGTATCGATGTCGGTTACACGTCGTTGAATTCATTTTTGTTAGTATTTATGATACAATATTCCATGTACTCGTATATTCTATAGGGCGCAAATGAATACTCATTTTTGCGTGCCCCAACCTAGGGTTTACTGTGCGCCTTCGGAGTGGTCAGCTGCTTATTGAGTTAGCCCGGTGGCGGAGGTGAGGGCGACGCAGGCTGGCGCTCGGGCGCGATTGGATCTAGTCTAGTGAAAAGCGAGTGGCACACAGGCCACTGCAGAGTACTGCCGCGGACGGTCTGGTTTCATATTCTCGTATCTGAGCCGTCCCTGGTTTAGAGTATTGTAATATTTTCATGCTAAATACGCAAGTTTGTTTTGCTCTTTCGCTTTCAGCATTCAGCGCATTAATCCAAGATACACAATCGCATCCCTTGAAGAACATATTGTAATAAACATTCCTTACAACATTCTTCTTGACATATTTATTTGTTTATAGTCTTCAAAGTTAAAGCGGAATTTATATACCGAGAAAGGAAGATGATTATTTACACGATGGGATTTTATAAAACGTGATTCAAAAAGAGAATTTCTCTTACTGTGTCCTACATTGTTCTCGTGTAACTACCGTAACTGGCCCATTGCTGATTAGGATTACGATCTGATTACGATTTACCTCGATATTTATGTGCTATAATTTTTCTACTGTGTACATGAGGCCAATTCTGAATTTTAAATATAATCATTTCATATTTCATATATGTCTATATCTCCTTTACATGGCGATAATTATCTGATAAAGACATATCGGAATATTTGTTATTACTGCACTGCTATTAAAGATTCAACTTGTATTGAGAACTGTGTTACAATCGCAATGGAAAATTGGAGAAGAAAAATATTTGCTTAGTCGCATATCAGACATGACTTGGGAATTGACCTTGAGTGGCACGTGGAATGAAATCGGGGTGAAGTTCTCTCCCGGGAGGAATCTCACTGTGGCTCACTGTGCAGCGCTGTGACAAATGCTGCGCGCCTCCGCGCACCGAGAGGGGAGGGGCACAGCGGCCCGCGAAAGAGAGGGGGAGGAAGAGAGAAAAGCTCCTGAGCGGCCATATGGCATCCCCGCACTATTCCCTAATAGAGGACCCGGCACTGGCGGGTCCAGGGGGGCCATGGGGGGCCATGCCCCTCAAAGTTTTCTTTCACTTTCCTTTATTTGGCAAAATTGATTTAAATAATTATGTACGAATTCTGTAATTATATAAACAATATAATATACTATCATTTTTACAGTAAATAAATAATATACAAAGTAATAACAAATATATTTATTATTTAACAAATATCTACGATGCCCACCCCATCAATGAGCATCTGAAGTCCCCCTTGGAGGGGAAAACTTCTTTAAAAAATATTGATTTTCACTCTTTGGTGAATTATTAATTTTCAATATTTCCTCTTTTCAATGATGTATTCATTTTCTGTACGCTGCGCGACGACCTTGCTGGGCATGGTTTCCAATGCGAAATTATCTCCAATCTTTTTAGTTTTTCAGTGAGAGAAATAAGGAAACTATAAGAGAAAACTATGGGAGTGGGAGAAGCAAGCCAGTAACACCACGACATCAGAGAAAAAGGAACTAGGGACTCTGAAAATCCATCCAAAATAGTCTGGGATGTACTAGAAGTTCATGGCGGAGCCTATATCCACAAGTTTGTGTTTGGGTATAGAAGGAACATTATATCCCAAACTATTAGAGCTAGAAACTTCAATTTTTTAGAGATTCTTCACTAAGTCAAACTACAACTCTTATCTGAGTCTTTTTATTATATCTTATCAGTTAAATTATGTCCAAGATGATAATAAAAATGTGTGTGTGAATATTTTACGTTTAAAAATTAATATATTGAACAAAAATTAATATTTCTTAAAAAGCCTATGATATAACATTTAAAATACAGTCATAACAAAAGTAAGAAAATCAATTCTTTAGGATATAAAGTTTGGAAAATAATGTTCCTTGAATTTAACATTGTAGATATAGGGCTTTCCGGTTCCTCTTAAACAGTGTCCCTTCAAGGTTACGAGCTGGAAAGAGAGGGGCACATATTCATCCAATCGGGAGCTCTAATAATAAAACATTTAAGTCATAACGATTCTTCCGATTGGATGACAGTGTCCTCCTCTCTATCCAGCTCGCGACTTTAAAGTGCCGATGTTAAAATCCAAGTATAGTTTACGTGCAAAGCGAGAGGTAGGAAGCAGTGAGGAAACGAAACTTGCAGAGTAATGTCACAAAACATTACGATCCCTTCTACACTTGCATTTTCTTATGGTTCATTTTTTCTATCACTCATCAAGACAAGGTCAGAGCGTGCACGTTCAATTTTTGTACTTCTTTTGTTAAGAATAGTCTTCACAACACATTTTCATCACTGCAGGCGAAGCTATCTGCATTGTGATGCCCTCTAACTTGAACATTCAAATACCGAATATACGTAAAGGATATTAGGACTAACTTTACTTTTTTAAGAGTACATTAAATCTCCTCTCCAAAAAACAATCAATAAGATGTCTTCTATCAGAAGACTGGTGGCTGCTTTTCCAAAAGTTCGTACACTATTTCCCGAAGATATGCAATATTGTCTAAATGTTACCATATCTTATCTTTAAGACACAACTAAGGGAAATATCATTAAATTAATTTTCTGAAAACCGCAGATTGTAATATTTTAGTGTTCCTGCTCCGAAGTTCTACGCACATACGGAAAACATTGAGGAGGGTCATCCACATAAACAATACATTTTTCTTTTCGACTTTTCCACTTTGTGTCATTGCCATTGAAAGCTGTTTCAAAAATACTTAAAATTAAATTATTTTCAGAAAACATAGTTTGCACAGATCTGAAGTTACAAATTGGGTAAATTAATCTAAGCGCCACCGAACTTCATACTCACAAACACAAGAACCTTACAGTTTTATACGATAAAATTCCAGAACGGCCAAGAAAGACGAAAAGAAATAGCGGCATCCACACAATACACAAGAAATAAATTTAAAACATACTGTACGCTTTTAAGACTAGCCTTTCATTCGTACGTTCAAGACTAAATATCTGTTCTAGTTAAGTAAATAACTATTTTGAAAGATTTGAAGCAATATTATCACACACTGTTCACTGTTTTCCTTGCACGTGATTTAATAACTATCAAGCACTGATATGAGACATTGATCTACAACAATCTCAAAATAGTACTCTCCTTCCAGCCGTTCCGGTCTCTCGCCTTCATCACATTAAACTTGCTATTCACAACGACTATTAATGGAAAATCATATGAAATGTACATTTTACGAACATATTTACTGTTTACAGTTCATGGTTCAGCCCATATTCAGCACATATTTATGATTTACAGTTCAGTCAAAACGTTTTCAAAATCTGAAAATGTCTACAATACTTATCGAAACTGATTTGACTGCCAAATTGAAATTACTCTACAGCTAACACTCAAAACGTAAAAAACTACAAATCTTTGATCTAATATATTTGAATGCAATATTGTATTTACTGGTACTTTACAGTTCAATCATTCTTTCTTTCATGTTTAACACAAACAATATTGATTTGGGGACATAAATAAAACGACAGAATTTTTACAGCAAATAGCCTGTCGATTTTCACACAGACCAGAATACGTTGCAAAGTTAGTCGTTGCACGCACAAACTTTCAAAAAAGAGTATCTACAGTACGACGAATGTAATGTTTATAGTAGTACTTACATTGTGACCTCACAGATGATGCATGTGGCGTCCGTTGACACATTAATGTAAACCTTTCTTTAAGAGATCACCGCACTTCAGGGTCAGTCATGACTTGCAGGAGTGGCGTGACAGTGTCTTGATAGTAGCTGAAGGAGACTGAAAATTTTAACTGGTATTTATTGAGTCATACCACTAAAACTTTTATCACTAACTGTACGATTTAAAATTGACTTGTAACGTCGCACTTTTAAAGTCTTGCCCAGGAATGAAGCCCTGAGCTTAAACCCGTGTGACCAAGGCGTGAGCTCCGGTTGAACAACACCCTCTCAATACCGATGAGAAAATGAAACACGAAGCAACGCTAGTGCCATCTCGTGAAGTAGCCGGGAACACCAATATTTTTTGCTAGAAAGAGACTTTTCTAGCCCTTCTATTTTAATTGCAAAATTAAACATGCGGGAGAGTTGTCAGTCATTATTAGGATGGATTTTGAGGAAATGTCATTTCTTTCCTTTCTACTTTAGAAAAATGCCGTTTAGTATAGAAATAAATTTTATGTTATGAGAAAAGGAAATTACCCATTTTTATGCGTCTTTTTTTGCAATTTTCGTCGAGTTCGACTAATAAATAATTTTTTACAGTTTTACGTCATTTTTAATGCATTTTTGCTGATTTCATTGATTTTAATATAATTTTAATGATACTAGACTCAAATAATATTTGCAACAAATGCTCTCTAGAAAATTCCTAGTAACCTATTCGATTTCTTCGCTCAGAAATTGTAATGTCAGCTGTTGTTTGTAATATAAGGTTCCTGTTACGCCTATCAGCGTCATTCTCGGTGCAGCCGATTTCCAGATAACTAAAGGCAGAGATTTCCTGGTAAACCAAAGTGTAAGCAGAGTTTACTTCAACGAATAGAAGAAGCCTGTACTACATGAGTAAGGCATCTATAGAACGATTTTTCTAAGGTTGAGCCAAAGTGACAGTTCTTGAAAACAAGTGAACATCACATGTATCCCTCCGCCGCGACAGCTGTTCAGTCATGCCCCTTCGTAAAGTGCTAATGGCGCCTGTGAAAACATCCCTATGTAGAAGTCCAAGAGTTTCACTTAAATATATGCACGTACGCGAGTTCGGGAAATATTTAAATTTAATTACGTATGTGGAATATCTCTTAACATGCTCTCACAAACAGTAAAAGAAAACTGCCACGAATGTAAATAGAAAGCTCTTGATCACAGCTCGCCACACAACAGCACGAAGACCGGAACCACGTGCATCTCGCATTTAAGTGTCGGTTTTAATATAAACATAATATTTATCACACAAAAAGTAAATTAATGTAATGTTTATAGAAAAAAAGAATTTTTACGGAAGAGCACATAACACTGCACTTCTAATTTCATTTATTTCTCGCGGCGCACTACATTTTTGTCGGACGAGGACATCACAAAAGGAAGCGTCGAAGCCATTTACAAGTTAGCCAACTGCAAACGAACGAATGCGGGAAGGGAGTCTTATGGGCACAACGACCACAGAACCTTCAGTTATGTTGCCAACACTAGCTGTCACTTTGGCTCATCCTTAGGAAAATCGTTCTATAACAGATGAGTTGTTGTTCCGAATTGGTTTTGATAACACTCTTTACGTTATTTTTCTTTCCTTTAAGAGCATTTTAAAAGCAGTTTATTGATACTTTTTGACAATGTTTGTCATCAAAATTCGTCCCCTACTCATTATATACTGCAATGCAACACTCGATCTGAATAGGCCTTTAGTTTCAATAATATCACTATTTAGAAACGAACTGAAAGTGCCTGGATAAGCAATGCATTGAAAGGGGGAATTTACAACTTGGCACACGTTGGTAGGTTGAAGTAACCACGATTACCACCTGAAAATTCAAAATCTCAGGCAGTGAGATTGACGACTGAGCATTGACAATGAGTAATATGTTTAGAAACCTTCATCCAGAAACCGAATATAATGATAATATTTAACTCTGTGATATCTCTAAAAAAACTTTATTTTCAATGAAACCAAACAGCATACTATCAAAAAGCGGATTAATATTCCTCACCTAGGTTTTAATTGTTTTGATGCAAACCAAAACGAACTTACTAGAATAATCGCATTAGATTTCACCATACAAATAATTTATCGCTGTTCGTATTTCAATTATTCTAAGAGAGTGAACTTCACCTGAGTTTTTCATCCCTCAAGTCCCGAGTTCGTATCGGTTCCACCATTTCCGCAGAAACTACGGCACATCCTTCATCAAGTGTTTGCATCCACTTCTCGCTCATTTCCGTGCCTAGAGTTTCTGCCCGGAAGTACGGGAGTTAACTGAAATTATCTTCATCGATTTGCACCCGGACTCGCAACGCTCTCCGCTGCCGAACATTAATCTCCGAGCAATTTCTTCGTGGTAATTGGATATGCAACTCCCTGTATTTCGAGATTCCGTCAGAGCAAAGACAAAATTCATTTTCAAAGATGTGCAGATATAAGAAGTCACTCATTTCCGAATATACATACCGGGAGAGGTCGCTGTGGACATCAACTGATGTCAATGCTATGCCTCTGATTGGGAGGTCTTAGGGTTTGAGTCCCGATGTTGGCAGAATGATCTTGAATGACTAATAAACTAATTGCGGAGAATAAATTTAATTGGTGAAAAAGTAATGCACCATTCCATAATGTAGTAGAGGACCAAAATGTTCTTATCACTGTAATTTTCGAAAAGTCAGAGTTAACAGTGAAAAACCGATTTACGCCATTTTTATAAGGGCATTTCACTCTATTACTAGAAATTTAAAAAAGTAGCTATTTACGACAACATTTTGAAAATGTTCTAAGGGCTACATATGATACACCCCCAAAATTTCCAGAATTCTTTTCAAAATCGCAGGTCTTGGATTTGAGACAGATTTATCGTAAAATATTATTTTTGGAAAACGTTAAACAAATAGTTTATGCACTAGTTTTGTTCACAAACGGGCAGACAGACGGACGGACTGAAAACAACTTTTTTCGGTATCGGTTTTTTGGTGTGTACGTGTATTTTGGTGAAAACGTCAATATCCATTTCCCCACAATTACGTACATTTTGTTGTACTCAGTACATATGTATGTATACGAAAAAGTAAAAACGCGCTGTTTTCGATTTGCTAACAACATAACCTCACACTTGCTTGTTTCAACCAAACCAATCTTCACAGGTAAAATTAAGTTGACCTTGCGAGTACACCCAAGAACACGAAATGTCCCATGCTTTATTATATTTTATACAACTCACACAATGAAATAAACAAATGACGACATAAAAGCGTTCATTCTGTTAATGTTAATCTAATATTAAAATTTAGTGTGAATACCATTAAAGTCGGTTAAGAAGAGGAAAGAATGATGTTCAGAAGGGGGTCCAATCTTTCATTTTTTTAAATCACGAAATTTATTTGAGTAGAAAGCTCAAACTTTCTTAAATGAAAACCTTAATTGTTTTAAATATGAATATTTTACAAATGCGATTAGACAGAGTTTCGCTCACTGTATCTAATAAAACAGAATAAGCAACACGTACGGATAGTGGCGTTGCTACTTAACTTATGTATGACTCTCCAGGAGCTCTCAAGTGCTTCATTATGAATAGAACACCATTCGGCCATTTTCATGTCATATGAATCTAAGTACTGTCTCCGATTTTATTGGAATTATTGATATTTACGAGCATATTGCTATGTGGATATCTTAGCTGTAAGTCGTTTCTATTTAATTATTTGTGTAATAATTATGTTCAATCCAGTAAATTATTCAGAAAAACACATGAGTTTTGATTAAACAAATAGTTAATTTAAAATGTCGATGCCAGAAAAAGGATAAGAAATCTCTGATTTAAACCATAAGAGATTATTGAAAGAAAAGAATCGTACTCGAATACGATTAAATCACAAAGAATACAACTGCCGCAATGAAAAAAGAGTAAGATCCATGATATTACATTCGGAAATATTTTGACACAGAGAATCTCAAGCACACTAAACATGAGAATAACCCAAAACATAAAATTCAAGCATCTGTAATCTACAGTAATGCGTTATTGACCCTTGGCAATCGATGAACCCGAAGCGAATCTCATGATTGGGTAGTCGAAAAAAACTCGCTTCAAGTCCAGCATGCCAGATGACGGGAGCGCCCGGGAATGAGCGCCGAGAAGGACATCGGCGGGTGATTGGATGGGGAGGGCCTGCTCGTCTCTTTATCCGAGCTCTCGTAATTTTCGATCTCTTTTTGCTCCCGCTCCCTTGACAAAGCGCTGAGACCCGAGTTGCCCAGGAAAATGGAATATTTCGCTCCAAGCAAGCCGCTATTTTCATTTCGTTTTGATTGGTTTATTGTATTGACGAGCTGAACACGTTCAACGAACTTTGAGTTAGATATTCTTACTAGGGGGAAAGTATTGAACCGAAATCTTATCGAGCTTCCCTTATGATTGTAGTTTTTCGAACTACCTTCCAAACGCTTCACGTGCTTATGCATTGTATTATGTGTTGAACTAACATTTCTAATCACATCATCTTCGAAGCTTTGTCTCTTGGAAGCTCCATCTGTCACATAAATCTCTCAGTCATATCGTGCCCAGATCTTAGGATTCCCACAAGTAGTTGAAGTCGTTTTTATTCGATGCCAATTTTAACTGAGTCACCCAATTGTGTTTCCAATTTAGAGGATTTTGATTCACATCCATTTCCTTAAGTATTTTGTATATAATTTTAGGAAGGCGCCTTGAGTTCATACTTAGTAGTTTTATTCAATATGATAAGGTTCACTTTACAATTTCGCATTTCAATTTGAACGAACCTGTTTCCAGCGCGAGAAGATATCCTGGGGTAGTTTTAGAAAGATGAAAGCGCGTTTAATGAAAAATGTTGGTGTTAGCTCTATATCGTTGGCTTATGACAAACTCCAAACTTCTCCTCCTTACATTACACATGACATTATGAGCATGTTGAAGTGCTTCTTGTAATCTAAATCTGTCGTGTTTTCCGTCGTTAAAGCAGGCCAGATCGCATACAGTGCTGTTTTCTTTTCGAAATTACTTTTCTCGTAGCTCCGTTATAAGAAAACGATGTTGAAAACGGAATACCTAGATAGGACCGACCTACAACTGCCAGGTTGATTCCGTTGTATTTTGTAGCTTTTTCTTTTTCGGATCTTCCAGCGTACCTAAATTTCATTACTTCAGCCTTATTCTTGTTAACTGCGTAGGGTTAGTGATGACGAAACTGAAAAAGTGTCACATTTGTTTTGGATATCTACTTAGGTCGTTGAAAATTAGGTCGTGGACGAACAGTAATATCTCATGACACTATCACCTAAACTATTCTTAGGACCTTTGCCACAATGAATATTCTCCGATCCGTCTGGGCCGATTCAACACACATTTTGAAAAAAAAACATTGAATGTTCGAGGAAATTTTTCATGCAGCATCTGTGATATTTTCAAAATTTTCTGAAAAGTAACCTCCTTAAATTTGTTTTAAAAATACAGCGAAACACACTATTAAAGATGACATAAGACATTCACTGTTGAATCACACTGTCGGAAGTTTTGAAAATTGTAATATATTGATATTTTTGGGACTCACTCGTTCAAGTACTACATTATTGAAGATAAGAACTTTTTATTCAAATGAAATTTGTTCTTCCCAATTAGTTCTTTAATTGTTTTCATGTATTTTTGAAAATATTAGAATCGTTTGGTAATTTTGGTGAAATACCGGCAATATGAAAAAAATATTTTCTGAAAAACTGCATTTTATTTTTTTCTTTAAATTTTTTGTACTTATAGAAAGTATTAAATACACTGAATATCAAAACAAACGCAATTTTGATGTATTCTTGTTTTATTAATTACACTAATGTATTTCTTTTAAATATCTCAAGTTAAAATTTAAATTATATATGTATTTGATTATTTAATTCATCTATTAACACAGGAGCTCCAAAGTGCTTCAAATTATGGATATTTAAACATACATAAATTTTTCAGAGTAAGAGAACTAAAAATAGCGATTTTTCAAAAACGTTTGAACCAAATTTTTCCAATACCAGCTGCATTTTTTTAATAAAATTACATTTTAAAAAATATTTCAATTCTCTACATTATTCCGAAAATTTTATTTTGATAAAAATATTCTGAGCCCAAAAACTAACAAATTTACACTAATACAAGCAATTTGATAAGCGTCCTTTGAAGCATTCGAGCAGAAATGTAAAGAAAAACTAGGAGTCATTTTTGAGGAAATTTCGAGATGTTTTAAGCTTCATGTAAATTACCAACAGAAATTAAAAATTTCACTAAAATTTTAGGGTCCACGACATTGCAGAAATCAATTCGAAAATATATGTAAAAGGTTATGTAAAAGAGTGTTTACGATTTAGACGCTAGTGTTAAACAGTCGCCTTGTGTGTTTGTGACTAATTCTTCAGTAACCAGGACACGCAAAACGTGGACTTTGACTATTCTGCGCTTATAAGAGAGTAATAAACTTCGTATTAAAGGAAGAAACTTTTGCTTTTTCAGTATCACGATTCCAAAAAATGTGTTTTCCGGTCGACACATTGGCATTTTTGTGATGAATTGCTTAACGTTTTCTATTTTATTCGAGATTGAACAGTTTAAATGACTAAACTGCCGATATAATAATTAAAGAAGGAATTAAAACGGCACTAAGACGAAAAGAACATTGTGGATTATATCCACCAACATGTACGTCTTGCAATGACGTATAAACTCATCTGGATGACTTCAAACTGAACGCCTCTCTACAAATGTATTCTGAACAAATGCCATTCTATTCAAATCCTTGTGAAGCATTCTCCAGGCAGGTTCAAATCGAGCAACTCCGAACACAAGATTGCCTGGCACGCGTCAGTTTGATTTTCCAGCCACCCCACCCGTAGTTCCCCGCGTGGCCGTCGGCGCTGCAGGCGGCGTGCGCTCGCCGTGCCTGGCCTGGCGAGTCAAAGGCGGCTGGAATGACCTGTGGGAGTTGCGCCAAGTTCATATCTCCGCCTGCCCACACGAGATGTCGGGCCGGTCGCGGGCGCGGTGCACCGCAGGAAATTGTGCTGCGGAACTTGGCTCGCGTGGGGAGGGCGGACTTTTAGAGCCGAGTACGTCACCCGCGGTCGCGCTTGGAAAAGGCCAACTTTTGATTTGCGGCCGGTGATTTTCGACGAGAGACGATCACGCGGAATTAATGTTTCGCAAGAACAGAACTAACGAAGAGTACACAGACGGACCTCACAAGCATTGTTTTACTTCTGCACGTTTGGCAACGTCCCCGAACTGAACTCCTTCAAAGCGGCTCCATGAATTAATGCAGGAATAGATTAATAACAAGTACAATAATTATCACCAAAAAGTGAGCATTTTAAAAGTTGGCAACAGCTTTTCTGTGATTAAATGCACTAGGGAGCCATTTTAACGTTGCAGTTATTAACGTTCTTACTCATAGAAAATAACGGACACAGTTGAAGCTGTAAATCGAGAGCATAGGAGAAATATATAACTTAACCGTTATCTTTTCTATTATGTGAAAGTGAACTTGTTTACAATAGAATGTGTCGCAAATACGTTAATATTACTGGAATGATTGCTACTAAATTTGGCACGAATAATATTGAGAGAACAACAATCAAATATTGCGTTATTACGATTCAAAATAAGACTTTTTTACATAAATTTACAAAACTAATTTTGAGTGTACGCTGCCTCTCTCAAATAGCTTTTACATTTTTAATATAAAAATATCAAACAAGTGTATGGAGAGCACAGAACTATAACTGTCTTCAGGTCGTGCTGAGGCATTTAGAGTAAAACGCATAATAGAAAAGCTAGTTAATGAAAAGTGCTATTGTAAGAGCAATTAAAAATGTATATTACCCCTGGTGAGTGGTTGCCTATTTTATATTCAACTTCCTAATATGAACTGTTTCTATTTGAGAATGATAACCTTTGTCAGTTCTCCTTCACATATACAATATTTATAAATGTAAATTGGAAATTGATCTTAATTGCATCTGGGCTTGAAGATGTACAAAACATCACCACGTGAGTAAAAATATTATATTTTTCTTTCAGTGAAGATGTCTTAATTATTTTAGTTAGAAATCGATTAAAGCAAACAGTGCTTTTAGAAGTAAGGGACAGGGTAAAGCGAAGTAATGCGGTGAAAGCCCTGTCAAGGAGGATTGGGGCGGGGTTGCTCTAGTATAGATAGAAGTGGCTAACACAACGGGAATAGATACAATTTTTGCCTAATAGATTGCGAAAAATGAATACCGGAGCAAGCCATGGTACTTCACTGTGGTATTAACCGATTAAAACATATCTTCATAAAATTTGTAGATTTCATCGTACTTCAAGGTTTTGCACCTAAACACAATAAGGAAGCCCAGTTATTTGGTTTAGTGTGAAGCATCTTAGTTCAAAATCCGGGCAAAGCCATGTCCACCAACACTCTGCTAGAGGATTGTGATAAATAAAAGTCCGAGAAACGTCGGGGTTCTTAAAGCTAGTTTGTAGTATTGGACGTTCGTAGTTCAATAAATTGCACAATTCCACCTTATTCGAAAAAAAAACATAAAAATAAGACATACCTTTTCTTTGAAATACAATTATTGTACCCAAACTTTTCTTGCAATTTATTTGTTTGATTTTTGTTAAATAACAGTAAAATCTATAAGTGAATTACTGTGTATGAGGGAGAAGAATCATTTGAGCACTTTATTTTGAGCCCCAGAATTCCTGCCCCATACTTTTACTACACATAATACCTGTGTACTACGTCATACTATATATTGTTTCAATGAGTCTTATACTCATTTCTAAATAATTTATTTAGGATCTCTTTTTAGTCTCATACGATTAAATGTTCTTAAATTTCTTTATTCCATTTTGGTTTTACATTCACAACTTACTCTCTGATTTCGCAGTAGCGGAAGTTTCTTTTGAAAACCACTTCATTTCCCTTCTGTGTCTTAAACAACTCTAATATCAAGATACAAATGTTTATTTTTCATTGAATTAATAATCACATTCAATGTTCAATGTATTGTCTTCTTATGATAATACATATTTCTATGTCGTTTACAAAAGGGCATTTCACAATTTGCTGTTTTCAACCAAAACCTTTTATATTAAAACGTAAAATGTAATGTTACATACATTGAATTTGTGTATTTGAAAGGTCACAAGGGATAATGCCTCAACGCTGGAGTATTTCGTAATTTTTTAATATTTCGACGACTATGTTATCAGAATTCCATCTCCGTTTGACATTTATTCTCTATTGTTTTATTTGAGGGGTGTAGTGTGCATTCCAGAACTGTGAATAAAAAATGTTGTTTACACAGAAAGTAGATTTTGCATTTTGATTCTGGCGCTATGACTCGGATCTGTGGATTACAAGCACACGTTGGTGTTATTGAAATCGAAGCTAGTCATCGAGACCTTAAACTTTCCCAAATCTCACAGATTAATATATAAACTACTCGTGCTACAACAGCTCATATTTTCTCTCATAATATTAGAATATAGGTTAACTCATAATATAGGTTACATAATATTATAATATAATTTCCATCTATATTAATACATCTCAGCCAATACATGTAAATTTCATTACAAATCATAGACCATTACGTGTGAAAATTAATTATTGGCAATTATGCCTTGGTCGTGGCATCTAGAGAACAAGAAAATGTCTAATGATCCCGGTCGCGAAACCCTCTTCTTTCATTTAACCAACCTCTTCGGGGAGGGGGGTTCAATATTCATTGGTTGGTTGGTGATTCCGGGCACGTCAACATCTTAGGTCATTAGTCCCGTAAGTGTAGTACATTTTTATTGCTCGTGAGATGGCGGTGATCTTCCCCTGGTGGATGGCGAGATCCGGCGCCGACTTACCGTTGCCTAGCGGGGTTTCCCCCTAACCAGGACTCTCCCACCAGCGGGGCACCGCCCCAGCCGGGTCAAGCTCTAAGCTCCCGACCAGTCTCCCGGAATATGTAATTGTGTTGTCCATGTTAGTGTGTGTGTGTGTGTGTGTGTGTGTGTGTGTGTGTGCGCGCGGGCGCACGCAAAGGGTGAGGATAGGACAAGGAAGAGGAAGGACAGATCGCGCGCGATCCGTGGCCCGTTTGGTAGGGTACTGCTCCGACATTTGCCTGGTATTGATAGGAGAAACCACGGAAAACTACCGATCAGAGCAGCCGCCCGCTAGAATTCTCCTCCAGATAGCTGAACTCCAGATGACTGAATTCGAACCAGCTGAAAAGCTAGTGTGAAAAATCCTGCCGCCGTGGGGAGTGGGAACCTAGGACCTCCCAGTCAGAGGCACTACAGTGACATCAGTTGATGCACTGAACTACCGCTCCCGGTGGCAATATTCATACGTGAGTGTACTTCGCTCGAAGGAAGGTCGCAGCGAAACGGCCGAAACGAAGTCTATGACGCGGCGTCTTCCCGACAGTCAAATTTCTACATTTTATATTGTTAAAACAATTAGCTATATCTACGAATGCAAAATAAATTTGTTTTATTTTGCATCGTCAATTCTCTTTGTGTTTGCGTTGTAACACCTATTGCACACCAAAGTTTCTGGGATGATACGATGAGTTTTCTAAGAAAGAGCTTCCTAAGAATGAGCTTTCTAAGAATTTATCTGCAAATTAGTTGGATAATAATGTTTTGACATAACGTGTCAATCCATAACGCTTGAGTAATGAGGGCTGAAAGAAAGCATGTCAATTAACACAATGTTTAAAAGACCAGCAACAAAGGACTTCATACTGTTATCGTGTGATTGAAGTTTAACATTTCAATATGAGCAATTCCAAACAAGTTTAATTTTGAAACCAGTAGCCAAAATAAAATGAAATATTATTTGAAGAGACAATCCAAGAAAAATAGTTTCATATCATTCTCAAAGAATATTGTTTTCTACTCTTTGAAATATCATTAAATGTATCTCACCAATACTGGTGTATACTGTACTTATTGTAATTGTTTTTGTATTTTTGGAGAGAAGAAATGATCACTTGTTCATCTTTTGATAAATGTGAATATGCAGTAGCCCATAAATGACACGCGAGGAGAAGAAAAGGGAAAGTAAGCAGGGGAGCGAACAGTGTAGCTGGCCACAAATCCTAGCGGCTCGAGCGACCAGGAACCGCACGTGATGGAGGCACAGAAGGTTTGGACGGGGTGGGGTCGGCGGGGGACAGGAAATAAGACTCTTGAGTGGAGACGGGGCAAAGTGACGTCTATTCTTGTTGACATACTACTGCTGGTCAGTGGCGAGTTTGCTTGAATAGATATTATGGAAGTGACATGAACATATATTTCTTCGGTTGAAAATGCTAGTAGGGAAACATTAAAGCGGACAGATCAAATGTGAGTCGTAAATTCTCGAGAGAGAAACGACAAGATATACAATAGGTTGAATCGAATAAATTATACGCAAATGTGGAAGCAAATAAGCAAATGTGGAAAGTCAGTTGAAATTATATTACAATGTAATATGTTCTGAACTGACTATCCGAAAGCAGGAAATAATGCAAAAGAATTATTTGTCAATCACTCATTGAAGATATAATAAGAAAAATAGTGTTCAAATTCAATTTTAGTGAAAAAATGCTTATTAAATAACTGACAAATTGGAGTCTGACAAAGGTGAAGCATGAAGTTATATATCGGGGAGTTAAATCTCAAAATGGCATAAAGTGAATCGAATCCTGTTTATCATGAGAATGAAATGTCTGCCAGGAGTACTGTTGAAGCAAACAAAACATTTCAAATTCCTAAATGATGTGTGAAACACAATAGGCCCTGAAATCATATTTTCTGAAAATGACAACAAACGTTAATGACAGAAAAAACATGCACGACATCGAAACAATGTTCCGGCTCATTCATCCCAATCCAGTAGGTGGGCACAAACTGAGTATTTGGGAGGTATTTACGATTCTCAGATTATTCTGGAAATAAAAGCAATCTTCGACCAAAAGCCTACGATTGTGTGAACAAAGTCCTATAAACCAGTGAATTGAGCGCAGGGCTTAATCACCAATGGTGCCAAGAAAGCAGTAAGCAGGCGGGCGAGGAACGCCAACCTACATTATTCACATTATCAAAAGGTTCCTAACAGTTCGTACATTCTCAGTAATAGTCCACAATCACCACTCCACCCCACACATTATCAAAGCAGGCGTTCCGCAAGGCTCCCCTTTATCTCCAATATTATTCAACATATACAAATCAGACATTTCATCATCAATAACTTTTAATATAGTTCCATTTGCACACGATACAGCCATATTTGCCTCAGGATACTCACTAAATAACCTCCGATCACAAATTCAAAATCACTTCAATAACATTGAAACTTAAGCAAACACTGGAAAATTCCGACTCGATCCCGACAAAACAATAGCAAAATTCTTCTCACTCAGAAAGTTAGCCTTCCCCACTCTGTTAATAATAAACAACTCCCCCATCACCTGCATCCCTCCATCACAACCCATAAAATACTTGGGACTTCACCTGGACACAAAACTAACCTGAAAAAGCCACATAGATATCAAACTGAAACAAGCAAGAAATAAATTGTTCCAACCCCGGCCACTAATCAACAAACACAAATTCCTGTCTTACACAAACAGTACAGAGAGTACCAAGATTATATTTGAAATTAGCGACTTCAGAAACCCTTATATACCAATTTGTACGTAAAACCATTATTTGCAACCATGGCCAGGTTTTGGGGTGTTTGGTAGCACAGTGGTGCAGTACCGAGACACGAGAAAAACGACAGCGGGCGGAGCGGGGCGGAGCGCGGCGGAGCGGAGCGGGGCGGAGCGGAGCGGGGCGGAGCGGGGCGGAGAGGGGCGGAGCGGGGCGGAGCGGGGCGGTGCGGGGCGGAGCGGAGCGGGTGGTGTTTGGTACGATGATGATGGGAGCCGGGGCTCGTGAACGAGGACGGGGGCGGGGTGGGGGCGGAGCGAGGAGTCTGTGCTCGGCGACGAGAGATACGGCCCGCCGGCAGCGCGCCAGCGATAAGATGCCTCGGCCGATATTTCACGCGCCGAACCGCACCCGGGGGAGGGGGCGGCTGGGCCCCCGGGGCGGCAGCGTCGAGCAAGGGGGGAGAAGGGGTGCCGTCGAGACGGCGCCGCATGCTAAATTAACGCCCCAAATTCGTAACGAAAGGGAATTTTTAATGCGGAATATTTCTGCCGCACCCCGCGCCGCGCCGCGCGGTCGCTGCTTCCACTGCCGCCGCCGCCAGCGCTAGCAGCGCTTCGCCGACAGGGGCGCTGCTGTACCGGGTGAATTTTCGCTCGCGTAATAGGTTTGAGAGAAGAGCGATGATTGTACGCGTGCTGCAATGGCTGCAGATTATTGAATTTCAGCAGGTTTATTATGGTGTAGTTTAGTGGGCGAAGGGTTGAAATGTAAAGTTTCGGGTTTGCTGATTGTAACAAGAAAAGTTGGTAAAGAACTTTCTTAACGATTCTAAATTTAATAATACTGAGTGAATTAACAAGGAATTATTTTACCAATTAATGCAAATTTGCTGTTATTTCTTCATTTTCAATCGTATGAATTATTTACTGGTATTCGGCTGGTAAACGAAAATGTCACTATCTGCGTCAAAACCTGACTTGCTGAACAACGGTGCATAACGAAATCTATACCAATCAGTGGCAAATCTCACACGCTTAATGTAATAAATACTCTAAAAATCTTACACGATAAAGTTTATTATATGAAGTTTATCTCATAGTCATGATGTTGCCTGTACAAACAAATGACATCATCGTATACACCTCTGCATGCCCTAATAGTATGATTATTGTCTTATTAAATATTATATTCATATACAATGTAAACGTACAGAACTATCTAAAATAGTGTTTGAATTACGTAAGAGAAAGAATGGTTTCCACTAATGTTCGTCATTCACAAATATTCTGCTTCCACTACACTGCTCTGTATTACGTCTAAAAGCTCTCCGGTGTGTGACGGCAAACACCTTCAGCACAACAAAGTCTTTATTACCGATCTTCATCTTCTTGATTTTATTCACTTAGAATTCTCGCACATTTACGCATAAAGGCTGTTTGTGCTCTTCTGATTTGACTAGTTTGAATATTTTATTCAATGATTTCTTCTGTTTACTTTCAATCCTCTCGAAATGTTCTGCTTTTTATCTTAAAGTATCCTACGACCGTTGAATTTAAAATCATTTATTTAAGAAAATATGTTGAAAACTGCAATAATACTGGAGAAAGTATAAATGTATTTTCGCAAAGCTGCTTTGCCAGAGGCATCCTCGCGAAAGGGGATTGTTACAAACATGAGTTGTTCGAAGCCCATTCGGGGGCTGGGGGGCGGTCGGCGGTGGCGTCGGGTTGGCACCGCTCCAAGTAGGTGGCAGCGGCAGGCGCGAGCGGTGGTGGCGACGGCAAAGGCGGTGGCTTCGTGAATCACGACGGCGGAGGAGATGGGGGTGGCGACTCTAACGGCACTGCCGGTGAACACGGTGATAATGACGGGGCGGATTTTTATGACCTAAAACATCTCTAAAAATGATCAACGAAATGCTCTTAAAATGTTTTAAAAATTCTCTAAAAGCAAAGGAAAATTACATAAGTTTGATTGATGGATTTGTTCGTGTTTCCGGGCGCGTCAACTACTTCGGTCATTAGTCCCGTTAGTGTAGTGCATGTTCTTTTCGGGAGATGGCGGTGATCTTCCCCCACTGGATGGCAAGATCCGGCGCCGACCTACCGTCGGCTAGTGGGGTTTCCCCGTAACCTGGACTCTCCCACCAGCGGGGCACCGCCCCAGCCGGGACAAGCTCTAAGCTCCCGACTGGTCTCCCGAAATATGTGGTAGTGTAGTGCATGTTAGTGTAAGTGTGTGTGTGTAAGGGGATAGGATAGGACAAGGAAGAGTAAGGACAGATCGCGCGCGGTCCGTGGCCCGTTTGGTAGGGTACTGCTCCGGCATTCGCCTGGGGTAAATCGGAGAAACCACGGAAAACTACCGATCAGAACAGCCGGCCGCTAGAATTCTCCTACAGACAGCAGCTGAATTCGACCTAGCTGAAAAGCTAGTGTCGAAAATCCTGCCACCGTCAGGACTCGAACCTAGGACCTCCCGGTTAGAGGCGCTGCAGTGACATCCGTTGATGCACTGAGCTACCGCTACCGGTAAAATGACATAAGAAATATGATCAAAACCAGTTCGGATGAACAACTCAAGCTCTTGGATTACTGATGTAATCGAGGCTTCTTCCATTCGTTCAAGTGAACTCAGCTTTCAAATGTTTGGTTCGGACTTTTCTTTACCAGAAAATCTGCCTTTAGTTATTTCGAAATCGGCTGAACAGCCAATAACGCTGACAGACATCACAGGAAAGTTAGATTACATATTCACAATGGCTGACTTTACAACTTGTGAAGGAATAATCGAATATGCTATTATATATAGGTACTTAGGAATTCTATGTCGAACATTTCTTGCATCTTGTAATTATTATTTGAAGCAAGTACAAGTAAAATTATATTAAAATCGATGAAATCAGCGAAAAATGCCCTAAAAATGACGGAAAAAGGAAAACAATGACTTATTAGCCGAAATCGGCGAAACATTAAAAAAATGACGTATAAATATGTCATATATTTTTGTGAAAACATAAAATCAATTTGTATACTAAACGGCATTTTTCTGAAATGTGAAGAAAAAATGACATTTCATTAAAATCCGCCCCCTGGTAATAATGATTACGATTAGCTTGAAGTGACACTAAACAGAACCTCGTATTGTCAGAGCGAACAATAAAAAAGTTGTTGGCAAACGACACGACCCGCATTGTAGCTGAGAGACAACTCAGTATTTCGTTCTCCTAACGAGAACTTAATCTGGGTCAATGCTGCAAAAGAAAACATTAAAAATTGAGTTATAAAAAGGGCAATAACCAATGTCAGAAATGGCCAATTTCATAAAGAACTCAGAAGTGAACCTACTCATCACATACTTATCGGCCAAGTTCTCCATTAGTTGAATCTTCATTGTCAAACTAGAATAATTGAAATACGATAAAAAAAAACCACCCATACAACCCGAAGCAAACATAAATTTCCTTGCCAAGCATTCCAAACGTTTTCTGAATGAGACCAAAATTAGAGCAATCGTTAAGGTTTCATAACCGTTAAGGTTTCATTATATTATAGTTAAGTTAAGAAATGTAAATTCGCACAAAGTAAATTATGCATTAACTATAAATCTAGCACACACTGAAATATGAAAACAATAACACAGTTAATTTGAAAACTAATTTGAAACCCAGATCGACGCATGTGAATTTTAGCCTGGAATAAACTGATTTGAGGATTTTTTTGAATAGTTCTCCTGTTTACTTTCCCTCTCATTCAATTTTTTATTCTTCCGGTTCAAAACGTAACATATCAATTACCCATCCATAAAAATAATTCATATGAGGGAAGGACGAAAAGGCCTAGTACTGAGGAACATAAAATAAACATATCTTGGTAGATAAATGATTTGGATGGTTCAGGTACTAAAATACCTCGAGTGAACATAACGATTAGTTGGGTGGCTGAACTGATATCAAAGGACCAAGAGGCATGTAATGGGTGCTTGAAGGAAGAAGTGTTCATTGTCGACCCGTACGTCAGAAAGTTGCTTGGACGTGAAATCGGGTGAGCTTATGGGGTTTGAGCGAACGACCAGCCGTGTGGAGGGATGAATGAGTAGGCAACGAGGTGTCTTTCGGATCGGTTGCGCACGCGGGTTGGCTGCCGGCGAGGCGAGGGGCGAGCGCAGGGAAACAAGGCAGCGAAGGAACTTCTGTGACGGCGCCAGCGCCGGTCGACATCTCAGCACCCGACGCACCGAAGCGCGCCCGAATTCTGAGGAGCAAACGCAGAACAGCTCGGAAGACCGCGACGGCGCGGCGTGGCGGTGGTGGCGGTGGTGGAGGCGGAGGCAGAGGTAAAGGCACGGAGGTGGAGGCGGTGGCGGAGGCGCTGGCGAAGGCGGAGTCGGAGGCAGAGGTAAAGGCGGAGACGAAGGCGGAGACGAAGGCGGAGGCAGAGGCGGAGGCGAAGGTGCAGGCGGAGATGAAGGCGGAGACGGAGGTGGAGTCGGAGGCAAAGGCGGAGGCGAAGGCGAAGGCGAAAGCGCAGGAGGAGATGAAGGTGGAGGTGAAGACGGAGACGGAGGCGAAGGAGAAGGCGAAAGCACAGGTGCAGGCGGAGGGAAAGTCAAAGGCGGAGGCGAAGGCGAAAACGTAGGCGGAGATGAAGACGGAGACGGAGGCAGAGACGGAGGAAAAGGCGGAGGAATACACGAAGGCGACGGAGAAAACGCAGGTGGATACGCAGGCGGAGGCTCAGATGGAGGTAAGGGCGGGGCGAAATCGAAGGTGAAAGCGCAGGCGAAGGTGTAGAAGAAGGCGAAGGTAGAGTCGGAGGCGGGGATGGAGTCGATGGTGGAGATGGAGACGGAGGTGGAAATAAAGGTGGAGGAGGAGGTGAAGCAACGAGGGTCTTCTGGGAGACGGGCGTATCCGTCGGGTCTTTGTTTACTCGCAGCACCGCATTTCTACGCCGTGGCTGAGGCCTCCTCCGTCGCCCTCACTCCAGCCCCTCAACTCCCTTGCACCCGTTGCCTCAGAACCCTCTTTCCCCGTTGGAACGCCATCTCTTTTATCCTACTCCGACCATCCCCCTCTATTCTTGACGTTGCCCCGCCCTGCCGCGGCCACATCCGTCCACTGCCCCGGTCCTCTCTCGAGACCACATCTCTCCTCTTTACCCCGGTTCGACCCCTGACTGCGCCCTGCCAACCTCTACCACGTCCACCTCTTCCACGCACCAGCCCTTATCTCACCCCACCTTTCACCAGACCAGTCCCACTCCTGCCTGATTTTCTTGTCTGTCACACTTCCATCTAGCCGCCCCCTGGCCCTGATCATCTGTGTCCACTGCCCTAGCATTCCTTGGCCAACCAGCTCTCCCCTCCTTGCTCGAGTCCAATCCCACCCCTGCCTGCCACTAAGATTGGCGTCGTCTCGCGCCACCGACCCCTGCCTCTGCCATCTCTCACCGCGAGCGGTGGCTCGGTCACTGCAGTGCCTCTGGCCGAGACGACCTGGATTCGTGACCCGACGGCGGCAGGATTTTGGACACTAGCGTTTCAGCTAGGCCGAATTTAATCGATATTTGGTGGAGAATTCTAGCGGCCGGCTCCTCTGATCGGTAGGTTTCCGTGGTTTCTCCGATCAACACCACGCGAATGACAGAGCAGTATCCTAACAAACGGGCAACGGACCGCCTGCGATCTTTCCTTTCTCTTTGTATCCTCACCCCTTAAACATACACACACATACTAACACGCACTGCCCTACCACATATTCCGGGAGACCGGTCCGGATCTTAGAGCTTGTCCCGGCTGGGACTGTGGGAGATATCCCCGCTGGTAGGAGATACCTGCTTGGGGAAAACCCCGCTAGTTGACGGTAGGTCGGCGCCGGATCTCGCGATCCAGCGGGAGGAAACCACCGCCATTTCCCGATAAAAATAAAACACGCACTTCACTTACGGGACTAATGACCTCTCTAGTTGACGCGCTTGGAATCACTAACAATCAATCAATCTAGCCACCACTGTCCACAGCCATATTCCTCTCCTTGTCCCACCATCTTGTCCCAGCTTTCCCTTCTTGTCCCAGTCCCACCGCGGCGCGCCCCTGTGCCTGGCGGGCCACGCCCCCTCGTGACTCAAAGCTGCGGAACCTCCCACGCGCTCTCCGCTCTGTTCTCTGCTCCCTCGGCAGCGCCAGGCAGCGGCGCGGAGCGCGGGACGAACACAACTGCACGCCCCGCAGGGACACAGCGTACGCTTCTTGTTTTATAGGGGTTGTGGCTTCAAGTAAGTGACGTCGACGGTGTACTGCAAGAGGAATTTCACTTTTTAAGGTATTTTCTTTCACTAATCAAATGTTTTTCTCGCAAAATACATTTTACGCGTCGATGCCATACCTCGTCAAAACATGCATTGTATTTTCCTTAAGCATGTCATTAACAAGATATCTCTCGCAAAATATGATGTTCATTTCTGAAATAGAAGTGAGACTGTGTGCCAATGTGCATAATATTTTTCCTTCTTTCAATGGTACTTTCAACTTGTTCCATTAGTATTTTTTGATCATGTGATCAACTGCTGTCATTACATATTTCACATTTTACTCTGTCTAACTACTTTTCTTTCGAACTTATTTTCTCAGAGTCACGCATCCGCTAGC
Source organism: Teleogryllus occipitalis (assembly GCA_011170035.1). NCBI lineage: Eukaryota > Metazoa > Arthropoda > Insecta > Orthoptera > Gryllidae > Teleogryllus > Teleogryllus occipitalis. The sequence continues at coordinate 123,756 of BLKR01001745.1, forward strand.
ATATAGGACTAATGACAATGTTTCCTGCATTGCTACACAATTGTACATACCGTAGGCATTGCAATGTTTTCCATATTTTCTCAACATTCAATTTTAATCGAAGTATTCACCTATACTAACTTTTCGTCACTTTCACCTCTCTCGTATTTCACTGCGCTCACCACTGCACCTAAATCTCTGAGATATATATATATATATATATATATATATATATATATATATATCGGCATCTGTGATCGGCAACTTATCCTTTATTCTCTGGAGAGAATAAGGGATGTCTCTTCTCGACCCCGACTCGTCCCGGCTTCCGGGTCATCTCACCCCATCCCTCCCCGCACACCCGTGCGTCTCCATCAACACCATTGCTGCACCCCACCTCACCACTGCCCTCCCAGTCGTTCTCCACCATGCTACTCTACTTCACCCCTCCCCTCTCCACCGCTTGCCTCCTCTCCGTTCCTTCTGTGCCATTCCACACCACTCCTTTGTAGCCCCGCCACTCCCCCAATCCCCTCCTCGCCACTCCTCACCCTGCCACGCTCGTCCTCGCCATTCCCCATCATGCCACTTTGCTTCGCCAACCTCCGCTGTGCCACTTAACTCCATTCGTCGCCACACACACCCATACTTCTCTCCACACCCCGCCACTCCCCGCATGGCCCCTACCCGCCCCACCACTCACCGCAGCGCCAGTCACCAACCCTTTCTACCCGCCGCGCTACTCCTCTTCGGCACTTCCCGTCCAGGCACTCCCCGCCATGCCCATCACTCCCACACCACCACTCCCCGCCTTGCAAGTCCCTGTCTCGCCACATTCTTCCCCGCCATCAGCCTCTCCGCCCCGCCACATCCGCCGTGTGTCCGTCGCCGTTTGCTTTGTACCCGGCGGCGGTTACGACGGTGGCAACGGTGGCAGCGGCTCATATTTCAACATTTAACGATATTGTCAAGGGAAGACGCGGGCGCGAGGGGAATCTCTCTCCACCTCAATCACCCTCCTCTTCTCCCATTCCACGAGCGCCGTCCCGCCTCGCCCCACCCCGCCCTGCTCTCTGACCCGACACCTCCTCTCCCTCACCCCCCAACCTACCCGCATCGAGCCCTGCGGGCCATTCCCTGCTCCGCCAACTCACCACCACACTTCCAGTTTTTCGCGCCTTTTTAACCGCCCTTCTCCGGGTCGGACGCCACGCCCACCTCTTTAATTCCATTTTCCTTTCTCTGCTCAGCCCGCGGCCCTTTGCTTTCGCCGGCACAGCTTATTTCTTTCCCCTCCCCTTACCACATATCTCCGATACTTTTCATCAGGAGATGTGGCTCAGGGCATTAGCTGATGTCACTTTGACCGGGTTTCACACCCGACGGTGGCAGGATTTTCGGCACTGTCTACACAGCTAGGACGAGTTCATTTGCTGTTTGGAGGGGAATTGTAGCGGCCGGCTGCTCTGATCGGTAGCTTTCCGTGGTTTCTCCCATTCAGTCGAAAGTTGGAGCAGTACCCTCACACACAGTCACGGACTGTGAATGATCTTTTATTTCTCTTCCTTGTCGAATTTTCATCCCTCACTTACCAAATTTACACGTACCATTCTACCATTCAAACCAGACGGCCAGACAGGAGATTAGAACTTGTCGGGACTGGGGTGGTTCCCCGCTGAATGATACACCTAATTGGGAAAATTCCCGTCAGTCGAAGTAAAGTTTGGCGCCGGAACTCACAATTCAGCAAGGGAAGGCTCTCATGAACTACACTTATAGGACTAATGACCTTAGCAATTGACGTGCCAGAAATCACTAACCAATGAATCAGCGATTTCTTATCTAATATGTCAGTGTTCCTTTTTCAACCAGTTTCTTTATGGTTTTTCCTGGTAAGTCCTATATATTTCTGTCATCTGCCCCCTGTTATCTTATTTTCTTCGTCTTCAGACCATATCATTTCGCTCTATTTATTTACCCGACCTCCTTCGCCAGTTTCGTAAGTCCCAAGGCCCGTTCAACTTTGGTTATACACCATTGCACTCCGCGTTCTCCCGATTTTACCGCAGCCTTTTCTCCTCTCTTTCTCGACGCGTTCTCTCCAGCTTCCCCGCCCCGCCCACGCCGGATCCGCCGCCGCCTTTGCCCGATACACAGTGGCAGCGGGGGCGGAGGCGGGGGCGGCGGCGCTGCAGCCGGAGGCGGCGGGGGCCCTCCAAATTTCAACTACACCCAACTCCGCGAGTTCTCGAATCTCCACGCGAGTTCTGTCGTTCAGTCGTTTGACAAATGCGACTCGCGGAGCGTCGCTGCAGCCGCGGAGGCGGCCAAAGGCGGCTGCGGGCCCCGCAGGCAGAGATCGTCGATTCGGGGAAATGGTGCTCCCACGCGAATGTGAATTTGCTGGAATGAGGAGGCGGCAGTGCGCACTGGAAGGGTTCTAGTACGGAAAGTATTCAAGTAGTGCTCGGTGAGATAAATTTATTTAAGCTGCCATTGGATATAACCCTGTGGCAGCTAATTACATAAATAAGGCAATTTCGGTCCCGTGGCCGAGATCGCTAAGGCAGGAGTGTCGTAGTGATCTAGGACCGCGGGTTCGAGTCCCGCCTCGGGCATGCTTGTATTTGTGTTTGTCCTACCACCTCTTATCAACACCATATGGTTTCATCTTCATAGTTACCATAACGTGAACTCCGAAAGTGGTCGCTAATGACCTAGATGTTGATGCAATCTTAAATAACCAATAAAAAAGGTAATATAACATACAATAATAATAATAATAATAATAATAATAATAATAATAATAATAATAATAATAATATAAAAACTGACTGTTACATAATACACTACGTAATATTAAGAAAAAGAAACTACTATAATCTAAATCTGCACTGAATATTTACACAAATAAGACCACACAGCACTGGCACTACATTGTACTTCACAATGAACCTTAAATCACTTCCTTCATTTATCTCCTCTACACTGCACGACACCTCACAACACAACACTTTTGCATACCTATGTAATCTATTTTCTCTTACCTATTAACCTTTTCTCAATTAAATACCTCATTTACTTAGTAATATCCTAACTCAATTTCCTAAACTGTTGAACGCTTCGAGGAAACAGTTCAAAGGTTTTTGCTGGCAATCTATTCCATTCCGGTATCGTTAGATTTGTGAAAGAAAATTTTACATGTTTCATGTTTCTCGCTGCTAGAGCTCTCCGCAGGGCATTTTTAGAAAAAGTCAAATGCCATTAAATTTAATGCTTTTTAGGAAGTGTTGAAATACTATCATATACGTCGGTTGAATAACAATTCTAGAAAATAATGAGTTATCTACGTCTACTCACAATATGCGTAAAAAGTTCCCCATTATTAATGGTTGCTTTGAATGAATATTGAATTCAAAAATCCTATCATAACTGAAATGTGAATCTAATATTACATGCAAATGTACTCGAACGTACTATATTTTGCATTTCATAAAGCATTGTTTGAAATTTGAAAGTAGGGCATACTGTTTGCCACCAAACTCCGAATGGCTAGGCCCCCAAACTGTCCGTTATTACATAGGTACCGCATTGTGCAACCTGTAATGAGCATACAATCTACTTCTGTTGAGCTTTTATTAACAAAGTTACATACACCCATGCGATTAAATCGCACAGACTATCGAATTGTCAATTTAATTTCACATAGAATTTGAAATTGCATGTTTCTGACAGGCAGTGTAGGGTGTAAAGGTACTAACAAAAGTTGAAGCCGCAAATATCCAATAAATAGTCTATTAAGTATTAATTTTGTTCAATATTACGATTTAAGAAATCTAATTCAAGGGGAACGAAATCGGGGTACATTTAGAGGCCGAAAATATATTTTTAGGACCATGGTCGCACTGTATCGCAATTATACACTATAAAACAAGGAGCATTTTAATTGCATTTTTTATTGTGATAAAAACTTTCACAAAACCGAAATGTACTATATTATAAACCATTTATAATTGTTATTTATTCACGTAGGGCTATAACGATAAAACGGCTACAAAACTCCCTAGGGCCTTTGACCAGAGGGCTTTTTGTAACCCGAGATCATTGGAACTAGTTAACGCCCGTAGTACATGCAAGATTTTATTTTTACCCAATTTTATTTATTCATATTTACTAATATACTAATTAACTAGATGTTAAATTGACTCGATTTGTCTTCTCATATTTCCCTCTCACAATTCCCTTTCATTATCCTCTCTCATAATTCTCTCCATAAAAGAATATGTAGCATCATTTAGCTGTTTTCGTATTTCCCCAGTAACCACAATCGTCTCGAATCAGGTACTTATGATGTGCTTATCGAGCTCCATAGCGAAGACAATAACAAGCAATTACGTAATTACGTATCAGTAAAAATTAAACATTATTTTCGAACTTCAGTATTCATTGGGCGTTTTGAATGAAATGAATACAAAAAGTGTTGATATAGGAAATAGTATGCTCTGCAATCTTTCACGGTTTATTGTTACGAGATCCTGATAAGTAAGATGTAAAATTGAATTTTCACATACTACATTTTGAATGCATTTTTTAGAGTTTTTTTTAAATGAAAACTATTGGGAGATTTTGGAGAAAAGGACAACATGAAGTAATTAGTTTGCAAACTAAGTAAGATAGTGTATAATTCTAATTCATAAAGTACGAATATTCATAAAGTTCGTATATTCATTAAACACAAAACGATTCATTGTATCCCTATTTCAGAGTAATTTCTTAATTTTGCACATTTTTTTCATTTAAGTTTCTTTTATTGAAGGGTAATGCAGTAAATCAAAACTTAAATTCAATGAAAGTTAGTAGGAATAAATAAATGGAAGGAAGGATTTTCAATCAATAATTTCAAAGGAATTTTCATTTCAGAAGATTTTCTAAATATATTTTTAAGGTTCTATTTGCATACCGTCTCTTTACTTTTTCTATTTTGAATTTATATATATATATATATATATATATATATATATATATATATATATAATGTGTGTGTGTGTAGCGCTTTTGCTAGCATAACAATTATCCGTGAGAAAAGGGAACGTTGTAATTGTAGATTACATATTAATAAAAAATAAAAGGGTAACAAAGTATGGTTTTCAAAATATCGTTGATTGATACAGATAAATAAAAACAAATCTGAATATAAAAACAAAAATATTAATAGAAACAACACATTTTTGTTTAATTATTTTAAATAAAAACGCAGAAACTGTTCACTGCTGCTTGTCCATATGCATGCTGAACTGTGCTCCCTTTGTTGTGATTACATTTGCAAAAATTGCTTGCATCGCGAAAACGCACGCTTTTCGTTTCATAAACGGGTTCTGCTATGCTAAGCTTAGAAACGATCCCTTAGTGAATACCTTTCAAAGCAGCTATATCCAGATTTTCGGCTGCTTCATTGACAAGATTTGCCTATCCACTCTCGAATCTTCCATTCAGCGACGGTTGTGCGTGAGATGGAAATGACGTCACGGGGAGTATTACGGCGACATTAAACTGTTTAAGCAGCGAGATACACAGCGGCAGTGGCTGCGAAATAACGGCTGGATTTCATCCTCCATAAAGCGCGCGACAGATACGGCAAGCGCGGCTCTCGCAGCGGCCGAGGGTGGTGCGCTCTGGCACCAGTCCATGAACTACACGGGCGAATGGGAATGACGCGGAAAGAAATCTTCCGGGAAAGGAATCGGAATTTAGAATTCCCTTGTTGGTTGTGAATTATGAAAAGATATGTTGAAGAGCAGTTCGTGAAGGAAGTTATTTCTGAAGATACATTTACGGATAAATTAAGATTCAAACACCTTTTCTTTCGTAGTAGTTGATGAGAAACACAGCCTGCTTTTCATTGGCAATAAAACCATCCGGGAGCCATGAATAGAGAATGTGCCTACTTATGCTAATGGAATATTTGCTTAATTTGTGGTCGATTTGTATTTATTAGTATTCTAACTTGTGGGGCCTCTGAAACCATTCAGAAATTTCGTAACACGTTCTTTTAAAAGTGCAAATAGTTCCATAGTAAAACCTAACCTCAAACAATCAGCTCCTGAACTGTATGTTACAGGTTTATAAGCACATTACTGTCAGAGAGCAAACATTGTCCCTAAGCATTTACATTAAACTGCACAAAAAATCAAATAATTTCGTTTTATCGTACATTTGTCTACAATTTTATTTTTATATATTTTTCGAGTTTCGGTTCTCATTTGACCTTACTTGCTGCGGAAAGGGATTAAACAAATGAGGTAAATCTTCAGTATAATACTGGGTAAGAAACATAATTCTGGTTTACCTGCCCTCCGCATATTTCTCTACATGCTCTCCGCATGTTTTCCAAGCAAGTTTTCTGCATGTTCCTACAGGTTCTCGCAAGTTCTCCAAATGTTCATCTTCGTTTTGGCAGAGTGTTCCTCCACATGTTTAATGCATCCATTTTCCTTGCTTCTCCGTAGGCAATCCCACATGCATTCCCAACACTCCACCCCACATGTGCGCAAAACGTTTTTCCGCATGTTCCTCGAATACCACTGACAATTTCACAGTTTCCACTACACATTCTCCTGTATTTTTTCCGGCATGATCTCCAAATGTGTTCTTGTCCCCAGTATGTTTCACATTTTCAAAAATGTTTCATATTCTCAAAATTTTTGAAAAGTGTTCCAAATAATGGCACTTTACAAATCATTGCTTTTGAATTGATAAGAGCTTAATACTTAAATTCAACGTTATATAACGGGGAAAGTAGTGATGGAAGCCTCCAAAAATATAATGTGTCGTGAAAAAAGTCTCATTTCCTAATTTCACGGATAAGAAGCATGACCTGACACAAAACAACTTGTTTTAAAGACCTGTAACACATGCTATTGGGCTATAAAAATGGTAACGAGCGTTGCAGCGTAATGTGAGTGGCGGATTGCATTGGTGCCTGCTTTTGCCACATATCTTAATTTGGAAACTTCTATTTTTCAGCTTAACTCTGATTAACGCAGAACTGTGGAGTCAGTTGCAATCCAACAGTAGCAAACGTGTGGGAATTCATGTTATGGGAAATTTTCATATTCCCATAACCGTCATCTTCATATATAGAGAATTATTAGCAAGTAGTACAGAGTTTTATAAACAGGGGATTGGGAAGCATTGCAGGACAAAACGTGTTTCTCGTCGGGGAATTGTTCGCACCCTTCAGTTACATCGTACTTAAATAATTTTTGCTAAAGATCAAGAACAAATACCATATTAATGATATTAATCTCAAGAACTAGTCTAACGCTTTAAAGCAATACATTCTATGATCTGCTCATATGACTATTCAAAGTTTACATTTTCAACGTGGTTTGCAATTAATTGGATTAATGAGAAAAATTTGCTCTTTCCTCTTTCAATTCGTAATCTATAAACTCCAATCATTATATATTTTTGTATTTAGCCATTATATGTTCCTTAAAGGACAATTGGTATCGACGCTGTTACATGCTGAAGTTCTTAGTCGATCATTCAACCAGGAATCCGCGATGGTTCAAATTCACTTAACCTTCGTGATTTTACGTGGTTAACGAATTCGACTAGCGACGCCGGTTTCTCTATCGTGACCTTTCAGAAGAACAATCCCGGCATTCCCTTTGATGACCGAGGAAAACTACGAAAACCCCGGTCGGGATAGCCGGAACGGGGATTGAACCCGGACCTCCCGAATGCGAAGTCAGCGCTCTACGCCCCGAGATATATCGCTCGGTCCATTATGTATACTGCATTGTAATACATTTTATTAGATTCTGGTGAATTTTGTAGGTTATGTTCAAGTTTGAATTAAATATCAGGAGTAGATATGAAGACAATTTAGCAAATGTACATAGTGTTTCAACAGATTAGACAAAATTCACGTAAAAAGGAACAGTGTCTTCATTGTAAGAAGGTTCGGCGTCATGGAATCCTGAATATTATTATTATTATTATTATTATTATTATTATTATTATTATTATTATTATTATTATTATTATTATTTATTGAAACTGTATAACAGGTTTTACCTATTACAGTTGCCGACAGTAGGTGCGGCCATTTACATAAAACTTACAATTTTTTGTTACAATGGTTGGTAGACAATGTCATTTAAATAATGGCAGTCTCTTGTTTTCATGACAAAAATTTTGTAAACAAAAGTCTACCTAGTAATTCTTATGAACAAGAAAACTCTTTAGACTTCATAAATATTACAAAAATCCATGGCATCCTGAATATCAACTTTTCAAAAATACAAAATTCTTTAAACATTACCATTTAGCTTTGCTACAGCAAAACTTAACATGTTCGAACTAATTAGTTTACTTTATAAACGTACAAATTAGAGGGCTCAAATAACGTCAATTCGATAAGATTTTAAAGTAAAAACAGTTACTTAATCTTCATCATAATATTTTGAAATAAACTGCAATTATTCATCAGATCTAGTACGAGTTCAATTTCATTAAAAGCACTTCATTAATTTTAGTTTTATGAACTGAGAAGAGTACTAAGAAACGTTGCCGGTTTTCATTTTTTTCAGCTCTCGCTGCTTCTTTTATATGCTCTTTGTAAGCGATATTACGAACTTTTAAGTGTACTACCTTCGCAACCTCTTAACCTTGCGATATTGCGAATTCTACGAACGTAAACGTCAATACAAACTCGTAAACGTTCAAAACAAAAGATTGCTTCCCTATCTACTAACCATACAATTGAGATTGAGCTCCTTCACATTACTTAAAAGTCAGCCAATTGTAGGTGTGTTTTAATAACTAACTCGGGTAAAGAAATCGATAGAACTCATGAAAGAACAACTAGATTATGTAACCACATGCAAACTTCATAATGAACTACTGTGACAATACAGCCATATTATATTTTCTGGTCTCAGTCACGCCTTTTTGGAACTAGGAAAAATTAGAAACAGGTGATATTTGTACCCCGTCGTATTCCACTTATAATGTGTCAATACAGTTTTACCACATTGTATTGTAAAGCTTTTCTTGTTATTCAAGTGAATTTAATAATAAAACGTTTTTATCATCCCTTTAAACATACGTCTGGACACAATACGGATACCTTAAAACCGTCAAATTATACATTTTTGTAGGAACTTAGATTCCACTCATGATTTATTAAACAAGGTTTGTTGTATTGTAGGTTATGTTTGATCGACCATAAGAAGTGTTTGAGAGGCCAGAAGAGTTTTGTAGCCATCATTGGGGTAGTAAGTCACATGATGCGTGTGAGTATTTGAGAACTCAAGGCTCCCGCACAGAGGCGCTCAACCTATGTGGCACGCCACAATGTGCTGGGAATAATGCACCGGTCTATTATGGAAAATGAAAACAATTTCTAATCGGAAAACTTTCCATTTCTGTAAGTATTATAGAAATGTATATTTCTTGTGCTCGTATAGCGTGTAAAAGAACGATACATTAATAATGCACAAACAGCAGTTTCCATGTGCGGTAATTCTGGAGCAGTTTGAGATTGATAACGCCATTCTAAACTTCTTGATGCAAAAGCAGTTGAAGGTATTACTCGTATTTACATCTTATTTCTTAAAATCAATCACAGAATAAAGATAATTATCATGGACTAGATTAGAAAGAAGATACCCTTAAAACACTCATTTTACACGTAACAATTTAAATGGTGAGGTGGAAGAAATTGAAGCTGCATAAGCGCAATTTCAGTCCGACCCAAATCCTTGGTGTATCGTCGACCGTGCTACACACGACGGTTGTATTCTCTTTGGGACTTGAATCGCGCCCCGTCAGCGAAGCGTGGTGTCCGGTCACTCGTTCCCTGTCACATAGCAGGTCACATCCCGCGCTTAATTAGTCCTTGTGTCACTCGGGACCGGGATAAATGTCACTCTCTCGCTCGTGACTCAAATGTGTGTTTTCTTCGTGACATTCCGTAAATGTGACGAGTCCTCTTTCCAAATCTCGGGTTCCCTCAAACCATGACGTTTAGAATTGTAATCATCTTTATTTACTTTTACTATCATTAACAGTGTTGCTGTGTAGAGATTTGCGTTTGTAACAACATTAAATCTCGAAACATTCTCGTCAATGCTTCTAAATATTTTTTCGGGTTTCTCATTTTTCTAAACAACAATAAAAATGTTTGCATTTTGACAATATAAATTATTTTCACCTAATTCAATCCATTTAGTAAATTCAAAAAAGTCCATAACGCAACATTTTTAAACCGTAGTATATGTAAGTAAACTAAGAGTTGATCACAGACAATGACCCTTATAATACATGTTTAAACCGTAGTATACGTAACAAAACTAAGATACTTTATCACAGAGAATGACCCTTAGATTCCAATAAATGTGCGAGAAGTTTCCACGCACGTACTGACAGGTGGATATCAACACAGGGAGACTATTTTGAGGTACGATCATAGAGCCTCAGCTGTCCATACCTCTCTCTTTCACACATACACACACACAGAGACTGGGACGAGCGGAGCGCCACAGACGGAGTGCATGGGCGGGGGGCGTCCTTACCTGAAGGTGAGCGTGGTGAGCGGTCGGTAGGACTTGTGGCTGGCGGCGTCGCCCATGGGCGTGCCCCAGAAGTCGTCGCGGAAGACGTCGCCCAGCGGGCCTGCGCCCACCACGTCCCGGTTGCGCGTCACGGCCGGGATGTCGTCGTGCACGAAGTCGCCGTGCAGCGCGTTCACGTAGCACGAGCACGCCACCGCCGCCACGGCCAGGTACACGCGCCCGCCGCAGCCCCTGTCGTCGTGGGCGTGGGCGTGGGCGGCGCGCGGGGCGCGGGCGGGGGCGGGGCCCCCGCGGCGCGGGTGGGCGGGCGGGCGCATGGCGCGGGCGGCGCGGGCGCGGGCGCGGGCGTGCGAGCGGGCGGTCGCGTCATAGGCCGGGCGGCATGGCGCCCAGCCCAGCAGCCCCCAGCAGTCGGCCCCGCCCCCGCCCCCGCCCCCGCCCCACGCCCCCCACGCGCGCACCGTGGCCGCCCCGCGCCGCCCCCGCAGCAGGGCGCGCTTCGCATCCAGCGGCGCCACCGGCCCTGGACCGCCCGCGCGCCCAGCACTGCACAGCACCGCACAGCACTGCACAGCCGCCGCTCGCGTCCTTCAGCTGCTCGGCGCTGCCTCGACGGAGGCACTCACAGACATCCCAGCGTCAACCCCGAACAGCAGAATTCACCACGAATGAACTATACAGTTACGTACATTCGTTGCTTGCCTCGTGCAATATGTCGAGCTTTTTAATCGAGACCTATTTTTGCTGTGTTTTATTTAGCACAATGGGTTATATGGTATTTGAAAGGTCAGTGTTGTTCATATCTTCGGGAATATTGTACGCATATGTCAATAAGCACATTTCTTCACGCTCAATTAATGACAAAGATTAGGAATCTTCTTTGATGAGTCAGAAATTCCTCATTTCAAGATCTTTTAATCTAGTTAAGGACGATTTGTTGAATATATAACACTGAATCTAGTTAGCTGAACGTCTCATATATGTTACAAGTCTCTCTGCATATTGACAATACCTTAATAAACGTATTTTAACCCATACACCTCAACAGTTCTGATACTCGTGACAAACGGATCAAAAACTACGTAATGAAACCACCTAGATGAATTAAGATGTCCTGTATTTTTTTTTTCGACGAATGAGAATCAGTGTTTCAATGACGCTAAAAACCAGTTCACTACCACGCGCCAAACGCGAACCATCCACCGGAACGTCCGTCTTGCACAGCACCTCGCACGCACTCGCACACACCTCCTGTGCGTTCCCGGGGCCGATCGCCCCGCGCGGCGGGCGGGGGCGGGGGCGGCGGGGGCGGCCGGCGGGCGACCCCGTGGGCGGTGCGCGAAGCTCACGTGGGAGACTAGTCGCTCCCCTCGGCGACCGGCGGCGGAACTGGGGCTCCGCGGCGAGGCGCACGGTATATAGGCGGCGCGGAGGCGGCGCAGGCGCGGACCCGCCCCCGCCCCCGCCCCGCCCCCGCCGCCGTGGGTCAATGGAGCGGCCGCGGCGCCGCGCCCGCATCGCGCAAACCGGCCGCAATCGCTGATATACTGCTGCAATACTCGTAATAGAACATTATAACTGTGTACAATTAACGCCCCGGCGGCGAGGCGCGGGGCAGAGATGCGGCAGGGGGGGCGGGGGGGGGGGAGCGGGGCGGCGGAGGCGCGTCGTATCGTGAACATCGTCACAGATGGCGCTTCGAAATTACAAACCGCCGCCCGGCGTTTTACGATTGTTTTGCAAAAAGGCGTCGCGGGCACGGTCGTTTTTCAATAATTAAAATAAATTAAAATTTTAATTTTAATTACTGGCGTGCTCGAAGGATCTGCACCATGAAATCGACCAGTGATATTTCCGTATGTGTGGTGGTTTAATTACAAAAATGAATATTTTGTAGTGCTCTATGTTCTGGATGTTGTGTAGATAATGTGCGGTTTTGTTTGCCCCGTAGGACTCCCTAGGGAGGTGCAAACGCTAGCAAATTCCTCGCTGGATTTTTCGTGAATTTGGAAAACGAAGTATCTGTTGGTTATTTTCAGGTGAGGGTTAAATATGGCTGAAGTATATAGTAGTAATTGTGTCACCATGGGTTTAAAATTAATGAAGAAAATTGGACCTGACAAGCTCATGAAACTAACACTTCAAAGAGACCCGCGTTCAAATGTAATGTGTCTGCAAGCAAAACAATTCTGCGGAGCTTAGCAGAAAGTAATGAATATACTGTTCTGTGTTAAATAATTTAAAAGTATCTGTTGTAAAAGTGTAAATCATACAAAAGAGTAGAATACACATGCATACATCTGTTACATACAAAACTAAAATAAATAACACGTATATCAGTCTGAGCCTTCAGAATATCGCGACACTCTTCTCTCTTTACAGTTGCATAATCACATTACAATATGGACTTTCTCCTAATATGCCAAATTGTAAGGGTGCCATTTCCTATGTTTCTAAATGGCTGCAGACACTTTTCATCCTTTACTTTAAACATTTTTATTTTACCTTTTCATTGAGTGATTCAAAGATTGCAACGATGCCGTGCAGGAACTAATTGCTTACTTTGTGCTAGCAGGATATTTATTAAAGTTCTAGAAAGTCGTATATGCCCAATGAGATGCGCGCACAAGCACATATACATAGAAATACATGACATATATTCACTTAATGATTATTATAGCCAATATATCATGCATCTACGTAACCCCAACAACTATCTATAAAAACTGTCTCGCGATTGAAATTACCATCTGTGTTCCAACTTCTATAGCATATAATAGTGTTTCCTCTTAGAAAAGGATCCGCTATCTTGGTTTAATATTAGATTTAGATGTTGCTCTAAATTAACCAAAATCTACCGTATTTGACGGTAGTACGAGGAAAGACGCACTTTTTTCCTTCAGTAACTCGTCAAAAACGGGATGCCTCTTATACAACGAATGGGAATTTTTTAACTATTTGAATATGTAGTATATAGCATTACAAAAATATTTTTTTGTACACTGAAACACAGGAACACTGAAACATTTGTATTTCTACAAAATTGATTACAGAAGCCAAAAGTATTGCAAGAAGAAAGAACGCTGAAAATTTTTTTGGTCATCGTCATGGTTTACCAGATGTATGAAAAGACTCTGTCTTTCCAAGAGTACTATAAAAATATTATAAAGACTCCCGGCGGAATACGAAGAAACGATCATTGTTTTTCATAGGTCTCAATTCCCACTCCTCTCATAAAAATAAAAAACAAGTATAAAATTTTACATTAAAGAAATAAATCCTTGAAATTAGGAGTGCGTCTTATACACGGGCAAATACTGTAAATAATATACTATGTCCACAATATACTGAGTTAAAACCGGCATCGGTATCTCAGAGCATTAACTGATGTCACTGCAGCGCCTCTGGCCGGGAGGTCCTAGGTTCGAGTCCTGACGGCGGCAGGATTTTCGACACTAGCTTTTCAGCTACTCGAATTCAGTCGCTGTCTGGAGGAGAATTCTAGCGGCAGGCTGCTCTGATCGGTATTTTTCCGTGGTTTCTCCGATCAACACTAGGCGAATGCCGGAGCAGTACCCTAACAAACGGGCCACGGACCGCGCGCGATTTTTCCTTCCTCTTCCTTGTCCTATCCTCTCCGCTTACTCACTTAAACTAACATGCACTACACAACCACATATTCCCGGAGATCGGTCGGGAGCTTAGAGCTTGTCTCGGCTGGGGCGGTGCCCCGCTGGTGGGAGAGTCCTGGTTAGAGGGAAACCCCACTAGCCGACGGTAGGTCGGCGCCGGATCTCGCCATCTAGCGGGGGAAGATCACCGCCATCTCCCGCGAAAAAACATGCACTACGCGTACAGGATTAATAACCAAATCAGTTGACGCGCCCGGAAACAAGAAAAAAATCAATCAAACTGAGTTAAATATTAATGTTTCTTTTATTATATTCTGTGTGTGCTACGTAGATTCAAGGAAAGTATACTCATCATTGTATCCTGTTTGTACTCGTAGAACTACCTAAAAATGCATTATTGTATCAGTGATTACATAAACCTCACGTAAACAACAAAATAAAGTTACGAACTGTTCCTGAAGATTCACAATTCAACCCGCTAACCTTCAAATTAACGTAGCGAGAGGGCTCATTTAAAGTGCTTCTAGTTTCGGTAACTCTCATATTTACTTAAACAAGTTTCCGCAAGATCTAAGTGCGCTGTCAAACTGAGAAGAACCCCCACCCTAGCGTCGCAATTTCAACCTTCACTATCCTAAGGAGGAGCGATATTAAGTTTCGTATTCTACATCCTTTCTTTGCCAACTTCGCTGTTCTTCCTCTCTCTTGCGAGCGACGAAAGACTTAAACTTCCGCTGCAAATTACAGGTAACGTTACAAGCTTACCTTTCTGCCGACCAGAAGGAAGTAATTTTCAATTTTCCGCAGCAGACAAAGTTTTTTAGGTATTTTGGAAGGTATTTTGTGTTCTTGAAATACAGCAATTCCGTCCCTACATCGCTCCTGTCTTTTTTAAAAAGTTGGCGTTGAGGCTGTTCTCGAACGAGGACTTTAAATTCACCTTGCTGAAACAAAATATTTTACATGCATATTTTAAATTTTTTGATCATTTCGTTTGAAAGATTCAAAATTGTTGTGATCATGCAAGTACTGATGTAGTACCCTAATGTCTAAAACGATATTAATATATAACTTCATTTTTAATGTATTATTTTTATCTTTATTGTATATCATACCTTTACGAAAATAAGACCACAGAATTAACAGAGTAAATTGGACCTACGCCGTCATTGTATGTATGTTTCTCTATTCTTACAAGAAATTTGAAGAAAAAATGTGGAGCAGTTGTTAAGAAAATTTTGAAAATGTCCCAGGGGCTTCATATAAAGTACCCCAAAAAATTAAAGAATATATTTCGAAATAGCAGTCAGGTCATATTGACAAGAGAGTCTTGGTTGCATGGCATTAAATAACATGTACTAGTCAACTGAAGAAGTAGTACTAGTATCGAGAAGAAGGAAAATTCCCTATATAAGATATATCTTATAACGAAGGTGGTTCGTACAGAGGTGGGGATAACTCCATGACAGGTCGCATATGTAGAATGTAATAAAACTTCAATACGAATGGACGCGTCAGACAGTCCCGCAAAAATGATAAGTAGACGATAAGTCAATATAACTGGATTTTAAGATCGATTATTCTATGGTGAACGACTTATGAAATATTGAACTGAACATTTGACTAACTCTAAATTGGACATATTTCCTGACCCCAAATTAACAGAATTGAATAAGGAAAACGTAATAAAGATTGATTGGCGAGTGTTATATGTTGGTAAAACGTATTGTGCACATTATTTTTAGCCATTGTAGATTCACGACCATGAAATAGAAATGGGAAATATATATAATGGGATTTGATCGAAGTGAATTAAGACATTAAAATATAGTTTGCTGACGTTTCGGAATATTTTTATTTCATGCTCAGGGTAGGTCGTAAAATATAAAAATATAAGAACAACAACACTATTGATATACAAATGACATTTACATCATAATAGCGTACTATACACAATATTTACAGACTGTACTGACCTTACTACAAGATATACATATGGTTATAACCTTTCAATTTTCTCAACCCCACACCATTTTCAGTAGAATCTAAGACAGGGTAGACAAAAACAACAAATACAACGTTATATACTCTGTTGCTTGTGAATATTGTGACCTTTAATAAATTGATCATATATACGAAGAAAAGATTATATAGCATCAGTTTTTATCAAAATAGATTCTCCATTGTGTGCTCTTGCACCACACACAAAACAAACTAAACATATTTTGAATTTTAATGACATCCGCATCATTGGCAAAGAATCTAATCATAAGAAAAGTCTTTGCAAAGAAATGATCCACATCAACAGAAACTCAACATGTAATAAAAATCAAATGTAGAAGATCTCAACAGGCTTTAGGTTAATATTATCAATAAATTTAAATATCAATAGATTTTGTGTTCTACTCATATTTTTATACAACTCAATGCTTCCTGCCGTCTATTTCTCGTTATAGCATCCACAACTTTTAATAAGTCCTATTCCTCTTTCATTCTCATGCTTCAATATTTAATTCTTGACATTCCTAGATTACACGAGATTTTTTGCCAACGTTTCCCTCCGATTTTGTTCAGTTATTACATTTTTGTTGTCACCTTGTACTTCTTTTTTGTTTGTTTGCTTCATTTTAGTGGCATATCTATTATTCCCAAACACTTAAATTCTCAAATACTTTCAACTCACATGTAAAGCCACTGAGGTTAGTATAATTTTGTTTGCTATGTTGGAAATAGTTGTTTTTACTTCATGTATAAATTACAAATCAATTATCATCTATGAATGTCTATGTAATAATTGTTTTTTAGTATTCTCTGATTGTATGTCCATGAACTAGGTAAATTGTGATATAAATGCTATGTGTTATGTCTTTATTACAACTGTTGGTTTTCGGTGTATAAGTCCACTATCATGATTTATGCCATGATTATATATATATATATATATATATATATATATATATATATATATATATATAAAGAGGGAGAGAGAGAGAGAGAGAGAGAGAAAGTTATGTAATGCTGCCCGAAAAAACTACGGATTTTCGGCAGAAAAAAATAATTACCGGGACTTAATAACTAAATTGTGGAAAAATCCAGTTGCCAAATTAAGAGAAAAACATCCTCTAACACCCGGTGTACCAACAATTTCTGCTTTGTGGGTTCTTAATGCCGAAAAAACCGTCTGTGAACACTGTGACGTCTGCCTGTGAACACTACTAGCACCTAAAGCATGCATAGAAGTTTTAGCAATTGAAGAAACGCCTTTCTATCTGGCTCTAGTTGAAGCTTTGAGATTCTGAAAAACATTCTTTAAAATTTGGTGATACTTTACATGAACTCCCCCGGACCTTTTCAAAATTTTCTCAAAACGTCTCCACATTTTTTCTTTTAATTTCTTGTAATAATAGAGTAAAATACACTTAGAAAGGTAGCAAAGGTTCTCTTTTCACGGTTAACTATGAATTTTAAAAAATTGCAAATATTTGAATTTCATCGGCGTCTTCCTATAACTACAAAATTGAAGATAGACATTTCTTCCAATGAAATTTGTTTTCCATTATTAGTTCTTTCATTAAAGTCATGTAGATTTTTGAAATTTTTAGTAGTTTTCTCGCCATATGGCGTGCAATATTTGCAATTTAAAAAATTACAAAATCAAAATTTCTCAAAAACGGCTCCAAATGTTTTCTTTAAACTTTTGGTAGAGATAGTGCCAAATGTACCCTATACGATGACATAAACGCCACATTGCTCTATTCTTTTTTATTTTCAAATACTACAAATATAATATTTTTTACTTGTCTCTCATGTCGGTAATATTCATATTAGATGCAATTTCTTCACATCATTATATTTATAAGTACATGTGTTTAAATAATGTCATATAAAGCTTCTCGAAAACTCAACTGTTTTCTGTTCAAATAAGCTTAAAAATCCGCATTTTCAGAAAAAAATTGAATTGCCATTTTCTCAAAAATGGCCTGCAGACAAGCAATGGAAATTTACGAACGTGAATAAACTAAAAGGTAAAGAATCAGGTGTAAGTATTCATAAATAATTCACTGAACGTCCGAAACACAGATGATGTAAGACATACGAAGCCATCGGGTAAGTGTTATTCTGGTTCCATCGAAAAATTGTGTGTCATCGTTTCGCACCGTACCTTACCATAAAATGAAAAACCTTAAACTGAAATTTTCGTTTTATGAAACCCTATTTCAGGGCAACGTTTTATTTTTCCCGCCGCCATCAAAAAGGAGACGGCTCGCAACTGTCAGGTGCTCGGGTCGCGGTAGGAAAATTAATTAGAACCCTGAAGAACAGAGGGCAATTCTGTGACATCGCCGCTAATTTGCGACTGATCTCAGGCCTCGATAAGCCACGTTTCAGAGCGAAAGAGACACGTTCTACTAAAAGGGTGAGGATCGTTGCGCGTGAAAGGACGGAAACCGGAAACCGGAAACACGGAAGGCCGCGCGCGTGACGTCTGTCGCGGTTGTGAAAACGCATCGCCGCGACCCGCCTTCTTTCATCGTCTTCCTCGCCTCGTCTTCCTTCCGCCAGCCACCTTTAATAACAACTGCTTCTGCGACTTTATGGGCAGTAAGTGATACCGTGCGCCGCCAACGGTGACGGCAGTTTTGTAGATTTGCCCTTTCCCTCCTCCCTTTATGTGTCTTCTCTTACGACGCCTCTCTCCCACTCTTCGTCCTTCCCCTTCGGCTGAAATTATTATTATTATTAATCGGCGCGTAAGTACCGCAGGTGCTGCCAACAGGATACGGAAGAACGCCCTAAATTTTCCGACCGTTTCCACCTTCAGTTTACAGAACGTGTTCGGAAGGAGGACGAGGATCGTTAAAGAGGAGATTATGAATCAAGTAAGGAGGATATTTATTCACGAACAGTGCTTGCAGGTGTAGTCGCACTCAAAATAATGATATTTAGAAATTGTTACACAGAGCGCCTTCCAAGATAGAAAATACGAAGCGCCATTTGCGAAGAGAGAAGGAAGAATGAATATTCAAGCGAAGAATTACCAATTTGCGCCAGAACATTCACTTAATTATGTTGAACTAAGAACGATAGTAACAATGCACATTATTTTCTAAATTACACATGGATTAAGCTCGAAAACTGAGTTTGCGAGTTTAATAAAGTATGCAAAGTAGCAATTCTCACAGTCTAATTAGTTTTGCTTCTGTTGTAACAATCAATAATTGTTTCTAGAAAAGAAGCGACTGAACGTAACTCTTGAACGAATAAAAGTTTCGAATATTACTGAAAGTTGCGATGTTATTATTTTATGCAATTTGTGGTAAAGAAGCTCGTTCCAGAATTCATTAACGTTTTAGAATGCATAAAAAAATTATTAGAATTCGCTTGTGTGCAATTTAAGGCGAGTCTGACGGTCCTATCTAGCCTATGTTAAATTGACTATATTTCTGACTCTTTCTTTCAGAAACTACTTTACTTACAGCTTTGAAATCTGTACAGTATGTTGTGTAACTATTCGCTATCACACTTAACCATAATAATTTGAATAGGATATCATAAAATTATTTTACAGAATTTTAAAAAGAATTGAATTTAATTTTAAAAATTAGACGCAGCCACAATTCAATATCAATTTTGCATTCAAAATCAACTACATTATTGTAATTACGTAGCTTAGACAAGTTTACATAAATCTATCTTTAAATTTTCTTCTTTTTATCTTTGATAGTTTCTGAGGAAATAGAGCATATGTACACAAAAAAGGTACTTTTTAGGAATAAATGTTAAAGTTAAAATTAATTGTTAAATACATTTTTTCTAGTGATAACTTTCACTTCATGATGGAACTCCTTTCATCTATTCATATTAACTAATACTAACCTCCTCATCTTTACTCTTGCCTCTTTGGTCGACATTCTAACCTCACGAACATAGCGAACAGAAGTAAACAAAACAATGTTACAAAATTACAACAATAAAGATGTAATAATTGTGACGGTTTCTTCAACGTAAATAACAGAATCTCGTCTGTGAGTTACATAAGTTAGAGACATTAAGATAATTAGGTTGACCACAACGAGCTTGAATTGCATACAGAGGAAATGTGATCTGATAGAACGTTCCTGGTTGAAACTTTTTTAACTTCTCACTGCCACGTTTTCTGATGGCGAAACACAGAGTCATTTGAAAGTTAATTTACTTATTTCCTTTACATCAAAGGCAGTTAAAAACTGCGCGTGATGTGCTACGTGAATTCTGTGCAAGTTTCCAAAATTCTGTGATCCCTACCCTAAGCCATATACTACTTGAATTTTGAATACAGAAAGAAACGAGCGTTTTCGGCAAGGATTGCTAACAAAATATTCGCTCCTATGTTATAAAATATATTTTCGATGGTAAATCAGCTATAAATTTGGGCTCTTATCCCCCATAATGTCCTTCGTGAAGGAATAATACTTCCTGCCGTGACAACATGAACACGATAATTTTACTTCGGATTTAAACTTTTCTATTTAATTTAATCGTTTAATGTCTTCAGGCAATGTGCTGCAAAATAATGTACATGTATGTAAATTTTCTCATTCACTCCGTTGAATTTTTACCTATAAGTTGTGTAGGTAACTAGTACGTTTAGTAACTCTTTAGGTTTCTTCTGAACGACGAAGACTTGACCAAGAAATCAGTAGCACTGATGAGAAAAGTGGTAGTCTACCACATCGAGCCGCATTTGTTCCATTCACTTCGAAGAAAAGTTACGGATTCTTGTTAAAAAAAACACTTTTCGCCGAATTTTGGTGTAGTGTTGGTAGATTTTCGACACCAAAATGGGTGTTGTTAGGTTTGGTAATGAAAACAATACACTATAAACGATTCCTGATCGGTGAACGATAATATTCCGCACCCCGCCCATAATATCGCATTATATATATATATATATATATATATATATATATATATATATATATATATATAATGGAAGATAATCGGATTATGTCAAGCAGACTATTGAGGCAAGCGATATTCCGCTCTCGTATAATAGAGAATGTCAAGACGAAGGTGTACCGTAAACCCGAGATCAACTGGTTTGGTGTGTGTTTTACCTATGCCAGTATTATCGTAAGCAGTAGTGATTTATTCACATTTTCAAGTCAATGTATTCAGTCATGATACTGCATTTGAAAGGAAAATTTAAATAACACAAGTTGAAGCATTTGCAAAAAAAGTAGGACTTTTCTCGAAGTACATTCAGTAATGTAAATGCTATTTTCAGCATGTTAGTAAAAGATTTAGTTGTTATGTGCAAGAAAGTTAAATTTATTATTAAGCAGATTGATTTATTAATCATTGAAGAACAGTGTTACAGAACCAGTGCTGATTTGACTGCTTTTTGCAGTATTTTGTTTTCTATTTCCACTCACACATACAATTTTTTGAGAAATCCGTGATATGTTATCTCTCCACAGCTACGAACAGTTAAAAAATGTACTCGATTTATATGATCAGCCCACTGCAAGAGTAAGCAAAGGAGAGTATTTTGAAGTGCGCAAAGGAAAAATGCGAAATATTGCAGGAATAAGTTTGCATTGATTCATTAATGTTACATTGAATTTAAATTCAATATTTATTTGACAATAAAGGTAAAATTATAGTTGTTACAGCATACGATAGTCCAGATGCTGCTACTTCACCTCATATTTTATTGTTTATATTAAGTAAAATACTCTCCTATATTATCTCAGTAGTACAGATTAATTTTGTGGCTCTCACATGCAACCAATCTTCATAAAGGAGGTCTCTAAACAAAGAGAATTTCACGAATATGTGGTGAATTGCACTTTGACTTTAAAAATTCGAAGGATTTGTTAAGCGGGTAAATATTCATGTCAAATGCAACGCGCAAGACCCTGGCAGAATTTTTAAAATCGATTTAGTTTAATAACTCCTAAACAAAGTGTTCTAGGGACTTGAAACCTAAAACTTTGGGGCCAATGTCTTTACAGAAAAGTTTTTCGCACCATAATCTATAGAATGAGAGCTTCTTGGACATACTATTATATTTTGCTGGTCCGGCGCTTCTTGATACAACCCCAACTGTTCAGAGACGTACAGAATCTGCAACTGTATGTGAAATTAAACAAACTCCTTGATACTCTAGGCGATTGAATTGTATGGGTGTACCTCTCAGTTTGTTAATAAGGTTAAATAATATTCCAAAAGTTGGGTAATACTTGCCAGATATTGTAGTTACGTATGGCCAATTTTGCATAGCTTTCTCAAGAGTAAAAACCTTTCTGGTGGTTTTGTGATTATCGAGGAAAGCAAAAAGCTAACTGTCAAGTCCGATTGCATAATTACTTTAAATATTGTTTTAAGGAATTTTTGTTAATTGTTCTAAGATCATTTGTCTATAATACTGAATAAATTTTTATTGAACATTTCGATCCGATCATCTTGTAACAGAATGAATGGCATATTTTACTTTTCCAAACGAATAGTAATGTGATATGACTTTCAGCAGTTGATTTCCTTTTGTTTTGAATTCTAAAATAATTTGTGTTTTTGTGTGGCAGTGTTACTAACATGTGTCTCCAGGAAATGCGTAAAGTTCTACGTTGTTTCCATCATTGGTCAAGAGTTGCAGCAAATAATACGATGAAAGACTTCGAACTTTTCTCTTCCTTACATAAGAACATTTGTTCTTTTAATATCTTTTTTGGGCCAGAATTATTATTTTTTATTTTTATAACTGTTCCAAATTCGTTGACTGAGAGAAATAATTGTATGTAAAATTCACATTTTAACAAACTACTTACTAGTCCAGATTGATTTCACATTCGTGATTTTGTACTTCCTTCTCTCCAAGAGGCAGGAGCAATGCCTATATAAATATGTTATCAATAATTAAATTTGTTCAAAGAATTGATCACCCCAACCGGCATAAGGAACGGGGCCATCTCGTTTACGCCCAGCTGTTTTGACCACTAAGCGCATTTACCGCTCCTTGTATGTATATAATTGTCACCTTGTTAGGCGCGATACGCTCGGAGAATATGTTCCACTGTCGTCAATAAATCCTAATTCTGACCATGTTACTGAATAACAATGTATTTTAACGTGTCCTACAATAAGTTATCAAACTATAAAGCTCTACTGTGATATTTTTAATTTTCGTATCTTGCATACTAGTTTAGTTCCTTTTTGTAATCGGCACGCGAACTGCACATTTGCATGAATTACACTATTAGGAAAACTGTAACAAATAGACAAACAAATGTTAAACATATTTAAAGATATTTCAATAGATAACGGACTCATGACATATGAGATTGCTCAATAGTCAAGCATGCCTATGAGAGCAAAACCTTTTCGGGTCATATAGATCCGAACACTATTAGGTTAAACAATACATTCAATTCTACTGTTACGAAAAGTATACATACTCGAAAATGTAAGTATGGCCACAATTCAGTTAAACCATATGCAATATAAAGTATTATCTCTATTATTAATTACTACAAATACACATTTTCTTCTATTTTTACAGAATAAGTGCAGTTGTGCTGTTATAAAGAGCATACGTATCCGAAAAATAATTTTTACAATCAAATACGACTAAATGGATATACAATTCTAATTTATTATTAATTCCTTCCACAAAAGTATTTCACTAATATTGTTTAAATAATAACAGTGTTGAGTAATTAATTATTAATACAATATGTGGGTAATAAGTCTTAATATTGGTTTCATTTGATTAGGTTCAGTTATAATTCCTCGTACGTATGCAGGAAATTACGACATAACGGAATTTATTTTTTAAACAATAGCAGTAAAAATGTATGGGTACGGTATTAAACTAGTAATAAATGAGTACTTAATTGTCTGATTGGTTTTGTGTGTTTCCTCCTTTTTATGTGTGTTATTCCTACTTTTATTACACCTATAGGTATTACCGTCATGCCTTCATATTTACGTGTTTTTTAAATAGCCGTAAAACTTATTTTGGGGTAATAAATTAATCTTCAATGGGTACTAAATATTACAATTAGTTTTACTTGATGACGCCCGTTTGTTTTCTTTCTTATAGATGTGCACTAATGGCGGTCACGCCAACATAGCTGCTCTCATTGACTAAACCACAACAGTAAAAAATTAATTTTGAGGTAGTAAATTTGTAACAAAGAGCCATTTAATTTCCCAGGTAGTTTCATTTCATTGCACCAACTTCTACTTTATATCATACGTATACGTACGACTCTCATGCCAGCACAAATGTATTTATTTATTTATTATTAAACAATACTCCGTACAAAATTAATTTTGGCGAAATAAATTAGTTATAAAAATATTGAATATTCCTGTTGGTTTTATTTGATTCTCTAATTTTCAATTTTTTATGCCAGCTTGACTGTCACAACTACTTTATTCATTTACAAAACGTCAATATATTTTTTTAAATTTTGGCGAAGTATATTAATAATAAATATGTACTAAATTAACCAATTTGTTTGATTTGAGTGCGCCACAGTGGATATGATAGCTTCATTCACCTGTTTTCATGTGTATTTGAGCGGCTCCATGTCGTGGACTATTTTTGCATGCAATAGAGTCGAACAAAACACCTTATTATCGATCGTTCTCGCTGGCATGTTTTCGCAGCCTCGAAGGTTGGCGCGCTGATTATCTGCTAGTAAAACCTTCCCGTAGGTCTCTGTCAACGATTGGAACTGTCGGAGTCACAAGTTCTCAGCAGTGTCTCGTTCTCAGCAGGAGAGGGATTTTTTCTACTCCCATTGTATAATGATGTCATTTGTTGGCTGCAACCAGTTGCATAATGATACTCACTATGGTAAAGATTTCCTTAATGTTACAGATTCTTGACCAATCACAGAGAAGTTTACAAACAAAGTATTGACACCTAATTAATCATTGATAATCGTTGTAGTAAATGTTTCGTTCGTTTGTGAACATTAAAATTGAATTTGATATATTATGCTTGCCAGTTTTAATTTATTTTATTAGTAGTAATTGTTTCGTGAAATATTATTTGAAATAAATTGGATTGTATTTTCTCTTTTATCCTATTTGACTAGCGCAGTATTCCCTCGCAGGTGGACTGGAAACCACAGCCGGCAGCATGCGAGGGTAAGGTTAGGTGGCCTTGGCTGAATTCTACACGTCAACTGCCACGAAATAATTCAATGTAAAAGTTTAACTTATAAAAGTCGTGGAAAAAGTATTGTATGAAACTGGATGTAATGGATATTAATACACACGTGTGAAGTTTACGATACTCGCTTGTACCTCGTTCGTATTGCAATATCACACTTGTGTATTAATACCCATCATTACATTATCGTTTCATAACGTACTATTTACTCCGTGGTATCGGCGGAAGGTTCTCAGTACTCAGTTTCTTGGTACTTTTGGCGTGTTTCGTTTGTGATGAGCACTGTGAACGCTCCTACAAAGGAGAAAATAATTTGCACAGAATTTTAATATTTTTTATAATAAACTAATCGTGTTACAACATCACATACTTTATTCCAATATTTTTAATAGTAACTCAAAATTACGTTAAGTGTTTTATTTTTAAATAATTGTACATTATATTACGTAATTTAAAGACTTGGTTTCAAAGTGAAGATTTTATTAAGAAACAAATCTTTTTTTAAATTACAATTGTAGGAACCTTAATTTTCATAACTTTTGTAACAATTCTAATTGCAAATATGGAGTTCAACAATACAGGGACATGCACAATTTTTAAAAGTCCAGTCTTTTTAGTGGGAAAACTAAGAAAAAAGCCGTTTTTTAGAAAATTTGGTTTTAATATTTCCTTACAACTACCTTTATTTCACACAAAAATTGCAAAGACTTGAAATATGTTTACCTCATTTTCAAAAACGTTTACATCACTTTATTTAAACATTGAACTTTGAAGAACAAATTTCATTGACAAAAACATTCTGTCAATATTGTAGTTGCAGACACCGAAAGAATATTAAACGTTTGCAATTTTAGAAAATTCAGAGATTTCAATGAAAATGGAACCTGCCATTTTTGTAAGCGTACTTCCTTCGATTCGCCATGAAATGTACAGAAAGGTTTAGGTCATTTTCAAAAACAGTTTGAAATTGTCGTTGATACTTCATGAGCAGTACACCCAAAAGTCAAAATATCCTTTTCAAATTAGCAGGACGTCGAGTTCGGGCATATCGATCAGGAAACAACTTTTAGGGAAAATCGTCTGAACGATTTGGGCGCTAGTGCTGTCGACGGACAGATCGACACACATACGGGCAGAAGGACAGATGGACAGAGGACGGACAGATATACGGAAAAGAAACGGACACACGGACGTACAGACAGATGGAAGACACAGACGGACAGACGGATTTGGTTGGTCCATAAGGTGTCGTCACCTCTTTTGTAAATTCAAAGAGACTTGAGTTTACCTCTATTTGTTTACTTAGCAAGAATTTAAGATGAGACTCGGATTCGTTCTTACGTAATGTTTCAAAAATGGTCAATGAATTGTGCTTTCATTCACCGAAAACAATATTGACCACTCTCCTAAAATGATTCCTGAAGACGGAGGTATCGCTAAGGCACCACGCTTGCAAATTAGCCAAATGGAAATGCACAGGAACACTAACGCTAGCGTCGAGCCAGAAAGGGCCGTTCACAGAAACAGGATAGTCAACAGCATTATTCATTGCACGCTCTGAATGGGAACTTTATCAGAAGAGAGTTTATGGAAACCGCTTCACCGGTAGCTCGCCGTCTTCTCGGAAAATTAAAAGACCAAATGCCTTCGCATCAAATTGCCCCGACGTCAGTAGTTAAGGGTTAAATTCAGAAACAGTCACGTATGAGCCTACTTGAATCCTTACAGCACGTTTTCCAGCAGACATCAGGTGCATTTCTGTGTTAATATCGGAGCCACAAACATCAGGGATCAGTTGCTTGGGCCGTACAGTTTTCCGCCTCGCCTCAACCTCACCCACCAGCATGTAGAACCTCACGTTTCTGTGAGATACGATGGCTACTCTCCTGGAGGATGTGCCACTCGGGTGAGGCATAGCGAGTCACCAGCGCATTTCGCCAGGAACGTTTGTATTTATGCGACACATACGGTGGTCGAGTAACCGACAAAAGCCGTCGGTTTGATTGGCCTCCAAATCGCTAGATTGAACACTTCTAAGTTTTTGGAGATCAAATGAAATGTTCAGTATTTTAAGTGACAGTGGCAATGGATGAAGATCTAATTAATAGAATTTCAGCACAACATGTTACATCCAGAATACACCAAGCACTTTCAAGACGGGAAATCAAAACGCATCCCGCTCATAGGCGCATTGAACTTCTTCGCCATCACTTCCATCAATAATTTTGTAGTGTATTGCCTGTGGTAAAAATTGAATAATAGAGATAATTTCAGTATTGCTTTTCAACAGCCTTCTGTTCGCGTCGCCTCCCAAAGGTTAGTCTATCAAGAAACAATGCAGTTTGAGTTTCCCACTAATTAGACCTTGAATATCAGAAACTAGGCGATTGTAGCTCAGTTTAACAAAATGTCATTCTATTCTCTTTGGAAAAAGTGTTCGTTTTATGGTTTAGAAGTTGATAAAATTTATTCTAAAACACTAATATAGATTATTCTAGTCCAACATCTCGAATTTTCCTCCACGTGTCCTCCAAATGGGATGAATGAATTTGGGGATGTATGTAGTGTAGCACTATTATTGATTCTGATGTGAAGACAATTTTAAAATATTCAATTAAATGTGTATTTACACTTAATGACTTATAATATTTACTAAACGGTAATTTATTTACTAAATTACTAACTAATATTTACTAATACTGGCGGCGGCGGCGACGGCGACGGCGGCGACGGTGGCGACGGCGGCGACGACGGCGGCGACGGCGGCGACCGTGGCAGCGGCGGAGACGGCGGCGACGACGGCGGCGACCAGATATGTTCAGGTGAGGAGGGGCTTTCTAAGATTGTTGCAGGTAAACTGTCGAAGTATAATTAATAAAACCATTGAGTTTTGGAACTTAGTTGATACATGTGATCCAGATATAGTGATAGGGACAGAATCGTGGTTAACAGATGAGGTAGCTAATTCTGAAATTTTACATTACGGTTATAAATTATATCGAAGAGATAGAAAAACAAGAGGCGGGGGCGTTTTTCTCTGCGTCAAGACCTCGTTAATAGTTAGGAATAGTTGGTTTGGTAACAACTTTGAAATGTTAGGAATGGTAATTGACGTACTAGATAATTCCGTGGAAATTATTGCTTGTTACAGGTCGCCAAACGACGGTTATGAAATTTTAGATGAAATCGGTGATAGGGTGGAAAACAGAAACGGTCGTTCTATTCTTGTCGCTGGCGACCTAAACTTTCCCGACGCTAACTGGAAAGGAGAGGTATGCGACAGGAAAATTCAAAAGCGCGTCAATCGACTGGTATGGGAGCAGGGACTAACGCAGGTAGTCGACCAACCCACGCGGCAGAGCGCAATTTTGGACATTTTCCTTGTTCACCCTGCAGAAATGTTCCTTTCTTGCGACGTCTTTCAGGGGATTAGCGACCACAAAGCCGTGATGGTAGAAGTACAAACAAATGTAATTACGCGACCTAAGGTGAAAGGAACGATAGTCAGGCAATATAGAAAAGCAAACGTCGAAGGTTTACGTAGTTTCTTAAGGGAAAAATACGACTATTTTCTAAGAACAGAAAGGGGTATGGAGGAACAATGGGGGGCTTTTAAAACAATCGTAGAAACAGCTTTAGATACGTTCGTTCCTTGCAAAATACTGAAAAGTAATCCTGATCCTGAATATTATAACGGGGCGGTACGGCGTTTAAAGAGAAAAGTTAGACTAGCATTTAATAGGAGACATCGCAGCATTGCTGACATGATAACTTTTAAAAAATTCTACAGGGAACTAGAAAAAGAAAAGAAAATTGCGCATGAATTATTTTTAAGAAATATTTTGGAGACAGGAAGAAATAATTGGTCAGACTTTTACAAATATGTCCGCAGACGCCGGGGGAATAAGGAAGAAATTCAGGAAACTCTAGACGCAGATAACGCGCCATTGCACGGCGACCAAGCGAAAGCAAATGCGTTCAACGCGTATTTTGTATCAGTATTCAAACCAAAACGGGCGCAGGAGCAAGTTCATTATTTTCCAATAGAAAACCAGTTCAAGCTTCATGCATGGGAACTCCGCAAACGTATAAAATCACTGAAAACGGTAAATCACGCGGACCAGACGGCATCTCGACAGATTTTATTAAACTCGGTGGGGAGGCAGTATTGCCGTATTTGTTAAGATTATTCAATGTTTCAATCAATAATGCAAGTTTACCAGACGATTGGAAGACAGCTATAGTGGTCCCTATTTTCAAAAAAGGTGATAAAACGAAAGTTTCTAATTATAGACCAGTATCGCTCACATCAGTAGTATGCAAAATAATGGAGCATTTAATAGCCGGGTACATTCGCCGCGAATGGGAAAAAGCGAACTGGATTTTTCACGGACAGCATGGGTTTAGAAGTAAATATTCGTGCGAAAGTCAAATCGTTTCTCTTTTGCAAGATCTAGCTGACGAAGTTGACGCGGGGGGGAGGGTGGATGCAATCGTAATCGACTTTGCGAAAGCATTCGACGTAGTACCGCATAACCTACTTATCAGGAAATTATTAACTTCAGGAATTGATGCTAGAGTTGTGAAGTGGGTAAGCGAATTTCTTAGAGACAGGAAACAAAAAGTTCGAATTGGCACTCAGTTTTCGACTACGGGTATTGTTACTTCAGGGGTTCCACAGGGAAGTGTCATAGGGCCATTACTTTTCTTAGCGTACGTAAATGATCTCCATGTTAACATACAATCAAAGGTGCGTTTATTTGCAGACGATTGTGTTATATACCGAAAAATCAAAAGTAGCGCTGACGAACAAATATTACACATTTACGTGATTGGGCTGAAAAAAATGACATGGGAATTAACGGATCGAAAAGCAAAACAATAACGTTCGGGCGGGGACGAAATTATGAGGAACCAGACTATCGTTTAGGTGAGGTCATCATCCCAAGAGTCTCATCATGCAAGTATTTAGGCATTCATATAGAAAGTAAATTAGGGTAGGAGAAGCATATAAATCAGGTAGTTAGGAAAACGTGGAAGTCTTTGCATTTTGTAATGCGAATTCTAAAGAAAAGCTCTGCAAACGCAAAAGAATTAGCATATTTTTCGCTGGTTCGCCCTCTCATGGAATACGGAGTGGCATGTTGGGATCCATACAGAAAGTTGCACCGGAAAAATCTAGATAGAATACAGAGAAAAGCGAATAAGTTTACCTATAGAACTAACGCGATAAAAAAGGCATGGGAACCTCTAGAAATGAGAAGAACGAGGGCGAGGCTTTGCGCTCTTTATAAATCGTACGTAGGTCAAACAGCGTGGAAGGAAATTCAGGTAAGACTAGAAAAACCAAATTATTTCGGGCGAAGCGATCACACTCACAAAATTCGAACAAGGAAACAAAATTCAGATCTTGGGAAATTTTCCTTTTTTAACAGAACAATTAAAGATTGGAACAGTTTACCCGCAACAATTTTCAAAGCTTTTCCTCTAAGTGTTCGAAGTTTTAGAAATAAGTTAGAACAATATGATAGTAATAGACATTAAATGAGTAAGTGCGGTGAAGTGCGGTGAAGTGCGGTGAAGTGCGGTGAAGTGCGGTGAAGTGCGGTGAAGTGCTGGTCAGTGTAACTCAAAGCAAAAACAGTGTAGTGTAGTGTAGTGTAGTGTGCAGTGCAGTGTCGTGCAGTTAATTGTAGTGAACGCGATCAATGAATTAAAAACAATAAATTTAGCCAATATTTATGTAGCTTGTATTAAATTTTAGCATCACCGACATATAATTATAATTATTATATATCATACGAGTTGAAATATTTGTTATAATACTTAATATTAGTGATAGTATGATTATTGCATGTTCGGCTTGTATTGTACTCCTTTATTATTATTGTTATTATTATTAATATTGTTATTATTATTGATATTGTTATTACTATTCATATTGTTGTTATTATTAATGTTAAGTGTTATTATTATTGTAATTATTGTTAATTAACTGCCACCGGGTCATACCCAATTGCAGTTCAAATAAAAAAAATGTAATGTAAACATATTACTTAGTTGTGGAAAAGCAAATACAACGATAACTTGTTTTTAAATATACATTTCCATATTTTATCAACAAACAATCGGTAAAATTCTAACAATAAATACGCCTATAATTGATAATTCTCATATTCAGTTTATCCTGAAAAAATTTATTGAGGTTAGTTGAGTAGTATTAGAATACTAGCGCACCCATGCGAGAAATCGCGCATGTTAAACCCCACCTTCTTCCCTACTTTACCATTTCCGTATTAAGCCTGTAATGTATCTTTCTTCGAAACCCTCTTATCTTCCATCACTTGTTCTATATGTCTCCTTTTTATGGTAACAAATTCCTCCCTTTAATTGGTAACAAATCAAAACACTCTTGTCAATACAAACTATTCTTATTTAACGTTATTACCGAACAGAGAGGTACACCGTGTAATTCACTCGCATAGAAAATCAAGTACCTAATTATTTTATTTTCACATACAATTGCAGATTCAACAGGCTCTGAACCGGTGGAATAGAATCCAGAAGCATCAAACCAGCAAAAATATAACAGAATGTTCAAGAAGATCTCATCCTGTAGATTACAGAGTGAGAAACGTTTCTTTAATGCCTATAAGCTTCAAAATTTTACTTTTGAAGGCTCTAGAACGCTTTGTTTAAGAGATATTTAACGATGTAGATTAAAGGCCACCGAGTGTTGCGGGTTGCGTTTGAGATGGATTTCTATATGCGTGTTTTAAAACAAATTCTTCATATTTTTAAAGTCTAAGTTCAATTCGTAACGTCATCGTGAAATTCTGTTTCTTTAGAGAGCTCATTTATAAAGATTGGCATTATGGCATATATTGCATTAAAATTAAATTATAAATTAAACGATTATGGCATTAAACGATTAAATTCGATAGAAAAGTTTAAATCCAACGTGAAATCGTTTCTGCTGCGTAACTGTTTCTATACAATTAGAGACTATACTAAGAATCACAAGAAAAGTAACATTCATTTTAACAATGATTCATGATGCATTATTTACCATTTGCACTGTATAATTCTAAACAATATGTAACAAGTATTGTATCGCCGCTTCTGGGTCAATGACCCCCCACTCCATCAAGTTTTTCGTCCAGCTTCCCTGATCCATTGAGCAAATGCTGAGATGGCCCCTTGTTTTGCTTCTGGACATAGATGTAACTTCATTTTCTGTGCACGTCTTCTAGAATTCATTGGGAAATATAGTTATTCAAATTATCGTTTCCATGTTGTTGCGGTAGGAAGTATTATTCCTTGACGAAGAATATCATGGATAAGAGCCCATAATTTATTGCTGTTTTATCCTTGAAAATAAATTTTATTACATGGGAGCGTGTTTTTTATTCCAAATTCAAGTAGTAGTTCACTTAGAGTAGTGATCACAGAATTTTGAAAATGTGCACAGAATTCACTTCTTCCCATCACGTCACGTCATAGGCAGTTTCAACTGTTTTTTGACGTTAAATAAATAAATAAATAAATAAATAAATAAATAAATAAATAAATAAATAAATAAATAAATAAATAAATAAATAAATAAATAAATAAATAAATAAATAAATAAATAAATAAATAAATAAATAAATAAATAAATAAATAAATAAATAAATAAATAAATAAATAAATAAATAAATAAATAAATAAATAAATAAATAAATAAATAAATAAATAAATAAATAAATAAATAAATAAATAAATAAATAAATAAATAAATAAATAAATAAAAGATTAGTAGCGTACGAGAGCCGCGAAAGGTATGTATACTATTGAAATAATATAGGAGACGATTGGTAGCACTCAATGTTTTTATTTTCAGTAACAGTCTTGCTACCACCTTTCCTTTCTCCAAAATAATCCTTTACAATCACGAGAAGCGTCTCGTGCGCCTAGCCTCCCTCTCCGCACTCGGACAATGGCGCATCGCGGAGCGCGCGGTTTTTAATGAAAGCGCAGGCGCATCGTCGGTCAGCGAAGGCTCCGTTGATAAATTGGTCTCTCCCATCAGCAACCGTGTGCCGGGCAACGTGTGGTCGTTCAAATGCGAAATCGATTCTCCATTCGGCCGTAGAAGTACTGTGGGAGCGCGTTTTCGACCCGCCCCCTCCCTTACTTGAGTTGTTAAAGCCACAAAGTAGAGTATAACTTTCAAGCGCCTGGTACATAATTCAAAATCCGTACACACCCTTTTCGGAGAAACGGAAACGGACTATAGGTGCCTGAGAGACGAGGGAAAGTGGTAGATGTGAGGGTAGTAAAGTGACTCGTCTCATATTCAACGGAAATAGCTTCGTCGGTTCGTTGGTGGGTTGGTTGTTAGAGATTCCGGGCACGATAACTACGGAGATCATGATTCCCGTAAGTGTAGTGTAAGTATGTAAGTGTAGATCCGGCGCCGACCTACCGTCGGCTACCGGGGTTTCCCCCTAACCAAGACTCTCCCACCAGCGAGGCACCGCCCTAACCGGGACAAGCTCTAAGCTCCCGACCGGTCTCCCGGAATATATGGTAGTGTAGTGCATGTTAGTGTAAGTGTGTGTGTAAGGGGAGAGGATAGGACAAGGAAGAGGAAGGACAGATCGCGCGCGGTCCGTGGCCCGTTTGGTAGGGTACTGCTCCGGCATTCGCCTGGTGTTGATCGGAGAAACCACGGAAAACTACTGATCAGAGTAGCCCGCCGCTACAATTCTCCTCCAGACAGCGACTGAAATCGACCCACCTATCAAGCTAGTGTCCTGCCGCCGTCGGGACTCGAACCTAGGACCACCCGGTTGGAGGCATTGTGGTGACATCAGTTGATGCACTCGGCCATCTGTGCCGGTGTAAATGGCTTCGTTAAATGTTAAAGAAGTGTATCGTTTACGCAGCCGTTATTAACCTGAATGCTGCGTGTTAAACACATATTAACTCCGCTCGCAGTGACGATCTACAGGCCAAGAGGCGGGCCAGTGGGGACGTTAAAATTTGACGTTGAAGGTCATCGGCAAGACAAAGTGAATTTAATGTTGCTGGGTGAGCAAGTGAATTGAACGTGATGCGTTTGGTGTATGCGTGTGAAAAATAACTAAGAATCCTGGACGTGCTCACCTGGTAGCGTGGGACTTTCGTCGGCTGTCGATGTTGCAAAAGGATGGAAATGAAGAGAAGACGAAACGATAAGGATGCCGATAGAATGGATGGTAGATTCATGGACTCTTTTGCTTAGGAGAGCAGTAAACAATAGTGTGCACTAAGTAAGCAGTACAATCGATATCAATAGTGTAGCCTAATTCTAAAACGAGAAATTATAGTGAGAGATGAAACAAGTCTGAGTTCGTAGACATAGTGAACAAAATAAGAACAAGTTGATGGAATATTTTATTTTTATTGAATATTGAATGTGAAAACGTATCATTTGCATTTTGTACAATTTTAACACACAATTGCAAATGCCATTCAGGTGAACTTACGGATCTTTTCCGAATGTTACTAATGACTTGATTTGAATTCCAAATGACACCACTGATTAATTGATATTGTATAACAACTTTCGTCTTCACGTAAATGAAAGTTGTTTTTATTACGATTGCCTTACCCTCAGTATATTCATGGGTTTATATTTTAAAAAATATTAATTTATTAATTCGATTTGAAAAGAATTAAGTAATTTAGAAAATATATTACCGCATTGTTTACCATTTTAAAATCTTATAATTTAAATATTGCAGAAAAAGCAATATCATAATAGAAATACGTTAATTAAAAATAAAAATTGAATATCCCATTTCCGAAAAAATGTTAGTACACATAAACTCTTAATATTGTTGAATTTCCTTAAGTTTTTCAAAATAAATTGTTCACTTATTGATAAATAAATATCATGACGGCCTGTGTAATTGAATTTGTTGTAAATATTGTTAATTCGGATTAGGTCAAATAATTCCTTGTCTATTTCTAATGTACTTCGTTAACATTCATATACTTCGTAGACAGTCGCTAATTACCTACCTGTAAATGAGTCCTAAATAAATGAAATTAAACAAGTTAGGGGACATCTACAACACGTTCCAGACGCGATTCTCCCGAAAATACCTCGTAAAGTACTCAACGAGATGAGCTCTCCCGTGTCCGAGCCCTCATCGTGCTGAGCAGCGTTCGCCTCCGCACGTACAGCGAGTCGGACGTGTCCGCGGAGAAGATTCGTTCACCGCAAAACAGCGACCGCTCCCAGCGCCCCTCGCGGCGGGCCGGGAAACGAGCGGTTGAGTTGCCTGCGCGGACTTCCTGGAATGACCCAAACTTGGCGCGGCTAGGTTCGGTCCCCTCCACCAACGAATTGGTGGGCGAGTCGTATAAATTCGAGGAACACCGGGTAAGGTGGCTCAGGGCATCAATTAATGTCACTACAGTGCCTCTGAACGGAAGGTTATAGGATTCCACTCCCGACAGGGGCAGGATTTTAGACACTAGCCTCATAGTTAGGACGAATTCAGACGCTGAATGGAGAACAATTCTAGCGAATCGCTGCACTAATCGGTAGTTTTCCGTGGTTTCTCTGATCAACACCAGGCGAATGCCGGAGCAGTACCTAACAAACGGGTCACGGGCATCCACAATCTCTTCTCCCTCTTACTTGTCATATTCACGACCCTTACAGAATCACACTTACATATACGTGCACTACACTACTTCACATGTTAGGTGACCTGCCCGGAGCTTGAAGATAGTCCCATCGAGGGTGGTGCTCCATTGGTTGGAGATACCTGGTTGTAGAAAACCCGCCAGCCAATGTGTAGGTCGGCTTCGATCTTGCCATCCAACGGGATGAGTCACCACCACATCCCGCGGTAAAATCATGCACTATACTTACGGGAATAACTCCTTAGCGGTTGACGGGTCCGAAAACACTAATCAATCAGTTAATCAATTGTAGAAAGATGACAGGTATAGAATCAGTGTTGGGAAGGGAGCTATTCTAATGTTCGGGTGGTTGTTTCAATACTACAGAAATCTCAGAATAAATGTTACAATCTCCTTGAACAATATGAGTTGCGCACCGCGCACCGTTTGAATTCTGCTCAATACGTCACTACTTACGACACAGCTGACGTCATGTTGTAGCAAGACTCCAAGGAAAATGTCATCACCATTAAACATTTACTATTCACTTGTTGCATTATGCAACATCAACTTTTTGATATTTTTGGTATGTAAGAAGCTGATCTTCTGCATTCATTCTATACTACGTTATTTCACAACCACGTTACCAACTATGTTATTTCGGGAACCAGTAGCGGGTCCAGGGGGAGGGGCCATGAAGGCCATGCCCCTCCCCCGAAAAAAAGGCTTAGAGTTTTCCTTTGTCACATTCCTTTATTTGTAAAAGTTTATTTAAATATTTATGTTAAAATAATAGTGCGTACTATCATATGTACAAAATAAAATAATGTACAATGTAATAACAAATATTTATTATTTAACAAAAACCTACGATGGCTCCCTCCAAAATAATCCGCTGATTCCTCACCTGTCGTCAACACTTTAATATATTGCACTGTTATACGAGAGCTTGTGCTTTGTTATTCTTGAACAATGAGCCTGCCTTTAGCGAAACCGTTTAATATGGTTTTACTCATCAGCGTATTTCCTACTGTATGTCATGTGTATATGAACACATATACGAAGAACAAAGTAAATATTTAATTTTTCATTACTTTCCTTCAAAATTTTTATATGAACAGTTAACAAAAATGGGTTTCCTCTTTCAACATCGTAAAATATGGTAGGTCTTCACTTGTAAGATAAATACCTACAATTTACAGTTTGCACGGTTTGCTTGAAAATCCACCTAAAGTCTCAATTTGAAAAATTGTCTTAATGGCGTGCATACAAGAAGGAAGTGGAGAATTAGCTTAGG
Source organism: Teleogryllus occipitalis (assembly GCA_011170035.1). Classification (NCBI taxonomy): domain Eukaryota; kingdom Metazoa; phylum Arthropoda; class Insecta; order Orthoptera; family Gryllidae; genus Teleogryllus; species Teleogryllus occipitalis. The sequence goes on from BLKR01001745.1 coordinate 161,076, forward strand.
CTTCTGTCAACTGTGCATCGTGTAGTAAGATGTACTTCGTGTAGTAGTTTGCCGAGTGCAAACAAATTTGTGAACTTTCGTCGCTACTATTCCAGGGCGCTTCGTGGTAATAAAGGAAACCTCTCCATTTGTAAGGTCTTTACGACCACTAGAAGTTTGTTTCCACGAATGTCGTGTTTCTACAAATTTCAGAACAAGGTTGTATGTCTTACTTGTTTTATACAAATGGTTTAGTCGACAAATTGTGAAGGATTTTTAATTTATTAATACCTCCTGAGAATTCTTTAAGCAATGTCTTAAAACTTTTTAAAAATCGAGCTAAAAATAAACAATATAACGTGTAAGAGACAAATCATAGGTTTCGTACGTTCATTTTGTCATATTTCTCTGTTGGGCGACACCATAGAAAAATATCTTCAGTAACAAATGAGCCTGATCTATTCAAGTTTGATACGCGTTGATCTGAATATATTCTGAAGTTGTTTTCTACCTACTTTGAAATAAAGGACGCTCATTATTTCCAATTACATTACGTTTCTACACACCACAAGCTACATTTTGGAAAGATAAAAATATAAGCAATGTTGGAAACACAAATTCACACAAAATAAATTAAAAATTGAGTGAGATTAAAAGAAAACATAATACATACAAGTATATCAAAATAAAAGAAAGAACCTTATGGCATTCCAAGCAATTATTTTGAGTAGCAGAAATTCTAAAAATGAACGAAAATTGTCTACAATCAATGGATTATTTTCGTTAATATGCAATGAAAGTATTGCACAAGATGGGAAGCATTGAAAATTTTGTGAAAACAATTTTCAGATTATCCTTTTACAGGTTAATAAAAGAAATGACAACGCAATTTCTTTCCACAACAGGAATTTTATTCTCGATCAACAGCCCATCGTTGGGAGATCTCCAAAGAGATATAAAATCTAGATAGCTCTCGTGCCCTCTCGGGAAATAATCTTTCCCGAAACCTTTCATTGTCGTTAAACCATCGAACTCTGGAGACCTCCGGGAGCACGTGCGGCGCCGCGCGCACGTGGCTAGAGAGGTCTTGAGGGGGCACGTGTTGAGAGCGGGTGGGAGGGGGAACGGAGTTTTAGGGGTTGGCCGGGCGACAAGCAGCAGGGGAGGTTGCGGCAGAGCTTGTCATGTCACCACCGCCCAGCACATCGATCCTACAATCGCCGCCCTCCATTCGGCCATCTCCTTGTCCAATCCCACCCTCCCTTCGGCCATCGCCTTGTCCAATCCTACCCCCTTCGGCCATCGCCTTGTCCAACCCAACCCTCCCTTCGCACATCTTGTCCAATCCTACCCTCCCTTCGGCCATCGCCTTGTCCAATCCTACCCCCCTTCAGCCATCGCCTTGTCCAACCCTACCCTCCCTTCGGACACCTCCTTGTCCAATCCTACCCTCCCTTCGACCATCTTTTTGTCCAATAATACTCTCCCTTTGGCCATCTCCTTGTCCAATACTACTCTCCCTTTGGCCATCTCCTTGTCCAATACTACCCTACCTTACTCCTCCTCCTTTTTAATAGGCATTCCTGGCCATTTCTTCCCTTATCTTGGATCCAATGCCCAGATCTTAATTTCTCTATTTCTCCTATTAATTTTTCGTTCGATTATTTGTCATTCTATTTTCTACAATTCCCCTACAATATGCTTTCCGCACTCTTCCGTCCGTATCCAAATATCATTCCATACTTTTGATCATTTCGTTTTCTTCTTGCACAAGGGAATACTTTCGTTTCTCGTACTTCCACCCTATTCACGGCGTCTTAAACCTCTGCCTAAATCATGTTCCAGTTGTATCTACGGCATTACGTTTCTTTTAAAAAATATAACTCTTACTTTTAAACCTCATCTTTCGTATTTCTCCTAAATCATTCTGTAACGTTCTGACCTCTCTAGCGCTCTCCCTTCTTTCTTTCACGTCCCGTATATCAATAACTCGTCCCTAATTAATCGCGAACAAGACTACTAACAGCAGGCTACACCAAGGCTATCCACCCATTCACTTTCAATCACCTCTTCTCAATTCATTCCGTATGATTCATTTACAATACCTATGAGCTTACCTGCACGTGTGCCAGTAATCAACGTTTCCCGCTGGCTTCCACTACCGCTTCAAGTTCTGTTATCCTCCTCTTTTCCCCTCGTTCGGCGATCACGCGCCAGCCCCCCACCCCTCGCACGGGCACCCACGAGCGGCTTTACGATCGCCCATAAATCCCGACCGAGCGGCGAACCCAGGCCTCCGATCCCCAACGCCCCCCCCCCGCGTCTCCGCTCGTCAAATGGCCCTCCCGATAATAAAATATTACCTATGGTAAATACGTCACTAACAGCATTACCCTTCCATGAAATATTCACGTGCATAATTCCATAAAAGTGCTAGCGTATGACACGATCATATGCCATGGTTATATAATGCGGACTAAAAAGGCGGTTCCTCGTCGTGATTTATGGCGCGAGCGGGCGCGTTTTGAAATGCGAGGTGAGAATGCGGGCGTTTCCACCTCGTTTGTTTCGCCCCCACGGCGCCCGCGCGACCGCCCGGCGCGCCGCGGTGGGCGAAGCGCCAACCTCAACGGACAAAACGCTATTCCCTATAATAATTGTTCATAAACTAAATTGTTGTGCTACTTCATAAGCATACGTAAATATGTTTCACTGTGAGAGTTCCTTCTTGTCGTGTAGTTGAATGAAAGGTCACTTGTACAGTTTTTCGAATATTAACATGAGAGATAAGTCAAAAAATTACATTTTTGTATTTTTTGAAAGAACAAAAGAATACAGCAATATGGCGTTTATGTCATCTTGTAGAGTACATTTAGCACTATCACCACCAAACGTTTAAAGAAAATATTTGGAGTCTTTATATGTTATAAACCGCGAGAGATGGCTCAGGGCATCAATTAATGTCACTGCAGTGCCTGCGACCGGGAGGTCCAATGGTTTGTGTCCCGACGGTGACAAGATTTTCGATAGCTAGGAAACTTCAGTCACTGTCTGGAGGGGAATTCTTGTGGTCGGCTGCTTTCATCGATACTTTTCCATGGATTCTCCGATCGACGCCAGGCGAATGCCGGAGCGGTACCTTACAAAGGAGTCCCTGATCGCGCGCAATCCTTCCTTTCTCTTCTTTGTCCTCTCTTCACCCCTTTCTCACGCGCGCTTACTCTCACATGTTCTATACTAGCACACACTTGGAGAGTCTGGAGTTTAGAACTTGTTCAGCTGGGGCTATTTCCTGCTGGAGGGAGATACCTGATTAGAGAAAGCCCTGCCAACCGTCGTGTAGGCACCGCCGGATCTCATGGGGGAAGATCACCGGCACCTCCCGCGATAAAACATGCACTAAATTGACGGGAATAATGACCTTAGCATTTGATACGGAAACACTAATCACTCAATCATTTTACAAGAATAGCCATATCATGTGAATGGTAATTATGGGGGTCAATAAATGCCTTTGCAATTTTCGCTACTTTATGGTGCACGTTTCGTTTGCCGATTTTGTGATGGTTGTCTGTTCGAATTTGTAAGATTTGTGAATAAAATCGAGAATATAAAAAGGAAAATGCACAAATAAAGGGAATATTAAATGGAAATGTAATGAATATACTACTAAGTGAATAAATCAGCTTTTCAATATTTTCTCACGGTTTAAATCTGAATAAGTTGTTTTATAGTGCCGAATAAGTAGTGCTAAATTAGAAGAAAAATCGTGCTAACGGCACACTGAAGATTAAGGAAACGTGTGGAAATGGACTTACAAGAAATGTAGCAAATAAGCTATGCATTTTCGACGTATGAGCGACATCGTAGCGTTTGCAGTCAGAAATGTCAAGCAAATGAAATAAATTGTTTCACCTATGTGCACAAACTGGAAATTTGAAGCATATTATACGGTCTTAATAAAATGAATTCAAGTGACAAGTTTCCCCGTTGAGTACGATAGTTTACCTCAAGCTCCAACTAGCATATACTACTCTTCACAAAAGCACACAAACTTCCGCTGGGCTCTGATGTTGGGTAGTCGTTTTTCGATTTCTCTTAGTGAAAAATTGTAAGGTAGAATATTACTATTTTCTGAAGTAAATATTTGATTGTGTAAATGTAGATTAAGTTGTTCGTGACGCGACTGTACGTTTTTAGGTCCTTGTCAAATCTTCCAAACTTTCAAAAGGTTGTATTCTAGATGATGCCCTGCAGCAAGATTATACTCGTACTGGAAAATTTACTCGGAGGTAAATCAAAGCAAAAGTAAATAAAAACGGCAAACCGTACTGTAATTCGACTTCTTTGCTGTGGTTTGCCCCAGGTACCTCAGAAAATAAAGAAACGCTTAAGAAAATAACCTTCGTTCATTTTATGTATTAGCTTTTCAGTTTCCTTGACAACTCCAATCTCCACCAACTGCGTAGACGTTTGACTGGTTAGCATTATTTTCATTTCGAAGAGTCCGCTCTCTTGCCTTTCCTCCTTCCCTCTCTTCCCGGCAATTTAATTCCACTTTGTAGCGTATCCGAGTTCATTAAATAATATGAAACGTTTATATCAGATCGCGCCCTTTATTAAATTCCTCCAGATTTTTCCGTTGCAGCGTTGGCGATGTGACTCGAGACAGAAATCTCTACAAGGAAAATTTCCCTTCATAATGATTCATGGGAATGAAGGAAACTTTCAGATTCATGAAGCTTGTTTATTGCCTACTCTGTATTTTATAGTTTTGAACTATAATTATTTCTTTATACTCAAGAAATACTTACTAATTTGCGGGTTTATTGTTCATTGAATACCTCAAACTTTTGAACTTAATTATTACTAGATTTTTTCCACGTTTCTGTTGCATAATTTAACATCGACATCAGTGTGAACCATTTATTCATTTTTCATCCTCCTTTACTATGCAAAAAGATAACGTCAGTTCATAAAATAATATATTTTTACATTTACACAATACAATCACAAAATATGGCTTCAGAGACATAGGTAACTTCTCACTAACAATGAAACAAACTAAGAGAAAATATATCACACAATATGAAAAATTAAAATGCCGTTAGAGCATTAATATACACATTTGTGACAGGTCCTACTTACATAATGTTACAAGTTCCGAGTACTGTTTGTTCTTTATTCACTTTTTAATACAGTATTCACGTGTTTTCTTCACACAGTTGCACTCACATATTTGAATACATTCTATTGAAGACAATAAATGAATATTTAAAATACCATTGATTTTCACGATTACTTAATGGGATTAATTTATCTTTCTGGGTTCGTGAAAGGTAATTATTTATGTAACTGTTCTCAGTCATTATCCCCGCATGTTTTATCCGGGAATGTGGCCATGTTGCTTCCCCATTGGAATCCGAGATTTGATGCCGACTAAAGGATTAGGTTTGCAGGATTTCCTCCTCCAGATACCAACGTACGACCGGGAGAGGTGGCTCAGTGCATCTACTGATGTCATTGCAGTACCTCTGAGCGGGAAGTCCTAGGTTCGAGTACCGACAGTGGCAGGATTTACGACACTAGCTTTCAAGCTAGGTCGATTTCAGTCGCTGGCTAGAGGAGAATTTTAGCGGCCGGCTGCTCTGATCGGTAGTTTTCCGTGGTTTCTCCGATCAACACCAGGCGAATGCCGGAGCAGCACCCTAACAAATGGGGAGCAGTATCCTAACAAAGCGCAATCTTTACTTCCTCTTCCTTGGCCTAACCTCACCCCTTACTTACACTAACATGCACTACACAACCACACATGCCAGGAGACCGGTCACGAACTCACTACTTATACCGGCTGGGGCGGGTGCTCATTGATGGGAGATACTTGGTTGTGGGAAACCCTGCTAGCCGTCGGTGAGTCGGTGCCAGATGTTGCCACTTGCCGTTGCAAAAACATACACTACACTTACGGAACTAATGTCCTGCGTAATTGACGTGCCCGGAATCACTAACAACCCCCCAACCACTATGTAGAACTGTAGAATCCTGTCTCCCTTTCCTGTCCACAATGTAGGACTAATCCTGCTTCACTTTCCGCATCGTCCTTCCGCTCCGTTGCACGGTGTTTTGTTTGAGACATCCAGCTGGCCAAAATCCATTTTTCGAAGTTACACTTTTCGGTGATCTTATTGACCCGTTCTGTAGATAAATATCCAGGGCACATGGCCTCGGTGTTTATAAGGTGCTGATTCATAAGATTCGGTCTCAGGGGAGGTGTCAAGTTACGTCTCACTGATAGCCGGCGCCGAGCCGCAAAGTTCTGTTCGGTAGTGCACGCAGTTCAGTTCTATTCGTAGCGTTCTCCTTATACGTATTTTATAATTCCAGGATGTAAAATCCTCAGAAAGGTATGCTCTTTCATATGAAATTGTTTCGTAATTTTCAAAGGCAAGTTGGCCTAGAAATTTGTACCCAAAGTCCGACTTTAAAACATGTGCGTGTATTCGAAAATTGAAAATAAATGTTGAGCTACAAAATTCGCTCCGCATTTCTCCGCTTTGAAATTAATATACATGCATTCCAAAAAGGTTTCTTTACAATATTATTGTCACACTTCTTGCAGAGAAGTGCATAACTGATCATTATCACCTATTTTCAGTGACAGTGCGTTCACTCACTAGGCATGCGCTCTGCGAAGTGTTGCGCGAAACTGATTCGCGCACAGACAGAGACGTGGATTAAAAGAATATAACGGTGTGTTAAAATCTTCAGGAGTGTTCAACAGAAGTAACATAATCTATAAAACACACATTCAGTGTCGTGTGTGCTAAAATAAGTGAAAGATAGTGCGCAACAAAATGCTTCATAAATAAAGGGTCCTTCGTAATGTCGAATAGAAAGTGGTTAGATGGCCCTGTACTGATTTAGGACATTGTGTATTAAGCCATTCCATGCAAAAGTACTGTCAGGTTGTGTGGGTCTCTCGACAAAATCTTTTGGGGAAAGCATTGAGCCATCAAAGAGGAGAAAAGCAAAATAACTAGCCGAGAGAACAAATGTGGATGAAACACCGTTACCTACGCAAACGAATTTACGTACCCCAGGCAAGAGAGATACAACCAACCGTTGGGAACTAAGTACCGCCTCCTCACAACAGGCCACAAAAATGAAAAAGGTTGATTTCTTCTTCACAGAAAACCTCGACAAATGACCGCAGGTGAAGCATTGTCAATAATGATAGATATTTTAAACTCTCTGTGAACCAATACAAGGAAATGCGTGCAAATGCGAAAGATGACGACTGTACTATTTATTCCTCTTATTATCCAGCAAAAACAGGGCAAATCAAATGTTGTCCCCCTGAAAATAGTATCACTATTACAGAATCTTCCGCAGATATAATTTAACAATATCTTTTTAATCACACTGTCAATCGCATAGGCACTGTGCAGAACGAAATTATTCAGCAATTATCAGGAATATAATTTCTTTTTAATTTCTAAGTGAGGATGTGATGGAAGTAGTGATCAGGGCCGTTTCAAGCAAACGTTTGCAGACTCGTTTCATAGTGATGATTGTTTAGTATATCGCTGATACCATTACAGTTCTATGCGAAAACGCCGAATAGTGGAGGAAAGGTTATTTTATAGCAAAACCTCACGCCTTCGTACTCATGTTACTGCAGACTTTTTAATTCATGCTCACTAAGAAAACAGCTGTCATTAAAAAAGATGACACTAACCAAATTAATTCCCTCATGCCTACACAGGTTGTTAATATCCTTTGATCCGTATATTTCCAGCCTGGGAAAAAGCCCCAAAAGAAAAGTGTATGTTTTATCAGAGGAAGTGCAAAAAATTTTAGCTACTCCATCTTTATCTGATGAATGTGAACACACCTATGATTCGGAATAATTTCAATATTACTAGTAAGTTCGAAGGCAAAAGAGTATAATATTAAAGCTCAAATGAGAAATTGGTTTAACGAATTCTGATAGTATTTATATTTATATATTAATTATACTAACAAATAACATTGTAGAAAGTTATACAAATGCATAAAGTAGTATTCTGTTAATTATTTGTTATTTTTTCACTCAGTATAATTATTAATTCAATTACTCATTGTCTTATTGCATATGCTATTTCAAACTCTGACAGTTTTGTAGGAAAATGTAAAGATACATATTATATATTTAAAATACATGTTTAAATACTTCGTACAAATGCGTGTGCAAAATTTCATAAAACTCTAACCAGTAGTTTTCGAGATATTAATTTTGGCCAACCAGATGTGCCAAACGAAACACCGTGCGTTGGGGAGGCGAGACGCTGCGCCGCGCCGCGCCGCACGGCGTCGTCTGCCGCGCGCAAAGCTGCTTTCATTTGTTTTGTCACGTATGCGGGCATTGTCTCGCAGGCCGGAGCTGCTGTCGCGTCGCCGAGGCATTTGACGTCGCCCCGCGCCCGCCCCCGCCCCCGCGAAGTCTGTCACAGGGAGCGCGTGCGGCGACCGGAAGACGAGACGTTCCCGCCCCCCCACCCCCCACCCACCCCCACGCCGCGAGGGCGCGCTCTCGCAGGCGAATGCGGAAAGTCTCCTCGCGGACTACTTCATACTGCAGAGAAAGTTATGAAGTATTCCAGGAAAATGCGCTGTTAGTTCGACTGGAATATACCGGGAGTGGTAGTTGAGTGTATCAACTCATGTCACTGCAGCGCCTCTGACCGGGAGGTGCTAGGTTCCCACTCCCCACGGCGGCATTAGTTGCGCTACGTCGAATTTACACGCAATTTAGAGGAGAAAGTAGCTCTGATTGGTACCTACTTTTCGGAGAGGGAGTTAAAACATTTCCAGGCGAATGCCACAGCAGTACTATAACAAACTTATGTCGGATGGCGGCGATCCCTCTGTACTTGTTCCTCACGCTCTCATTACGCACTCTTTACATGCACTGTACAACACTTCTGGAAAGATGAGTTGGAAGCTTATATATTGTCCCCGTTAGGGTGGTATCCCGCTAGGAAAGATGTCTGGAGGGGAATTTGGCATTTTGTTGTAGGTAATGTCCATTTTCTTGGCAGAAACCCGTTGCTGTTCAAATAATTATGTTCACGACTGAAATTCGTTGCTAAATTTGATCTTAATATTTTATAATAGGCTATGGGCCCAGGTTTCCAGACTTTCTCCATAAGGTAAAAACTAAGTTAATATAAATATAAAAGAGAGATAAATACTGAATGAAGTAAGAATGACATAACAAAAATAGATAGATAACATTGTAAAACTCCTTTATTGGTTATTTAAGGTCGCATCAACATGTCGGTCATTAGCGAACACTATTGGAGTTAACGTTATGGTAACTATGATGATGAAACGAAATGGTGATAAGAGTTGAAAGGTCGAACACAAATACAACCATGCCCAAGCCGGGACTCTAACCCGCGACCCTTCGGTCCGAGATCGCTACGACACTACTGCCTTAGCGATCTCGGCCACCGGGCCGACTTTACAAAACTTGCTAAGTGTAACAAAAACAATTATGATACGTTGCAAAGCACAATATACTTTGTTGATAGTAACCGTTGTTATTGAAATAAATAATGTTCAGGATTGAACTTCGTTGCTGAATTTTTTTGCGAAGTTTAACAAACTCCTCTACGAGCTGACGTAAAGGTCAGCGCCGTATTTCAGCATCCAACGAGGGAGAAATACTGGCACCTGTCGGGAAAGCCATTCACTATACTAACGGGACTAATGAATACAGGAGTTGACGAGTCCCGAAACATCAATGAATCAATGCGCGTTCTTTTTCTTTTTAATTTGTTGCGCTCTTAATTCAACTTATCGACGCAACGCGTCTCTTCGCCCCTAGTCGAGCGTTGAGCGCGGAGTAATCCTCCATTATCTATTCCTCTATTCCAGAGGACGCTGTATTTGCATGTCTCGTCTCGTCTAGTCAGTTGTCAAAGAGGACCGCCAGGTAGCATCTCCGCGTACGCGCCTCTCACTTCAACGCGTCACTACCCAACGGCCAAAATTGGGAAGGAGTAAAGAAATGGGTAGGGTTTAGGACACTTCACAGGGGTTGGACTAGCCCTTGTGAAGCGGCCAAACTCGTTTTGTTGGAACAAATTTCACATGAGATTCGACGGGAATCGAACCTGGACCTCAGTGGTGGAAGGTTAGTGACTTCGCTATGTGCCACGAGCGAGCCCTTTTACGCAGCTACCGGGAGCGGTAAGAAAGGGTGAGAAAAGGATAAAGGAGAGGAGGGAAAGATTGTGCGCGGTCCGTGGCCAGTTTGTGAGGGGACTGCTCTGGCATTCACGTGGCACCGATCGGAGAAACCGGGGAAAACTACCAATCAGAACACCCGTCCGCTAGAGATTTTCTTCCAGAATTCGATCTAGGTCTCTAGCTAGTGACGAAAATCCTGCTCTCTTCAGGGCCTGAACCCTAGGAAATCTCGATGAGAAACCCTGTGTGACGCCCTGAGCCACCTAAGCCGTTCGGAAGGCAGGCGAGGGAAGGGAGGGTGGTGTGGGGTGAAGGAGCCACTAGGAGGGAGCTAGGAAGGTGCGTGGGTGGGGGTAATCGGGCAGAAGCGAACGACTATTATTCTGCCAGAGGCGTAGAGCGGGGCAAAGAGAGAACGGGGATGAAGAAGCAGGTTGGCACGTACTTGAGCCGCTTTCACAATGCCCATGTCTCGTACTCACACCCCTAGACCTTCACTTTCGTCCGCAGAAAAAATCGTGTCCTTTTTTTACCGACACAGGCTACTTATTTTTGCAGATGCAGAATGACGATGGTAACTCAACGGCAACAGTATTACCTCTGCAGCTTTGCTGATTGGGAGATTACAAGTTTCGAGTTACAACGGTGGACAAATTTTGGACAGAAGCTACATACATGAGTTGAATTCAACCACTGTCTGAAGGAGAGGTCTAACGGCCGGATAGTCTAATTTGCAGATTTTGTTTGTTTCGATCGATTTCAGGTAAATTCCATCCATGTACCCTACAAATGGGCTGCGAACGGAGTTCGATTTTTCTCTCCTCTTCCCTCTTACTTAGCATATTATCGCTATTTACTGACATACACATTCACTTACATACTCTACACTACCACACATGTCAAGGTACCAGCCGAGGAGATAGAGTTTGTCTCAACTGGGGTGGTGCATCACTGGGGAGATACTTGAAAACCGCAAACTTCTTTCCCATCTCTTTCTTTACACACACTTACATGCACTTTACTTGCTCTTTTCTAACCTGTCGGATGACAGTTCATCAGCTGTTACGGTGTCATTCAATCAAAAGCTTAAACGTCATCACGATGACGTCACTGTGGTGACGGTTAGGGTCCCGATTGGACGAAACTGTATCAGCTGATGAACTGTCATCCGCCAGGTTACAGAAACCCAAGTATACAGTACTTAAACAGGGAGCGGTGGCATCAGCTGATTGCTCAGTGCACCAACTGGTGTCATTGCAGCACCTCTGACCGGTAGACCCTAGGTTCGAGCCCGACGTTGGCCAGATTTTCGGCACTAGCTTTTTAGCTATGTCGAATTCAGTCGCTGTCTGGAGGAGAATTCTAGCGGCCGGCTGCTCTGATCGGTAGTTTTCCGTGGTTTCTCCGATCAACACCAGGCGTATGCCGGAGCAGTACCCTAACAAACGTACCACGGACCGCGCACGATCTTTCCTTTCTCCTCCTTATCCTATTCTCACTCCTTACACACACGCTTACACTAACGCGCAGTACACTACCAGATACACCGAGAGACCGATTGGGGACTTGGAACTTGTTCCAGCTGGGGCGGTGCTTTGCCGCTGGTGGGAGATACCTGGTTGGGGAAAACCCCGTTAGCCGACGATAGGTCGGCGCCGGATCTGGCCATCCAGTGGGGGAAGACCACCACCACCTCCCGAGCAAAAACACGCACACTTTCGGGACTAATGATCAAATTAGTTGACGTGCCTGGAATCAAATCAATCAGTGCTTAACTTTTCGGGAGTCCAATGCAGGGATTCGATCCTGTTCCGGCTGCGGCAATGATCAGTCGCAGTGAGGGGTCTCCACCGATTCTCACGTCCCATCGGAGCAGGAAAGTCGCCCCTTTGCCGTATTAATCGTTTAAAGACGGCTCTACACATTCGTTATTCGGAGAACAGCGAGCAACCACTTGGCGAATCCCGAGTAGTGTGGATGAGTTGCTTGCTTTCTGCCGAGTGACGAACATTCGTTATTCACCCTGCCCACCGCATGTCGGTCTTTTGGACACAAGACGCACAATGGCTCGCTAATCGGCAAATACCGAATGTGTGGAGCCGTCTTGCGGATAATACGCACTACGCTTCCGTGACAAAGGACCGAAAATGCTGATGCGCTCGGAAACAATACTCGCCAGGATGTCGTTAGCTCCTTCAGTTTTTTCACAATGTTGTTAAGGTCGAGTAGTTCAGTTCCTTTTTCTTCGTTTTGTAATAAGCACTGTTCTTAACATTAAAAAATATTATTTTATGAATTGTAGTGAACTGATATGGTTGATTTTTTTTACTGACGTAGATCAATATTTGGGAGCGTTTAGAATGATATTTGCGTACAGATTCGACCACGTTTATTTCAAGAATGTTTGTTTCTTCAAACCTGTTTTTATCCGATCTGTTCAAAACTATTTCTTGGATTCTTCTTCCAATTTTCCAAGTATTTTCAGAAATATTTAATAATTTTTTACTACTCCTACAATATCTTAGAAAAATTAAATTTTAGCGCTGTCTGAAAATTCGTCTATTAGTTTCTTCGGACAATATTATTAGTTTAAGGATAATTATTGTTGATATAACTACCTGCTACATTGTTCGTGTTTTTGTCTTTTTTGTAAGCGGTGTCTTGAGGTTTTATTCATGTGATCACATACCGTATTATTCATCTACATTTAGGTGTTTCACCTCCTGCAGAATGCATAAAAGGGGAAAATGTCATTATATTACTAAAATAATATAAATTTTATTTTATCTTGTAAAGATTTTTTGATGAAAATATATCTTATCTTTCCATCAGTAACATGTTTTACTTATAATAGGAACTCCACATTTAAAATGAAAGGAAAAAATCAAATGTGAATACGATTAAAACTCTTCTAACGGTTATGCAAATACATTACTCACACACATGCGTGCATGTTTGAGACACTCATTGCACACTGCGTGCGCCTTGCAAGAAGGGAGACCAGAAATGAGAAAGAATCACTTTCCACTGTGATGTGTTCCGAGGGCAATATAAACGAGCAACACTGCGCAGGTGTGTGCTCAACGCGAAACGAAACAGACTGGAGGCAATAACGGCGACAGAAATAGCCACTTCATATAAAGTTACCTGCCACGGGAAAACGAACTTGTTGTTTTGAAAACGCCAGGTAAAATACGAGCTGACTTTTACTGTGTCTCTTGGAGTAGAGATAAGGCTGGTACCTACCGCAATACACTTGTCCTCTGCCCACTTCTTGTTATAGCTGGTACAAAATTATCAACTTATCATTAGGGTGTTTTAGCATATGCACTACACTTTCAGGATTCGATATATCGGCGATATTTATCTCATTCAGTTAACGCACAACAACGTTTGCATATTAGAAATCGAAATCTCTGCATTGTAGACATGACAACGAAGAGATTGGTAGTTTTCAAATATATCAAATCAATCAGTGGTCATTTTTTAGTACAATGCTTTACCTAAAAGTGAAATAACTAAACGTTTTAATGGCAAAAACAATTTTATGAAAACAACTGAATTACTTTTTGTGTGTGTATTTAAAGGTCAATCAAAGGATAAAATAAATCAACTTTCTGATATTAAGCACTGTTATCTCTGAATCAGGTTGTATATTTATTTATTTATTTTTATTTATTTATTTTACGTCAAAAAACAGTTAAAAAACTGCGTATGACGGGCTATGGGGAAAAGCAAATTGTGTGCACATTTTCAAAATTCTGTGATCCCTACACTAAATCATATACTACTTAAGTTTTGAATTTTGAAAGGGAGAAAAAAAACAAAAAAACTCCCATGTAATAAAATCTATTTTCAAGGATAAATAAGCAATAAATATACCCGCCCTTAAGCAAGTCATTTTTTACAAAAACCACTGATTCGTAAATAAAAAGACACGGTAATGGTAGAATTCCTAGGTTAATGAAGATAGGCTTACAAGAATCACGTGGGTGGGATTAGGTTATTATTCGTACAATTCGTTTTTGTAATCTAAAAGTCTGGGAGCTATAAGATGTATTTCCCCAGAATATTATGCCATATATATGATGCAATATATTATGCAATATATGCATTATATATGCAATATATGCAATATATATGATGTATGTTTTCAAAAATCATTTAATTCATCTGAAAATTATTTACACGGATTATCATTAATCAACATAAATATCATTTTCTTTGCATTACTTTACTTATTTCGACCTCTGCTACCCTTAAGGTAATATTACTCCCACAAACACCAACATTATCATAACGTTATATCGATTAATCTTTCCTATCAATCTTAACAAAAAATCAATGTTAAAAGTTTAATAATTTTATTACTTCAATGAAATAATATTTCCGGTTACACATAGTTTAATACTTACGCATTGTAGTACATCTGTTGATTCATTCTGTCATCATCTAAACGTCCAATGATTCTGTGACCTACGAAGCAATTAGATATTTTCTCCACTGTCATCACTTTTTTACAATCTTAGCACGCGTCATTTAATAAACAAACAGCCGAGTAGCAGCACTGAGCTTAAAGTAAATTTACACATTTTGATGCGAACGTGGTTAACCTAAATTTTACAGCGCGCGGGCTAAACCTCACCTCGCCAAATGGCCGCGCGCTGCCAGGTGCTCGCCTCGGGCAGCGCATTTACGGCGTCAAAGAGTAAACACGAGCGCGGCAGTGCAGAGGGGGAGTCGCGCCACTCGCTTGTGCAACATCCGGGTGACTCCTCGCCTCTCTCCGGCTCTGCGAGTGCAAAGATATTATACGCACACGTTTCCTTGAGCCCCGGAATAAGTACCCCCACTTCTTTGCCAACAATTAAAGTAAATGATACAACGAGCGTTGTATACAGAATCTGATAACCAGAAATGATCGCTCCCGTGTAATAGAAAGTAAATTGAAAAACAAACTACAGAAACCAAACTTCCCACTCCTCTCGCAACTAGCGAAGCAAGAGCTCGAGAAAACGTGCGAGGATAATACCACTTACGCTAGATGATTCACATGTCTATTCTTTGTAAGAATATTCCGAGATATGTTATTTTACCATCATTGTTTTAATTTTGTTTTTATTTCACGTCCAGAACTGTATCAATCTACACTACTAGAGATGAAGGAAAACTGGAAGAAATATGATCGATTTTCTATACCACATTTCATATCAATCACATTGAGTATTATACGCGCACGTTTTCTTGTGTCCAGGAATACTACTTCCACTCGTTTGCCAACATTGATTGAATTAAGAGTAAATGATAGCAACGAGCATTGTAATAAAGTAAGACCATGTAATAGAAACTATTTTACATCGAAAAACGAACTACAAATTTGATACAAAATTCCTTGTCAAAATAACCAAACTCCCAACACCTCGCGCAACAAACGAAGTGAGGGCTCAAGAAAACGTGCGCGGATAATACTCTACTCTTCATGTTTGTTATTAATTTCTGTCAGTTAACTATTTTCCCTGTGTTATATGTTTTAAGACGTTCAGTGCTAAGCTGCTAACCTAAGGATCTCTTCTGAATATACTCAATCGCTAAGACTGAGATAATACTGAGTTAATTCATTTCCTAGCATCCCAGATACATATCTGTAAGTTTTCCAACCGAATCTGCAAATCGTTTCTAAATTAAGCATTCTGGTGTAAGTATTGTGGCGAGTCTAATGGTCGGTTCACAAAACAATAGTTTATAGTTTATGTAAGGGACAGATGTTCTTTCATTTGAATAGGCACAGATAGTCAAACACATATGTTGTACGCCAAAATGATTTATAACAATTTTTCTTTTTAAATAAGACTAGCATTATAATCAAGTTAAAGGTGAAACAGAAACAATAGCTATTGCAAGCTTTGTTAATCATTACTAGAATACAAAAAACATCCACATTTTACATTAATTCTCATTTATATTGTTAATTTCTTTTACTATTATCTTTACTTCTAAGTAAATGGAAGCTTTTTGTCTTTCACTACTCAAGAATTTCCGGTACATGGGTTGACACACAAAAGACACAGAACTTACTTTGACAAAACACGAGTAATTGAATCGTTTAGAGATTTAGTATTCCGCCCTCATTACTACTGGTATTCACTAGATACAGCCCTATATGATTGTACCCTACACAACTTCGACCGATCCGCACCTAATTACTCAAAAAAATGATTATCTAACATATTACATAAAACAATATGTATATCATTGGATTTGTCTTTTTACGCTCGTCATGATAGACTCAAAAATATGTATAGTTTCATTTGAAAAACACAAATGTACTTTAATAACTCCTAAAATGCAAGTGATAAAATCGGAACGAATACATGCATCAATTAGCCCCACTCCCTCATGCACATCCGTGAAAACTGCATTGCAATAACTTTAACCGTTCCAAAATTACAGGAGGTGCTAAAGTTAGGTGACTCGCACTATATATCAGTTACATCACCGGAAGGCATTTTCCTATGCTTGTGTTTTGGTAACGTGACCAATGACTTTGGGTCATTTTTACACCTCTTACCTTATAAAATGAATCATTTTAAATAATTCGCGAACGTCCTTCTCAACAGGGCTCATGGCCTCAGACATGTGCTTATCACTGTTATAAATATTCATTGTGTAAGGCAGGAGATGTAAAAATTACCTACTGTCATCGGCTACATTGCAAAAACCGAAGTACACTCTTTTAAATGAATGAAAATGTGTTCGTGAGTTGCCTTACAATTCAGGGAATCGCTGCCGGCTCGTCGCACCTGGGCACACCGCCTTTGGCTGACCTTGGCACCTCCACCCGTCCCCGGCGCGCCGGGGCGCTTTGCTGGTTGACCCTGAAATCACCTCTTGCTGCTGCTGCTTCGAATATCGCGAACTCCGCGCACGATGTGTTTCACGGAAAATTGCTAATGTCTGTTCGCGTGCGGTGATTTGTTGCAGCAATCATTGAAGGATACCACATATTGTTTCCGTCTTTTCTGTCACTCACGCACATGATGTTTCACACTCTCCACTTTTGGGCTAAGCATTGGTAACGTAACACGACTTTATTGTCACTCCTCCCGCTGCCTTTTCCAAAATTCAATTTGCCACTGTTGCTGTTGTAGTTGGCATTTGTTTATCCTGTTCCCGCCGTTCTATGCACATCTCAATGTATTATACAGTTACTTCTACCAGGATACGATCACACAGTCACTGTTTTGCAGTTCAGTTCTTGGCGTAATTCATAACCATTATTTCCAACACTTTATGTTGCTTCCCAAAACAATCACTCGGTTCCTCACAACTTTCCTCTTTCCTCACAACTTTCACGACTTCCTCACAACTTCCATGGCGATGCTACACAATGCACGAGTTTACGTAGCACACTTATTTCAGTCAAATCACGGTAATACAGTTACTACATTCAGTTTTGTACCACACTCGACAGTCTTGCCGCTTACTTTCATTAATCTACTCAGTTCCTATAACGTTCTATTGCTCGATGGCGTCGGATTTTCTCAACTCCAATATCGACCCTGCTCTCCCCGCCATTTTCCGTGCCGTTACCACCCGAAGTCAGGGACAGACTGCCGCTCTTTCGCGCTCACTCGGTCGTCTTTGAACCGTTCATTTCTAACTCGTTCACTAAATTCGTAGATGTTCTTCTACCGTACCCGCGCGATTGGACTGTTAGGTTTATAGAAATGGTGTTTCAGCATACAACTTTTGACATTATGTGTATTTAAGATTATTGATTTAATAAAAATGAAGAAAGGTAGTGAGGTAGCCTTTTGTGTATCACATGGCGTTTCAAGAAGAGTCCCGTACGTCTAGGCTTGTGCCTTTCACTTCATGCACTGTATTCCGTAGTATCATTGCATTTTCTTCACACCTTGGTGCTGACGAACAGAACTTTACAGAACAGTCAGAACCTTACCAAAAAAGACATTATATTATTATTTTTATTCTTTAAACTTACACAATTCTCTGGTACATAGATAGAAGTCACAGATATCATCTATCAAATCATGACTAGCAATCTATTAATACATCTTATATATTAATTGTATCGATAAACAAAATAAGTAGTTCAAATAGAGTAGACAAATAGTACGACATATTTATGAATACATTTCAGAAACATCTACATTCATTATTGTGACATCAATAGATATCACTACCGTGTCTACGATCGGCAGGTCCTAAGGTTCCAGTTCTGACAATGGCAGGATTTTCGACACTGGCTAGATAGCTGTATTGAATTCAGACGCTGTCTATAGGATAATTATTCTAGCGGCCGGCTGCTCTGATCGGGAGTTTTCCGTGATTCTCCGATCAACACCAGGCGAATATTGGAGCAGAACCTAAAAACGGGCCACAGAATCACGCGCGCGTTATTTCCTTCCTTATTCTTGACTAATTCTCACTCCTTACTTACATATACTTACACTTAAACGCACTACTCTACTACACATGTCGGGAGACCAGTCAGGAGCTTACAGCTTGTCTCGGCTTGGGCGGTGCTACGCTAGTGGGCAATACTTGGTTGGGGTAAAAACTGGAAGCCAACATGTAGGTCGGCGCCGGATCTCTCTTGTCCGGGGTGAAAGATCACCATCTTCCGCGATAAAAACGTGCACCACACTTACGGGACTAATGACCTTAGCTGTTGACGCGCCAGGAAATACTAATCAATGAATTGGAAGGGCATGGAGCGCCGTGCGAAGGTGTAACAATTACTGTTACAATTATTCCACAGGTCGTTTTTTCGGTCAGTCACAATGTCTTATTGAATGTGTCACATTTATTTTCGTTATAAGTGAATTATTTTTTATCATAGACCCTTGGTCTATTTGAGGTTTTCTGGGTTTACTCAATCGCTTAAGGCGTTTGACGGGATGGTCCCTAGTTTTGCACTCCCAGACGTAAATGTACAGTTTTCCCTCCCCTCATATGTTACTACCCTGTATCAATGTAGACTCAGTGGTTAGGCGGAAGAGCAGGCCCTATGGCCTCAGCCTCGCCATTAATAAAGACATTATTATTATTATTATTATTATTATTATTATTATTATTATTATTATTATTATTATTACTATTATTATTATCTCACTTTGGGAAAGGCATCTCGCCTGTCTGCTTTCGTCTGTCACACAATATCACCGCTCTTTCTCCATTTGTATTATCACTGCTGCCCCCATCACCTGCACATGCATCGTCATAACCACCACTTCCATATTTTCATTATCTTTACCTTTCGATTAATATTTTCGACACAATCAAGTGAACATGACCAACTTAATGTAGTCACTTCAGTTACTGCGATACCAAATTCACATATTCCGAAAACCAGCGGCGAATGATATTGGTACGGACTTGGTTGGACTTGGTCTCGTACTTGGTTCTGTCTGCGTCCCACACCCGGCCACACGAAATTGACACAGCCTCTACCGCCACCGCCGCCGCCTCCATCGCCACCGCCACCGCCGCCGCCGCCGCCGCCGCCGCCACCGCCGCCTCCGCCGCCTCCGCCGCCTCCGCCGCCGCCTCCGCCGCCACTGCCTCCGCCCCCACTGCCTCCGCCGCCACTGCCTCCGCCCCCACTGCCTCCGCCGCCACTGCCTCCGCCGCCGCCTCCGCCGCCGCCTCCGCCGCCGCCTCCGCCGCCACCTTCGCCGCCGCCGCCGCCTCCGCCGCCGCCTCTACTGCCGCCTCCGCCTCCGCCGCCACCTCCGCCGCCGCCACCGGCTGCTCCGCTCCCGCCGTGCGGGCTCCGGGAGAGTTTCGCTGACCCTACGGAATTCGCTGCGAACTGCGTCCTCCCCCCCCTCTCACGGCCTCACGCGGAGTTCTTAAGTGTTGACATTACGAAGGTGTCTACCCGTAGCTCCCGCGGAAGTTTACGCGCGTCACTTGTTTTCGCTGCTCTGCTTCCCGGTGCGTGGTCGCTGCTGCGTCGAGGCTGACACAGCTGCTTCCTTTTATGGATTGTGTGCGGCATACTGCCGTCGACTAGCGCCAATGTATTTAGCTGCTAAAGAAATTGACATTGTTAAAATAGTACGTCACTTTCTTTAGCAACTAAATAGACTGACGCTTCGGTCTGATTCTTCGCACTGGCTTTTTGATATTTATATATGTTATAAACGATTTTTATTGTTTATGAATTTTATTATGGTTTAAATGTGTAGAATATATGAACAACAGTTTCTGTTAAGATGTTTTCAATCCTGTACAAATAATAAAAACATGTAATCATCACTAAGAAATAGTTTCAAAATTACCTATAATTTGCGTTTACAAAAATGAATTAATTTGTGGTATTTGACGTTCTATTGATAAGTGTTAATAAATTTTTAATGTGAAGTCTGCAACATAAATTTTAGAGAGCAAGCTCATTCTTCCGTGACGCATGGAAGACAATGCGCGAAAATTGTACAACTAATGAAATTTGCAAGTGAAAGTGTATTAGAGAGAGCGTATTCGCAGTTGAATCTTTTAATAGTCGAACTCTGACAAGCATATTTATTCAGAACTAAAGAACACTCCAACTAGCAACAGAATTACAAATAAATAAAACACAAGCAATGGGCGCTATTTGTTGTATGTTCTTCCCTGGAACATTTTCCCCTTCTTTCATCATGTTTTCTTTGATAGGAACCATTTTCTTCTTTGTAAAAGAGTTTCTATATCTCAGTCAAAAATTTTGATACTTCAAATTTGCATTGTTTTTAAATATCTTAATTCACAGATTACCTTCGTGAGAATCTACATTCATTTAGACCCTTGACATTTCCCTTGATGTAGCCCTTGAGATGAGTTGGTAGCCCTTTGCCTTCAGCCGGCGGGTGAGTAGAGGAGAGACAATCAAAGATGAGTTCAAATACGTCCCTTGATACGCTGCTTTTATAGACGGCCATTTTGATGTCGCTCTTCCTTGAACGACCCCAGTGTTGACTTTTCTCTCCCACCGAGGCTGGCATCCCGGTTGATTGCACAAGTAATTTAAAAATAAAATATTGCAAAAAGGCTATACTTAACAGAAATTTATTCACACAGGGGAATAATGTCCCTTGTGCAATCGCTTTGTATCTAACAATACTCCCCCATGAATAAAGATATTCTTAAATCTCTAGTCATATAAACAACAACTAAGAACATAATATTGTGTATGTACTTTGTTTATTTGTCTTCAAAAATATTGTGCAATTTGAGATACAAATTAATGTGAATTCCTTTCGAATGATGTTACTTGAGATCGTATTATTACGAGTACTTGATGCACTTTCCTGATTTCTTCTCTTGAAGAGGTGTACCTGAATTACTAGTGCTACAGCATCCTCTCGTCAGCTAGTGCTACAGCATCCTATTAAATATACGATTTAATTTTTCATTGCATTTTTATATGATTTGCATTATATGTGCACGTTTTCTTGATCCCCAGATTACTTTCCCTCACTCCTTTGCTAATATTAGGTGAATTACGCATAAACAAAAGCGAGGAGCGTTGTTGACAAAATTGGATGACCAAAACTGTTTGCAGCCGTGCAACAGTGGTAGAAGCTTGTAAAAGGTAATTCGTCTCTTCCTGTTAAAATAACTATACCATGTATGAGAGAATTTGGAACTTTAAATCATGAACATTTTGATAAACTCACGTGAACGCATTACACAGAAATATACTATTTTTCTAACCACGAGGAAATAATATATTTCAACGTTCAAGAACGTATACTGAAATAGAAAGCAGGTGCTATACAAAATGTTTCTTTCTACTTTCAGCTTTTTTTTATTTTCGTCTTTCAACTTGGCTTACCACGTAAGAAATTCATTACGCGGAGATATTGCAGTCAGATTATATAAAATTCGAAGGACTGTGGTAGCGATTCACCAGAGCACGTGTTCACCGTAGCAAGGGGTTGCCACGACCTTGAAAGGGTCTTGGTCGCCGTCGCCGCTCCAAGCTGTGGAAATATTTCTTCGAGACGTTTTGTGAGACAGAAAATTCACTAGAAATTTTCATAAAAAGAACTGTTTAAAGAAACGAGAATTATGCTACAGAGATAAAATTCACCTCACGTACAGACGTAGATAGTCGAGTTCAATTCATTTAAATCATTTAAATATTATCTTATATAATATTGCAGTCGTAAAAGGAAGCCAGATAACTAATTCATGTAAAACAAATTGTAAAAACCTATTTATTTCATTTTTCTGTTATCGGTAATATTTGTTCTTTTAGTGTGTGCATTCAATTTATTGTTTAATAGTTTTCAAATTGTTCAAAACTAATAATTAGTAAAAGAGTTATTATTGATTGTACGTTCATTGCATAACAATATTCTTTTTGCTGGCTGAATTTGTAGAAAGTAATTATCTGTGTGAATGTGAAACTACGTCTTGTATATATTTCATTCACTATTCATGTGACAATTTCTTTGAAAGTGTATGCAAAGGGTATTTCGGTATGTAATTCTTTTTCAGTGTTTTTGTGTTTGCATGTATTATAGTCTTGTGTACAGTTATTTTATTGTTTTTTTGTGAAGTGAAGGGTATTATAATTGTATGTAAAGTATCTATGCAAGTGTTAAAACATAACTGCAATTGTTAGGTAATCACGTAATTGGTAAAGGTAGAGGAAGTGATAAAATGTTTCAATGCAATGTGTAAACGCTAGAGTAGAATTGTATTCCAATATTTAAACAGAATATATTCAGAACGCTGTTCATAGTTAAAAGATTAACTTGCCTATGTTTCTTTTATTACAAAAGCAGGATAAAAGACGAACCCACTCCTATAGGACAGTTAGGACATATAAAACTATTCCTAATTTTTGGTGTGACATTGTCATAACAAGTCACAAATCAAGTAATATTACAAGGTTACTTGAGTGACCCGCTGTAGGCTTTTTAGAGAATAGTGAAAAGGTAGAGCGGTCACAATATGTAGGTAATAAATGGTTATTGTAATAAAATGTCACGGCTTTCTTCTTTCAAATTGCACCAAAGCTGTACACTAAAGAACAATTACCGTTCTCTAGAGGCGCGGACCAATGCTATTAGTTTAAATTCAACAGGAGAGTATTACGCAAAATAAATATTCCAGTCAGCACTAACAAGGTACTCTGCTACTACTCTTCACCGGAGCCGTGGCGGGTGGAGGTCGATACAAGATACAATGACAAGTAGAAATGCCGGAGAAAACAGAAAGCAGAAAATAAACATTGGAAGGAAACAAATGAAACCCAATTTCCGTACAAACAAGGGCGCGCCTCCAACGCTGCTGGCGGCGGGGGAGGAAGAATTCGATTTTGGAGATGTCGACGGTGGCGCGGCGCCACGGCGTGGAATGGAAGTCCACTGTTGGAAAGGGAGGGAGTGCTTGCCCAGTGGGGGGGGAGAAGCGGTGACACGACGATGTGGGAGCCATGGGAAGCGATTTCGAAGCGTGGGAGAAGAAGCACGGTGGATAGAAAAGAGACGAAGGAGCAAGTACTGACTCGTTATTGATCTTTAAACAGAAGCAATCACATGAAGGGCATGTCTACAGCTCCCCTGAGGCAATGGTTTCAACATCGGGAAAGGTGAATAAGTACAAGTGATTATTGGACTCTGTTTGAGATGTTTGCGTTAGAACAGTCGATAAATCACATCACGGTGTTCTGAGAGAAAAACAAAGTACTCGTAGTACCATAATGTTTTCAAGAACGAAGAGAAAGTTCAACAGTATAATTGGATCTGCGATGTGTAATAGATTTGGAACTTTTTTGGCTTTTTTGTTTCTTTTCACATTATATTTTAGGTATAATACTGCAAAAATGATTTTTGTTCAAAATTTGGGAAATATTTTTCATTTACTTCCTGTAATCGATATAGTAATTGACCTAGAATGTAGGAAATATTTTAATACAATGTTATTGAATTGATTTTCCAAAAGGTTCCAAAGAATTCACGAGGAAAGACTTCTTTCCACCAAAAAATACAGAGGAAAATATACTGCCTTCCTAAGTTTAAAATGCGAGTCTCTGCAAGTGTTGGTTTAACTTCGTTAGTACTTAGAATTTTTGTATCGTATTCCCGTATAGTCCTACCTTATTTATAAAGATTCGGAAATTTCTGAAAAGAAAACATTACACGTGCCTTAAACGTATAAAATACTTACATGTATTAAAGTGCTTATAGCTCAAAATTCTCAGATTCTGAGATACGTCTTTTATGCTTACGTGGGCAGTGTTGAATTTGAATGATTCTAGATCTGCATAATTGGTAGAGTCCCGTTAGAAGCCGCTATTGTAAAAAACCTCATACTGTCACTGAAACGGATGAATTCGTATCACTAAAGGTAAAAGCAAATATTCCAATGTATCTGAAACCCCGCAGGGGGAATCACAATGGCGTAGGTTTGAGTTGTCTCTGGTGGAGTGTCGCAGACTACCACCCGGACCCTGAGTCTCGCGGCGCCGCTCACGTCGTTAGCCTGAAAGTGCAGGCAGTGAGAAGGCGATGCTAAGCTCCTGGTGGCCGGGTAACCGGCCACCCACAAGTTGGGCCTATGGCGCGTCGACCTTGGAGTAGGATTGGGAGAAGGATGATTTTCGGAGTACTCCGAATCCCATTTTAAAGTCCGGCGGGAAACTAGTTACCCTCCGTTAGGTTTCTCCGGTACCGGCGTTACTCACGTCGTGAGCTGGCGGTAAACATTTGGGAGACGGGATGGGCGCTCCGGGTCATCTGGATCTCAGTCCAGGTGGCCCCCAGTTGGACTCTCGGCTTCGTCGTGGCAGTGGCCCGATACTCAGAGCAAAGAGGAGAAAACTGTTTCCAGCGCATGTGAGTGGCGCATTGTCGAGACTCCGGTACTAGCTCAGGCTAGTTACAAGCTCTGAGCTAGCAGAGCGGCTCCTACCCAGGCATTGTATGGGGAGGTTGCCGTGAAGGTAAACTGCGTTCCAGCTGGATCCAGCCATCAGCCTGTCGGCGTGAACGCGTTAGCGAGGCTTGCGGATAAAAACCCAAAGAGGCTAAGGTGCCCACCTCTGGAACTTGTCGCCTTGATGAAGAGCAGCGGTGTGCAATTGTAGACCACATGGGGTTACTACCATACATGAACCCCGTGACGCTGAACGCCCATCCTCCTTATGTTCCCAATGTTCCCCATGATCCTTATGTTCCCTACGTTCCCCATGACCCTTATGTTCCCAATGTTCCCCATCCTCCTTATGTTCCCAATGTTCCCCATGATCCTTATGTTCCCTACGTTCCCCATGACCCTTATGTTCCCAATGTTCCCCATGATCCTTATGTTCCCAATGTTCCCCATGATCCTTATGTTCCCTACGTTCCCTATGACCCTTATGTTCCCAATGTTCCCCATGATCCTTATGTTCCCAATGTTCCCCATCCTCCTTATGTTCCCTACGTTCCCCATGCTCCTTATGTACCCGAGGAGAGATGTGCAGCTTAAGTCAGCAACTTCCTGAGAGATCGCAGTTTATCACTTGGCCACCGGATTCCTGCGGCCGAACACGTAACCCGAGATATTAGATCAGCTTATCGACAACCCTTGTCCGGTGTCCCGCATTTATAGCCCCCGTACCTATTTCCTGGGTGTATTTGGCAAATCCAGGAAATGTATTTGGCAGCCTAAAGCGTGTCTACAGCGTTGCCAGCTCTTCTCGCAGCTTGCAGTTTCTCTCTCTTGCCATTGCGATTCCTCCCCCAGTTCACCTGTCTTAGATGATTCTGGGCATCACTGCAATGTTACTGACCATGATGTCCTAGGGTTCGAGTCCTGATGGTGGCAGGATTTTCGACATTAGCTAGATAGCTAGGAATTCATCCGCTGTCTGGGGGAGAATTCTAGCGGCCACCTGCTCTGATCGGTAGTTTTCTTTGGATTTCCCGACCAACACCAGGCGAATGCCGGAGTAGTGCCCTAACAAACGGGCCACGGACCGCGCATGGTCTTTTCTTCGTCTTTCTTGTCCTATCTTCTCTCCTTACACACACACTTATACTAACATGCACTACACTACCACACTTCTCGGGAGACCAAACGGGAGCTTACAGCTTGTCCCGGCTGGGGCAGTGCCCCGTTGAAGGGAGGTTAGGGACCTAGGGTTTTCCCTAACCGGCGGGACCTGGTTAGGGAAAACCCCGCGAGCCGAAGGGTAAATCGGCGACGGATCTCGCCATGTAGCGGCGGAAGATCACAGCCACACTTCCGGGTGTAACAACCTTAGCAGTTGACGCGCTCTGAATCATTAATCAATCAACCCCCCAGTTCCCCCGTCAAACAAGCAACTCCACAGAGGGTTTGTTCTTCACACGATTAATGATTATATTAGTGACCAATCAAATATTTTTTTCTTTCCACACCATACTCCCCTGCAACTTCCATATTCAACCTAGGAAAAACCTATAACCAACACCGAATAATAAAATCTAAATCCCAAAAAGATAAATTTAAACCGCCCTAAAGAGAGACGCATGATTTCCCAAACTTGCTTTCTGTAACTTTTTTCTTCCTGAAATTGTCCTATTATCTCAGGCATTCTCGTATACAATAACTATTGATCATTGAGGTCTCCAGTGGGAGTATCCTCGCTCTCCTGTTTGGAACACTTAGTGCTAAGCTGTAGTGCAATGTTGTAGTTCATATTCAATCTTGTTTAGCGCTTTCTTCGCTGTATAAGAATTTTTTTGAAGTTCCCCCGTCCCCACTCAACCTCCGCCTGCATCCGATGGGCGAGCGCGCGCGCCGCCAGCGCCCTGCGGCACCACCGGCCCTTCGCCCTCGGCCCTCTCGCCGCAGGCCGCCCTTGGCGGCCGCAGAATGCCCATCTCGAGCCCTAATGGGGCATGAATTAAAGGGCCGCCGACGGCGCCACTCGGGGGCTCGCAAGCCGCGGCCCGGCCGGCGCACGTGTGCGCCACGTGGTAATGGCCAGAGGTCACCACGCAGACTCCACGTCACTGAACGTGCACGTTCAACGAGTCTCATAACAGTACATACTGGAAGTAAATTACGCTGGGGCACTAAATTGTAAAGCACACTTACGCACTTCTTTGAAACATTCGTTTCCCAGCGAAATAAAAACATTTTACGCAGCACTTTTGAAGATTGTATTACTCGTGAAAGGTGTTCCAAAACGATGTGACTGTGAATGGAGGGAATACAGGAAAGCTACTTTTAGTAAATTGTAGATTTTTTTCATTTTCAATTGCAACATTAATTTCAATTTTTTGTTTATTCATTCGTATTTTGTAAAGTTTTTTTTATATGATATGATTTTTAACTTTTTAAAAATATTTCCTTCATCAATACAAAATTAATTACGAATCAGAAAGATAGGACGAGTATACTCGTTTCAATGGCTCTCAAACTTACTTTAATTCAGCATCTTTACGAAGAAGTTGTAATGTAAATATAAATCAATGGAATTTAGAACCGGGTACGTAATATGAACATAACTCTCCAAAAATGATTATTTCCAATAAATAAGAGAGCGTTTGTGCAGGTTTATATTAAAACATCTAGATAATAAATTGTATTTTTCAGAAAACTTTATAATTATTTTCATGTAAGTAAGCAGAAAAGAGTAATTCACTATATAGAATGCATATGTATGAATTCTATTTTCCGTATTCATTTCATTCTAGTGTATAAAATAATATATCACATGACCACACTTGAGTTGTGCAATAACTGATATTTTTCCCAAAATTAATTCAAGAACTGAAATTGGACTACAAGAGACTTGGTCAGTGAAACAATTACCTATACAGAACCACACGAATAAATGACTACCAGCACCAGATGATTTTCGTTTCGAGACAATCCATTTTAATGTCATCTATATATTACTCCGCGTGCAAGAAACTTCCTAGTCAGACTGTGACGCCATTCCTCAGCCAGTTATAAAGCCGGAAGCCCTGCCCTAAGGACGCCGCTCGGAGCTAAACCATTACCGGTGTTAACCAGCCCCTGCGTAACCACAACTCACGCCCTTATCTGACTTTGCTGCCGGACATTAGTCCGCCCCAACAGGCGGTTGAAAAATCCCAGCCCGACGAGGGGCGGCGGAGATGTGCAAGTGGAGGGGGGAGCGGGAGCGGAGAAGGGAACTGAGAACATTCCGCGCTGGAGCGTTAAGGGGAGAAAACAAACTCCTGGTATTGATAAATACGCTTCAAGGCTTCTTTTGAGACTTGGTATCTCTGGGAAACTACTTATCATTACACCGTAGGATTTTATATTTAAAAATTTATTTTATTTTACGATTACACTTATCGTTATTAGTACCAGGTCGATAATGATCATAATTTTTCATTATTGCTTAATATCTAATGTAATAGTTTTTTTTCCTAGGGCTTTTATTCAGCCGACAGACGGTTGCCCTTTACGTCCCGAAGGGACGCATATTCGACTATACACTAGACAAACACTTGCGGGCTCCTCTGATCTGGGGTCAGCAGAACGCGAGGCCCTCCGCGACAACACACACAAAGTCACGGGACAAACAGTCATGCCCAAGACGGGACTCGAACCCGCGACCCTTCGGACCGAAGATGTGATAGTTTATTCTTTACTAAATCTCTGTATTTGTCTATTCCGTACAAATATTTCTATTTGTAGTAGGATTTAACATATTTTATTCATAACATATATTATCAGTCATAAACCTTCACTTTAGAATAACATTTTTTGATCACTTATTTTATTTACCGCTAAAAAATAAATGAAAATTAAGATATTAGATTCACGATCAAATTTCGCTACTAAAACTTCGAAAACGTCAAATTAATCGCCCTTCCAGTCACGTGCGAACAGTTCAGACTTTGGCCTCTCAAGATCTGAAATGAAACAGCACCACAGAAGATCGTCCGTGCCCCTGCCGGTACTCCTCAAATACCCACTCTAAATGGCCCTCTAATGCGCTCATTTTATTTCTGTAATGGTTGGTCATCATGCCCATCATTATTTGTTTACTGGTTTACTCATTTATTTACTTATTACTGGATATCTTATTTACTTACAAATATACTAACTTATTACTGATTAACTTATTTATTCTGTACTTATTTACTTTTATATTTCCTCTGATATGAGCTCTACTCATACTACTAACAAGTGCTATTTTCTCACTCCTTAATTATAGTTTCTCTCAAGGGAAAAACGTGTTCTTGGAAACAACAATTTTTGTTTTTTGAATATTTAAGTTTAATAGTTAAGTCTCCATATCTCACTCTGCCTTTTGAGGATGCTTAAACTCCTCTGTAAGTGCTCCTAGTTTCCGAACATTGAGCTAAATCATCTACATATAGTAATCCTGGAATTTTTAGACTAATTTCCAGCGCAGATGTGTCCGCTTCCTGTACCCATGTCATTAAATCGTTTGTAAACAAAATAAACAACAGGGAAAGAGAAAAACTCTATATTGCTTCTGCTAGTTTTATACCTTGCGTTGTACTTCTACTGCCACAGATGAAGCAAAAATTTACTTGCTCTGCAATACATTTAAATCTTTGCGTGAGATGCCTAACTCACTTAAGTTTTCCTCATAAAGCTTCCTTGTTGATTGAGTCAAAATCCTTTTCAAAATCCTCACAAATGATGTAGAAATGGCCTCGTTTACATAAAGTACCTGTTTTTCTAGTATATGTAGTCGAAAGATATTGTCATTGGTCGCTAAACCTTTGATTCTACTTACCTCATCTCGCTTATGATGTAATTTCCTTACGTGTATTTACTTTACTATGCGGAGATCTGTTAACTTCCCAATTTTATTTTACTCGGATCATTCCTTGTAATCGCCTCTATTTTTACTGTACCAGTCTCTTGCAAAGAACTTTCTTAAATTCCTTAATTGTGGCTTCAAAATGCCTACGTGATATCAAGTAACTGTTTCTCGCTTCAATAACTCGCATCCCAAAGTTCTAAATTTTCTTAACGACAACATTACTTTACAGCTGCGTTTGCTGCAGGCCTTGCCAAACCACCCCTGGGACAGTAAACAACCCCTCTCCTGCATCCTCGCAAGGTCTTCCCTACGCGGTAGAGATACCTTTCTAAAAGTATTCTTGGCACTTCTGATGACAGCTCATCTTGGTCGTAACGCACCGTGTCAAGAAAGTACTCTTCAAATTCCGGTCGCTTTTCCTCTTCCCATCTTTTAACATTCCAATATTAAAACTTTGGCATAACTTCAGAAATTCCTGACCATCGTTATTGATGACAAAATCTATGCTTCTTGTCCATCAAGGTCCGAAAGTATTCCCTACTCATTGCCAATTCAGGCATTCATATCACCTAACAGTAAACCATTAATCGGATACCTCTGCTTCAAAGTGTCTAAGAAATATTTTTTCTCCGAAGGCTTCTGGATTGTAATAACGTAAACCATGAGGGTGACAGTATGCAAACACAATAAATTGTTTGTTTATTGTACTACTACTCTAATGAAAATAAAATTCCTTGAATTTGAAGGAATATCACTAATCAATAGTACTAGACTAGCCCGACATATGCACGCACCTGGGTACCAACCTCTTTTCTTCTCTGCGTTATACGTTACCACAAATAATTTTTTTATTGCTTCAACCAAGTTTCAACGAGACTTATTATATAAAATGTATATTTGTAGTCCTGGAAGTCAGGATTTGCAAGCTTAAAGCTTAAATCTTTGTTGTTCGAACATCCTATTCTCCAAATCTACTCTTACCTATTCGGCGATCTGCTGGATTTCCTCTCACCGCAAGATTTCTCCTGCTGCGTGATGTTGGTTGCAGCCATCGCCCTCGTTAACGGTTGCTCCAAGCTGTCCGCTGCAAACTTTCCGGGACTCGACGAGTGTCGTGAGCTCCGTTGGGAACGCGAATGAGACGAGGGCCTTTCAACTCCCATATAATCTGGTCGAGACCATTACAGTCGCGCGCTCTCCTCTATCACCTTCTTCCAGGAACTAAAATGCGAACTGCTGCCAACGAGACTTAAAACGTGCGTGGCGGCTGCGTGGGTTCGCGAGACGCAAGCAGGCGCATAATGTTATAAAAGATAGCTTCGATGTTCGCGCTTTCTTCAGCGGTTTCTTATATAATTTTAGGGAGGTAGTTTACATAAGCCAACAACAGTTTCAAAAATTTCTCAAAAATTGAACCAAATTATTTTATTAAACCTTTGCCCGCGGAAGTGTAAAAAAATTTCGAGTGTTTAAATTTCCTTGAAATCTTCGAATTTTCAATAAAATTGGAACATTATTTGGCACCTTCCTACAAGTTCAATAACGAAGACAGATTTTTTAACGTATAAGACGAAATAATTTTCTATTTACAGCGTGTTCCATTTAAAATGGTTTTCGGGAATGTATCGAAAAGTCAGCATCATATCAAGAAAAGTGGGTAATGAAAGTTGTTCGTATATGCGAGGGCCATCCAATAAAACCAAACTCAACCCCTCACCTTTAACCCCGGTGGTTAGGGGGGAGAGGGGTTGAGGCCCAACAGAAAGAGCTTTTATGTCGAAAATCTGCCGCTTTTCGGCGCACGTGTACAATATTTTTTTCTTCCTACGAAGTAAGGACGAGAAAGTAAAAATAGTTCAATTAATGTTATCTTTTAGGAACCATGTTATCCCTTCTAATTCTTTTGCTTTTCGTCTTTTTTTTCAAGCTAATTTTGCAGCACTAAGACCCCAAATGGAAATAAAATGAAAACATCAACGTTTCGCCGTGAAGAATGCTTTTGAAGCAATACAAAGGAAACCCAATATGAGCGCTTTCTTTAGAAACACGATCGCCCAGTAACATCAGAGTCTGACGACGACAGTCTTAGCGTTCACACGGCAAGGGCGGAAAGTCTCCTAACCGCTGGCTCATCTCCTGTTTCGAGCTTAATTAGGCGGCTCCGAGGCGCAGAGTGGCCAAGGGTGGCGGCGTAAGATGACTCAAAGAGCGCGCCTCGCGAGAACAATTAGCGCTGCAGCGAAATGCGAACAGAGAGACGTAGCAAGTCAAAATGACACACACTGGTGCATTATTTCATATTGTCTCACAATGATTACTAATTAATTATTTAATGAATTTGGAATATCATATCAAATAAAATCACATTTAATAAATTAATTTCGTTGATTATTTCATTAAAATTTGGTTAAAAATACCCCCACTTTTATCCGGCCATTGTGCATTGTATAATGAAAGAGTTACATTAGTTAGGGTACAATATTATTTCTATCATCTATCAGGTGAACACAACTTGGCACAACTACTGGGTGATAAATAAATGTCAAACTAAATTGACACTCTTTAATGTGCAGTAATTTATATAAATGTATGTATTAGTGAGAAATATATCAATAATTCTTCCTAAAATTTGATTGTCTACCCCATTTTAAAAAGTTTAGAGAATGAAGAGCAGAGGATTAATTTCAATCGTGGAGCATCATCGCCATCTTCTGCAATGGATTCATTCGACTTCAATCACTTGCATTTCGTAATGGCCAAATCCGTATTACTCTGTCTGTATTCTTAAAAGCAATGGAATGGATTGTCTTAATCCATAGTACAACGTATGTTTAGCGCAGTACTCATATTACTCTGTTTCCACCTAGCTGTAAACAATGAAAGGAACTCAGTTATAACACTCGAAGAGAGATACAGAGCTATAAGTGGCAACACACAAAAAGTGAGCGTATATTATTTCAGGAGTATACATAGTTTTTGCGGCTTTCACACGCAACCATTCTTTACAAATGACATCTATAAAGGAAGAGAATTTCACGGAGTCATGACGCATTGCACTTTGACTTTAAAAATATGAAGGATTTGTTTTAAGCAATGCATCTAAATATTCATTTCAAATGCAAACCGCAACACTCGTCAGCATTGTTTTGAGTCTATATCGTTAAATAACTCCTAAATGAAGCATTCTACGTCCTAAAAACTAAAATATTGAGGCCGAAGGCCTCAAAGAAACGTTCCCCACACCGTAGTCTACAGGATGAAATCTTCCTGACCATTCTATTGCATTTTTGCTGGTCCGGCGCTTCTTGATATTACCCCGTCTACTCCGACATGCACAGAATCTGCAACTGAATGTGAAAGTAAACAAAAGACTTAATATAATACGAGATTTAATAACATGGGTGTACCACGTCTCGGTAATAAAGATAAATGAGAATAGTTTATATTGACAAGGGTGTATTGTATTGTTAAGTCTTGTTATTGTCTTGTTATTGTCTTGTTATTGTCTTGTTATTGTCTTGTTATTGTCTTGTTATTGTCTTGTTATTGCATTGTTATTGCATTGTTATTGCATTGTTATTGCATTGTTATTGCATTGTTATTGCATTGTTATTGCATTGTTATTGCATTGTTATTGCATTGTTATTGTATTGTTATTGTATTGTTATTGTATTGTTATTGTATTGTTATTGTATTGCTATTGTATTGTTATTGTATTGTATTGTTATCAATATCAAGGAGACATATTGAGACCGCCGACACCGACCTGAAGTCACGGGAACCGCTGGCCTGTTGACCCCGCTTTTGGCGATATACCTGTAAGCGGCTCTCGTGCGGTCGCACTCTGACCGGACAACTTTACTGAGATCACAAAGTGCTTTGTCGCCATCGGGTTTGAGAAAGTCCCTTGACGTTTGTCGCCTATGTCGCTGTCGTTGCCTGAAAGGATTTGCTTAGTTGTGCGAGCACCCGGTCTCGGATTGGTTCGTCTCAATATAAAACAAATGACTGAGGATAAGAGGGTCTTGAAGAAAAAGATATAATACAGGCTTAATACGGAAATAGAAAAATTGGGAAAAGGGTGGGCTCATGCGAGAGCTCTCGCAGGGGTATGCTAGTTTGGATTTATAACTATAACCGTTCGACGAAATAACTGCCTCAAAGCAAATTTTGGCCAATGTGTGATAGAGAAAACTGATGAATTGGATGTTAAATTAGAGTTTAAAATCTCTCTTGCCAGTCTAAAATTTGTGATCTTTTTTACTAAAAAAAAGAACGAAGAGATTTTGTGTGCCTGATTACAAAGATAGCTACTAGAATACAAGTATGTCCGTCCTCTTTTGCTCTTTTAGAGTTTGCAAGCGATATCTGTGCACTCGATGACCGTTATTATAATTGTCACGTTAGCCCCAACTTGAACAGTCGTCCGACTACACAGATATAGAGAGATTATTATAATAATGGACCGTTTTGACAGCTACTTCTTGGCCAGGTACTGGCTACATACCTGCAGGTTATGTCTGTGCACTCATTTTGTCACTGCGTTTGTTCATAGCTCATTTGTAAATGGCTTTGTCACTATCTCTTTCAATGACGTTAATTTTTTTCTCGAACTCTCAAAGCGATTCCTTCTTGGACTAAGTTTCCTATATCTCGTGCGAACTCTACAACGAAAGAGGAAAATATCAGAAAACAAGGGAAACTGTCACATCGACAGTCATGTCGAGCAGAGTAATTCTTATATCACTGCTGGGCAATATTAATTTGTTTATCCCCTGACATGAAGTAGCGCTTTCCTTTTTTCTCAACCTGCAAGTATTTCTTTCAAAATAATGAAAAGGTGCAATAAAAAATTAACAAATACTGTACGTAGAAAATATCATTATTTTTATGCACAAATTGTATCATAAAGGAAAAATAAAATATTTATTTACTTTTTTCTTTAAGTGGCATTCAAATAAGGTGCGCACCGCACTGACAATCGACAATTTGGGCGAGAAGATTCGACCTTCTGAGGGTTAATAAGATCTCTTCTCTTATACATATTTTAAAAAAACTATATATAACTCAGTATTGATATGTCATAAATCAATGCTCATTTCTCAATTAAAAAAATATCTCATTATTTCTAACATTATTACAAACGACTTATATTCGGTGCATATAATTTTCCATTCTGATTGAAATGATAACTCAATTTACTTGTAGAGAATATTTATTGGAACATGCTCTTTTAATTGTTTGTTATTAATTGTTCATTAATAAGGTGCCGTAAATGAAAATTTAATTGAAGGATAACAAAAATATATATATTTTCTCCTCTACACGTCAATACTCATTCATTTCGTGTATGTCTCTAATTTTATTACACTATTTGTAGTTGTGCACGCAATAAATGTCTAAATAAAGACTGTAGTATTTGCAAATAAATAATTAGAGTAAAAGAAAGCATATTTTAATAAATTACACGTTTTTCTAACTCGTAGCTTTATTCTTATTTATTTCAGTTTTTAGAGTTTGAAATTGACCTTATTTATAAACAATTTGACGTTCTGGACGATTGTGTGTATTTGAATGCTAAGTGGATTAATACTCAGTAATTATTACTATAGAAGATATTTAAAATATAAACCATCAATCAATTTCAAAATACAAGATAGGGAAAAGCACTACTCATAGTTTTTAAAACAATATAATAGACATTAATAAAAATTTAAACACTTGTTCAATAATGTGACAGAAGTTCCATGAGAGTATCCATGGTTGTGAGCGAAATCTAAATATCAGATAAATTTTTTATTTTTTAATTTATTAATTTTTGAAGAATTTACATAGCTCAGTAAAAATAACTATACATATGTATTTACAGACTTATATGCTAACCTTAAATATAATCTTACATGCTATTACAAGGGGGAGAAAATCCCTTTTCGGGTCCTCAGTCTAGATCTAAATCTGCAAATTGTTTTAGGAATATGTGATATGGATATTTGTTTTTGATTCGTGTTTGGTAATTGGTTTTTTTTGGCTAGTTTGAATGGTGATATGGCTGGGATTTGAGGTAGGTTATGATAAAAGTTGGTGGCCAGATGTCATGTATTGTTCAATGGGTTCCAAATTAAATTCGTTGTGAAGTTGATTGTTGGTTATATACCATGGGGCATGAACAGCTATTCTTAAGAATTTTTTGCAGGATATCAGATATCTAAAGAGAAATGTATCGTCCACTCACGGGTTCCTGATCAAGGGTATCATAAAACAGAAACCGGATGAACCTCTTATCCAACTGTTAGCACCCACTCTTCTCGGAACCCAGTTACTTCTTTCAGAAACGTCTGCAGACCCATCAGGTCCAACGTCTTTTGTCATTCATTCGACTCTCGTTTTCCTCGAAACCGCTCGCTTTGCATATTCTTTTCGCGGTGCTAATGATCCAGATGATTGCAATAATTGCAGTCTATGAATGCAATTTACATTTATTTGCAATGATAATTCTCGTAGAAGTATCTAATAAGAAGTAAGGTGTAAAGAAACAGGAAAGCTTTAAGAAATGTTTCTTCTCTCCAAAAAGATGAAGAGGAATTTCTGTGAATTATTCATCTCGCAATCTCGTTGAGCCCGAGCTTCCCTACCCCCACCTCTGTTCTCCTGTACGGAATTTGCGTTGCATCAGGCAGTGTGCGCTCTCTGTTTATTAAAAAATCGTTAAAACAGTGTTGTAATTTTCTTTTAATTAATTTTATATAAGTCGACTCTGCTTTGAGGACCAGCATGGGGGATGCGATGTTGGGAAGGTTTCAAAAAAAAAAAATATCCGTTAAGTAGGAGGTGCAGGAGAAAAAAATTAACTCGCGTTTAGGTCGAGCATCCGCCGACCGGCGCGCTCGTGGAGGTCGGGCGAGTAATTACGGTCTCCTCGGAGGCTTCCCAATGTGAGTTTCATTAACGCGGTAAACTGTGGAATCATCCGGTTTCACCCCGGGTCAGTTTCGCGTACGCGTTCAGCCCCGAAACATTTCCCGATTACCGGCGTGTTATTGATCGTGTCCACATGAAGTGGAGGAAGTGGAGAGAAATGAACCTTAAAAGGTACATTTCTAAGAGAACGGGTCAAAATTAAAGGAGTAAATACAAATCCGTATGTATTATAACATGCGTCAAATACATTGTATATTAAATAGACATCAGATTTGAGAAAATATTCAAAATAATGAATAAATGAATGAATGAAAAAATGGTCAATAGTTGTAGTTTTGCATACATTCTCAATTTTATCATGTATCTCACAATTGCGTTATCTTAGATCAAGACTCTTAAAATGCTTTCATAATTTCTTAGAAATTAACTTAATGCACCTAAAAATGTCCAGGTAATTTTCTGATTAAAAAAATATGATTCTGTCTTGGGAAAAGGGATTATTAGACGAATTCATTTTGCAATTGAAACTTTACTCAGTTTAATGACTTTCTTTCATGTGTATCATCGCTTCTAATTAGATATAGTAAAATAATAAGTTATATAACTATGACCTCTCTAATGTTATTTTCTTGCAAAAACGGTAAAGTGCTTTTTTAATCTCTTGGGTGAATTTTATTTTGTTTAATATTTTGAATATTTTCTCAAATTGGTTTTATGAATTTAGTCTGATATTTAACAAAAAATAACGTACACATTTCACTGCATTCGTTATATTATTGACTGTAAAATGTTTCCAAAAGAATTTCATAATTATAAATTTTATAACTTGAAACAGGTAACCGAACTTCTCTTTATATTGAGCCATCCACTTTCGGAGTTTATTAATTAAAAACTAGAAAGGTAACGACTAAACTTCCTGTTGAGAAACAAGTTAACTCAAATTCCATATCAAAATCTTAAAAAAATAGTATAAACTTTCAAATTTATGCTACAATGTTCACTCAACAAAAATTGTTTCAGCCTGTATCTTCCAAAAATTAGGACTCAACTAACACTGTTTTTTCTTCGTAGCGCCCTATTTTTCTGAAAAAAAATGAGAAGGAACAATTTTTTTTCTTGAAAACCTCTAATTACCAATTTTTTTTGGAACCACGCCATATTTCTTTCTGTTTTTATGAGTTTGGGTTATATAAGACTATGAAAAAATCATGATACTTGTTTTTCTTTCTACAACAGTGAATTTTGGAATATAAAGCTTGGAATAATTTTTCTAGAGATTTTAATTAGCCTTTAATATTTTGTAAGGTTTCATATTTTTTTCACATATTTCAGTGTTAATGTATATTAGCCCATATAAACGTAAGTTACTTATTTATTTTTGGTACCAATTTTTTTTAAATTAAACTTTGTCCTTGGATAGCTTAAAGGACGCTTAAGCTAAAAGATATTAAGCTTATTATCTAATATTAAGCTTAAAGATAGCTTAAAGGACGCAGCCTACATGATCATTAAAATTCCTGATTTTTTTTAAATTGCAAAACTGTAATTTTTTGAGAGGGCATCTTCCTACTACTACAATACTGAAGAGAGATATTTTTCATAATGATATCCCATTTTTAAATAGAAATCTTCAAATAAGGTCACTTTCAATTTTTCGTAAATATGAATAGTTTTTGTGTAATTTTGCGATAAATACAGGCAATTTTAATTTTTTTAAAACATTTTTTTCTGAAAAAACGCTCCATATTTTTTCTTTAAATGTTCTCCTCGTATATATAAACAGACGGCCAAAATGTTGTGCTCGACTCAATTTCGGCGAACTCACCGTATTTTCGAAAATTACAAAAAGTTGACATATAAAAATTTCAAAATTGAAGATATGAATGTTAGTCTTCATTAAGTCTGTTGTAAAAATCAGCTCTTTAAAAAGGGTTAAGGATACTTATTTTTTAAGAAACAAACAGTTCTCGCGTAATTTGTGCTTGAAATTAATGCAATTTTTTAAAAAAAAACTTTTTTCTCAAAAACTGCTCGAAACTTTTTTTCAACTGTTATCCACGTAGAAAAACTGATCGCTAAGAGAATGGCGCGGATCTAATTTTCGTTTAACTATCAGAATTTTCGAAAATTGAAAATTTAGAAATAATGCGAGATTGTGTGTGCTGAAATTTACAAATAATGCGAATCCCGACAGTGGCAAGATTATATACACTAGCTTGCCAGCTAAGTCGAATTCAATTACTGCCTGGAGGAACATTCTAGCGGCCAGCTGCTCTGATTGGTAGTTTTGTGTGGTTTCTCCGATCAACACCAGGTGAATGCCGGAGCAGTACCCTAACAAAACGGCCACGGACCGCGTGCGAGCTTCCCTTCCTCTTTCTTCTATTCTCACCCCTTACACACACACTAACATGCACTACACTCCCACACATGCCGGGAGACCAGTCGGGAGCTTAGAGCTTGTCCCGGCTGGGGATGTGCCCCGCTGGTGGGAGATACCGGGTTGAGGAAACCCCGCTAGTCGACGGTAGGTCGTCACCGGGCCATCCAGCAAGGGAAGATCTCCGCCACCTCACGATAAAACATGCACTTCACTTACAGGACTAATAACCTCAGTAGTTTGCATGTTCGGAATCACTAACAACGATCGGCCGCCATTCCGTGACTGTCCGCATTTCACCGTGAGGAACTCGCAGAATGGCGGCCGAAACGTCACGTGGGCCTAGGACAGTGTTTCCAGGACAGCCAAGTAGTTTCTGAAAAAAATACATATCGCTGATACAGCACTTACTATACTGGGTATCAGCGCCCGCTGGAGTGTTAAAGTGCATTAACAATCCTGCGGCCAAAAATGCACCCGCGCTACTTGCGGGGAGAAACATAGAGATCGCCCTGACTATTCTGGGTATCAGCGCCTGCTGGAGTGTTAAAGTGCATTAACAATCCTGCGGCCAAAAATGCACCCGCGCTACTTGCGGGGAGAAACATAGAGATCGCCCTGACTATTCTGGGTATCAGCGCCTGCTGGAGTGTTAAAGTGCATTAACAATCCTGCGGCCAAAAATGCACCCGCGCTACTTGCGGGGAGAAACATAGAGATCGCCCTGACTATTCTGGGTATCAGCGCCTGCTGGAGGGTTAAAGTGCATTAACAATCCTGCGGCCAAAAATTCACCCGCGCTACTTGCGGGGAGAAACATAGAGATCTCCCTGACTATTCTGGGTATCAGCGCCTGCTGGAGGGTTAAAGTGCATTAACAATCCTGCGGCCAAAAATGCACCCGCGCTACTTGCGGGGAGAAACATAGAGATCGCCCTGACTATTCTGGGTATCAGCGCCTGCTGGAGGGTTAAAGTGCATTAACAATCCTGCGGCCAAAAATGCACCCGCGCTACTTGCGGGGAGAAACATAGAGATCGCCCTGACTATTCTGGGTATCAGCGCCTGCTGGAGGTTAAAGTGCATTAACAATCCTGCGGCCAAAAATGCACCCGCGCTACTTGCGGGGAGAACATAGAGATCGCCCTGACTATTCTGAGGTATCAGCGCCTGCTGGAGGGTTAAAGCGCATTAACAATCCTGCGGCCAAAAATTCACCCGCGCTACTTGCAGGGGAGAAACATAGAGATCCCCTGACTATTCTGGGTATCAGCGCCTGCTGGAGGTTAAAGTGCATTAACAATCCTGCGGCCAAAAATGCACCCGCGCTACTTGCGGGGAGAAACATAGAGATCGCCCTGACTATTCTGGGTATCAGCGCCTGCTGGAGGGTTAAAGTGCATTAACAATCCTGCGGCCAAAAATGCACCCGCGCTACTTGCGGGGAGAAACATAGAGATCGCCCTGACTATTCTGGGTATCAGCGCCTGCTGGAGGGTTAAAGTGCATTAACAATCCTGCGGCCAAAAATGCACCCGCGCTACTTGCGGGGAGAAACATAGAGATCGCCCTGACTATTCTGGGTATCAGCGCCTGCTGGAGGGTTAAAGTGCATTAACAATCCTGCGGCCAAAAATGCACCCGCGCTACTTGCGGGGAGAAACATAGAGATCGCCCTGACTATTCTGGGTATCAGCGCCTGCTGGAGGGTTAAAGTGCATTAACAATCCTGCGGCCAAAAATGCACCCGCGCTACTTGCGGGGAGAAACATAGAGATCGCCCTGACTATTCTGGGTATCAGCGCCTGCTGGAGTGTTAAAGTGCATTAACAATCCTGCGGCCAAAAATGCACCCGCGCTACTTGCGGGGAGAAACATAGAGATCGCCCTGACTATTCTGGGTATCAGCGCCTGCTGGAGGGTTAAAGTGCATTAACAATCCTGCGGCCAAAAATGCACCCGCGCTACTTGCGGGGAGAAACATAGAGATCGCCCTGACTATTCTGGGTATCAGCGCCTGCTGGAGTGTTAAAGTGCATTAACAATCCTGCGGCCAAAAATGCACCCGCGCTACTTGCGGGGAGAAACATAGAGATCGCCCTGGGCGAAAACCGCTAATGCAGAGCTGCCGCGGCCCCTTAATGACGAACCGCGTCTCCGAGAGAAAAGTTTCCAAAGCTTGTAGACAGCGCGCTTCCCAAGTTCCGATGCCAAGTCTTGTCGTTATTCTTTCCTTTAAATTTTTCGCAATTCACTGGTATCTGCGGACTCCCAAGTTTTTTGTAGCAGATGCAGGTTCGTTATAACGTAAAAGAATTGTTCCGTGGAGTGAGGAAGAGAAGACGGGGGTATTGATCGTGGAGCCCCTAGTTTAGAATACCTTCTTCATTACACGTGATGAGAAGGGAACATTTTTTTGAGAGCCTGTTCTTTGTGAACTTAATTACTTTTCTTTGGAAGTCTGCGGCGCGTTGTATGATGGCTCTGGAAAGGGGAGTTTCGTGCTAAAGGTCTTGCAATCATACGTTTTATGCGCTGCAGTTTTTTTATCATTTTTCTACCTGGGAGTTTCAAAAGAATTCATACGCAGAATTTTACATTTTTGTTACAGGTGCAACATAGTAGTGTGTAAGAATTTGATGTCGATGAAAAGAGGATATAAATACACTACATTTTGAAATTGCATAACATTTTAATGGTTAAATAATATGAGAATTAAATGAAGTGCCGAGTTGTTATCATATATTTCCATTTATTTTAATGATATTTTAACTAGCATCGTTTTGGTTGTTTTCACATAAAGTTAACTTACATTTTGTTGCTCAACTTAAAGCTCTTGTAAGCCTTTTCACATTTCATGATATCATTCACAATCTTTTAATTTCCAGACAAGATATGTTTTTAACTATTTTTTTCTCTCAAACTCTTTCTATCTGTTATCTAACTTTTTGATTTTTGAGTACGAAATATTCCTTTCCTCGGCTTGAATTTTTACGGTCTATCTCAAATCCAGACCAACGTCATAAACTTTCATTGTTTACTTCTTTCGCTCGAGGCATTCAGAGCGCCAGACATTCAGACTCGCAGTCCTTATTCTTTCTCAGCCGTCTGCTTCTCTCGCGGCAGCGCACTTCCTCTCGGGCCCCGCCCCCACCCCCACCCCCTCCCCTGTTCCCGAAACCGTAATGGC
Organism: Teleogryllus occipitalis; assembly: GCA_011170035.1. NCBI lineage: Eukaryota > Metazoa > Arthropoda > Insecta > Orthoptera > Gryllidae > Teleogryllus > Teleogryllus occipitalis. The sequence goes on from BLKR01001745.1 coordinate 203,544, forward strand.
TCGTTCGCTTAGCAGTCGCCGATAATTATGAGCTTTCCTGTGGTGCATCTAAATGGGAGTTTCAAGGCCCGAAAAATACTTTAATGAAAGTGATAATTATAAGGGCCATCGGGAGCAGATAAGGCGCTAAGGCTTTTCTCCCCAAGGCTCTTCTTCCGGCCACGCTGAGCAACTTCCGGTGCGGGTCCGGATCGAGGAAGTCTGCCCCCAATTTTGTCGAAAGGAGCCATCTGCCATTAGTTTAGCACGAATTACTGATGACGAGAATTGTTTGCGCTGTTAATTATATCAAAGGGCACAAATTGCAATATGGTGTTTCGTTATTCTTGTTTTACGATTTTGCGCGTTGGTTTTATACATCGAATATGAAAATACGTAAATTTCTATTACAAAAGAATCCATAAAACTTTAGAAAAGAATGATGAGTATTAGACTAGACATTTAAAACATTGAACAATTATTTAGCATTGCAATAAGTCTGCCATCATTAATCAAGGAAGTATCGTTTTAAATAGGGAGGTATAAACCGACAAACGTCTTCTATCATCGATTCATATTTGCCATGTCTCTGTTCGAAGCAAAATCATTATTCAAATGATTGGGACGTTATGCGAGCGATGGCGCTGTAATGTAGCTCTGTGGTTAAACGTAAACGTAAACGTGATTCGCCATTGCATGAGTGATGATGTTATTGGTTAGAGTGAAAGCTCGTTTAGTAACCGACAGCTCTCAGTGAGGCTTCTGCGACGAGCGTGTTACATTACACGGATGAACCTCAGAAGTTAACGTGATACCGAATCATACTCCTCCCACAATAGACATTAGACAATAAAGACCGATTTTTGAAAAACTGTTTTTTATTTAGAAAGGCTGCGTTTTAGAGAACTTTTACACTACTACTTCTACCACGCCACTTCTGTCTGTTCCTACTCCTATTTCTCCTATTCTTATGACTCCTCCCTCACCTCTTCCTATATTTTTAATTGATCCTAATAATTCAACTAAATGTGTGGTTGTTTGACAACAGTAATGAAGTTAAGCTCATGATTTTTTCGTTTGGAACAAATGTTTATATGCTATATCAAATATCTCTAGACGTTGATCAAACCCTCTGATTTCTCTACATATTTTGACTTATCTAAATCGACATCATGTTCAAAATAAAATTCAAATGGACAATTAAGTGTAAAAAGAACAAATTTTGCTCACAAAATGTTTGCAGTTCAATTTATGATGACTTGTCTTATTTGAAACATTATCTTTTATTTTCTCGAGTCAAAACTGATAACAGAGTAGACAATAAATGTGTGAGTAGGGTGCCGTTCGTAAATAATGTAGTACAAAAGGAAATGGAAGATTTTCTCCTACTTTATTCCATTAACTAACTGAATGATAATGACTAACAGAAACGAATTCTTATTAGGTCTTGAAAAATAATTGTTTTATAATAAACTGGTGATTCTATAACAGATTGGATGAAGTTTGAACATTCTTCTAGGATGAAGTGTTGACTTCCATGTATGAAGCACATAAAAACGCAAATACTTCGAAGTAATTTTACACGTATTTGATAACGGCAAAGTCGTGTGGGACCCAGGCGAGCGGTACAGAATTCGCGACCTCACGAAGGGGCTAGATCTCAGACCCACATTCACGTCACGTTCCAGATGCTTCTGCCACCGCCCTCCTGCAGCGACGCTACATGTTGGGCCGCCAGCTCCAGTCTCGCTCCCCGCCCCACCCCCTGCGCCCCGCATGCGCTACTCGCTTTGCTGCTGAAGGCTTGCAATGACGTAACGTCGCCTCAGAGGGTTCTGAGATGAATCAGAAATTGAGACTAACGGTTTTTGTGCTGAACCCTTCACCTTTCATTGGCCTCGCGTTTCTTCCGTTTTGTGTGTCAAGAGCGGCTAGCGACGGAAGATCTCAAAGCCCGAACTCCCTTTTTACTTTCTCGCCTTAATGTGTAAGAAGAGAAAGCATTGTAATCGTGCGCCGGGAATCGGCGATTTTCCGACCGAAAAAATCCTATCGTCGGGCTCTGATGAAAAAGTGGATAAATCTTGTTCCTAAACGTAGTACATAACTTCCGCTAATATGTTGTGTTGTCAGGATCCTATTGATAAATTTGAAAGACATTTCACGTCAAAGTAGGTAATCGAGTATTGATATCTCTTCGCCTTCCTCCACAAGTCTCTTTACCTCGTTTCTGATTCCCCCTAACCAACTGTTTCATGAACAAGTATACACTTTTATGCATAAAACCAGTGATGTCAAGGCCACCAGCGGAATTCAGTGACACTAGTAGCACGAAGAAATCACTCCTCCAGACTGTTGACCACGTCACTAAAAATTCAATTTAAATAAAGATTTTCGGATCAATCTTTTCAACTTATGAGCCCATACATTTCACTTATGAATCTGTTAATTGTTTTTAAATCGATAATTTTCAATTATTTGAGCAGAAATGTACGAACACGAACTTTCCATCATGTCTCTTTCACAGATTCTACATATTCGGCAGTTCTGTAATGCAAGAACTGCGAGAATAAATATTATTAATATAACTTTTATTTGATATCATTTTTGTGTAACGAACAAACATGTAGGGTATAATTCGTTTTAATGCATTTGTTCTGTCGCTCCAATTCTGAAAAATAACATCTCAATTTAGAGGAAATACGCAAGGTTTGATTCGCTTTGTTTGTTAAACATTTTCCACGATTCCTTTTTATCAGTAACATTTTTTGCGGGTTTGTAAAGGGAGGTTATATTCATATTGTTTCAGTTTCATTGTTCATTAATTTATCACTGGGATTCAAGTCAAGGAACATTTTTATACTATGTTGTGCGTTACTGAGGTCACGGCGACGTAGACAATGAAATTTCTCGATTAATAAATTTACTGTTTTCATTCACTTTATTTGTAAAGGGAAACTCCTGATATCGTCATTTTTCGAAGTGATCCAAAGGCAGGCTCCCCTAGGCCCATATACCCTGACCTCTGTCACATCCCCATTTTTGTGGTGCAACCTCCTTGCCTCTTTTCTGCTGTTCATTCATTTAATTAAAATTAAGATAATGATGATAATGATGATAATGATGATGATGGGGGTTATAAACGAAAAATGAATTAGCACACATTTACGGAGTATTTCTTTATTTGAGATTAGGTTTTTAGGGGAATCATCAAATTAACTAACATTGTCAAATAAATCTGCCGCAGCGTATATAGTGGTCCGTGATCACAACACGCACACTAATTATCAGATCTCTTTAGTCTCTCCCACATCTTCCGTGGTAAAAGGGCTCATTAGGATCCGTCCGAGTGTAAGTACATCATAACTCTAATCTCCGACTGATCTCTCGGTAAGTGTAAGTAAAAGTGTGTGTAAGTGAAGGGCACGGGTAAGAAATTTAATTTTGATTGATTAATTGATTTTTTCGTGTTTCCGGGCGCGTCAACTGCTTTGGTCATTAGTCCCGTTAGTGTAGTGCATGTTTTTTTCTCGGGATATGGCAGTGATCTTCCCCCGCTGGACGGCGAGATCCGGCGCCGACCTACTGTCGGCTAGTGGGGTTTCCCCCTCACCAGGACTCTCCCACCAGCGCGGCACCGCCCTAGCCGGGACAAGCTCTAAGCTCCCGACCGGTCTCCCGGAATATGTGGTAGTGTGGTGTATGTTAGTGTATGTGTGTGTGTAAGGGGAGAGGATAGGAGAAGGAAGAGGAAAGACAGATCGCGAGTGGTCCGTGGCCCGTTTTGTAGGGTACTGCTCCAGCATTCGCCTGGTGTTGATCGGAGAAATCACGGAAAAAGTAAGAAATTTAAGAAAAGATTGCGCAAGACTCTTAACTCGTGTGTTTGGTTTTCCGTTATTCTCCAGGTTTTGCTCGGATAAATAATGGGAAACTACGGATCAGAGTAACCGGTCGCTAGAATATTCCTCCAGAAACGACTGAATTTCACCTAGCCACCAAACTAGTATCGATACTTCCGCCACTAAGTGGATACGAACCCTATAACTTCCTGGTCAGAGACACTGCAGTGACATCAGTTGATGCCTTCAGCCACCCCAGCCGGTACTTCGTCTACCAAGAGCCAAGAGTGATTCTGTACGCAAAGGTGTTCAATTTGTACGAGAGAACTTATAAAATGCAAAGTCTGAAGGCACCAAATGTGGTAGTCCTTATAGATGACCAGCAGAGATAATTAGTCCAACTTCATTCATCAGCTAATGTTACAAATAAAGGGGTAATTCTCAAGAACCACATTACGAAGTAAGGATGTTTTGTTTCTTATTTGGACAGAAAAAATCGTTGATTGTTGTTCTTGGATATCAAAGAACTGTTTAAAAAGAAAGAAAAATATATGAAAAACAACTGCAGTAAAATGTGAAAATAAGCATTACAACAAAAATAATTTACAATTAATATTCCTCAGAGAAAAAATTAAACAATATTTGAAACTTATTTCGAAGATGGAAGTGATGGCATGTATTATTTATATATTGTTTGTTTCATCAATATTCTCACTATCCTAATCTCCAAATATGGAAAAGTGGCTTCTTCTATTGTCTCTTAAATGAATGCCCTTTCTAGAAGAGCTTGTTGAACTTTTAGAACTCAGCAACAGATTGGAACCAGCAACATATTAGACATTGAAAATGCTCTAGGACACAGTTTCGTTTCTATTACGTCATCGTCACTTTCGAGGAAGTTGTGTTCGCTGATGATTTCCCGAAGATCCTCTTCATTGAGGTCATTATCATCAGAGTGCAAAGATCCATAATAGGTTTCGGTTCATGTCGTCAAATCTCTTACCTCGTATTTGACGCAAATGAGTTGAATTAATTTACAATTGTGATACTCTATTAATCTGAATTGACATTCCAACTTTGACATTTTTGATGAAATACCTTGAGTTTCGGTGTCGGCCGAGCTCGGTTCTCAGATGACGCTGATTAAGGTATATGAAATGTGTTCGCTTTCGAGAAAAATGTAGTACAGCCAAATGACGCACTAACGAACGTTGAAGTCCTGAATGATAAAGACGATAGCATTTCTCTAACTGCGAATGTTAAAATCTCGCAAATAATGAATTTGTGCTTGTTGAAGGACTACAGTAAATTATCAGTCCGACGGTTTTCGAAGGGTTTGAAGAAGGGCGTATTCACTTTGATGACGCTTTGAGCCGAAAACCTTGGGTAGATGGGAGCGTATTTTCTGTGTAATATTTGTCTTCTTGACAGACGTGGACGGGGGATCGAGGTATATTTATGTTGCCACTTACTCAGGCGGGAAATAGGTAATCGTATAGCCGTTCCTGCATCAGATCACAACAATAACAGCAGTAGCAAGAAACATGTCGCAATAAGAGCACACAACAGTAGAAGATACAGAATCGCACACACGATACATAAACAAAGAAGTAATGGAGCTCCTCAATTTCCAGTTGATTCGCTTTCTAGGATTTCATTTTGTTCTAGTGATGGGTCGATACCTGAATTTCTCGATACTCGATACCGTTACCTGTCTGAGAGCTTCGATACTCGATACTCGATACCATACTACTTTAAAGGCTCAGCAGCAGAAGTAGTTCAATCAGAATTGGAAGGATATATTTTGTTCTTCACACATGCATACATGTTGTATTTTAATATTTAAAAACTATTGAGATTAACATACATTTTTTTAAAGTTTTTAAAGATTCTTATAAAGGAAAACTAACATTCTAACTCTTTCTGGGTCCATTCTATTTCTCTTTTTTTTCACACATCAATCTAGCTGTCTCGTAAACACTGTAAGCTGATAGACACTGTAGCTGAGGTAATGCACAGGTATCGAACATCACTTTTTCTTAAATTGGGGAGAGTCACTTTGTTTTCCCAGTAAGTACAATTTGAGATTACTAGTATTGTGTGATTTTCCACCAGGCGACAATTTTTTTACGTATACTACAATTAGCACGATTGTTATATTTCGAGTCCTCTGCAAAATAATTCCACATTTCACTCCTTTTGTTTATGGAATTCACTAATCTAGTCGTCTTTCGGTCACTTTAAATGCAGAACGGAACTGAAGAGCTCCGTCAGATGCCTCCGCGGTTTGACTGAGGAGGGATGTATCCCGGAAAGAAACGCTATCATCGAGCATTGCTTATCGTGCCTGTCGTCACTAGATTGCCGGGAGCTCACCAGGAAGAGTTTCCCAAAGGTGAATTGGTCGCGAATTGCGTGCTATCTCAAGAGATGGTGACAGGCGCGAGTGAGACGAAGAGCGGGCCACGGTGCTCGGACGTTGCAGCGTTGGGTAATTTCAACGACTGTAAGTGAATCCGGGCACTTCCTTGTTGCTAACAGAAGAAAAATAGGAGAAAGAGGAATGTAAAGAAGACAATTCTCCCGTAAAATCAGAAGAGATCGGGAATGGCATAAATAATTAACAGTATCGAAAAAGTATCGAATCATTTTCCGAAAGTATCGATCGCTATCGATACCACCCGGGTATCGAGGTATCGAAAGTAATGAGGACCCATCCCTATTTTTTTCTTAAAAGGTATCAGCAACTCTATAGGAGACGTTATCAAAATTTGAAGCCCCTAATTAGATAACATAACCCCTCTCCTCGGTCAGCCGTTAGCTATCAAGTAGACAGAAATAGTATAATATTTCCGTTATCAAATGTTGAATAAGTATTTTTTTTAAGCCTACAACCCGTATTTTTGATACCCAATAATGAATTCTTGGAGACCCAATAATGAATTATTGTCGGGCCCTGATAACGAAAAAGTAAATAAATGCAGTTGTTAAATATAGAAAAAAATTCCTCTTACGTTTGAGGTAACCAGATTCGATGTTTCTTGGGTCCTTGAAACTGAATTATCAATTGACGAGAAAACGTCTATATATGTCTGTCTGTTCATCTGTGGTCAACGTTAGCGCCTAAACCGCCTAAAAATACTAATTTTCTTCAAAATTGTTATTCCCCGATCGATCTAAACGAGGCTTTGGGAGTTTCAAAAGGATTTTTAGATTTTTGAGTTGTTTTTTTTTACACAAAGCGAACATTTTACGTTTATAAGCGTTTGCTCGAGTTTGAACCATACGGCACTTCTCAGGATCTGAGTGTGGATCTCGGAGCAGAAAAAAATATTTTTCTAGTTGGAAACACTTTTGCAGGTTTATGTAGTAATATAATATAGCGGGGCAGGTAGAAGTAACGCGATAAAGTATGTGTTTTTGTTGTACCAACAAACTGATATGAAACGTGCATACCTTAGGAGCAAATATTCTAGAATATCCCTACTGTGAAGCTGGGTAAATACATTGCATAGCAAAATCAAGATTTAATAACGCAGAATAAAGGATGTAAATGTGCTTGTATTTGAATAATGTGTCTTAATACAGATTCAAGATTTCTTGAACATCTTTAATCTTCAGATCACTCAAACGGAAATAGTATAAGTTTCCATGCCCAAACCTGTGAATCCAAAATGGATATTTGAAACAACTGGAAGAAAAATACCGAAATTTAATCAATCGACAGTCAATGTTATGTGCATCCAGTAATAAAGAATACCACAGTTGAATATACTACATGTACAATGTTCAAATAACCTTCCTCAAATTGTTTAACAAAACACGATCTAGAAAAGTATTTGGAAAACTTATAATTCTGAAATAACTTCGGAAGGAATACAAAATTTACTGAATTTTCAATATGAACATTCTTATCACAAGCTTTATTTAGAGATTCAAATAACATTTTAATTAGAAGGCATCGTATAACAAATCAGTTAAAACAATCGCCAGCAACAGTTCAAATGAGATATCATTCAGCAACAATTATTAACATTGTACTATTTTTAGCTGATACTACTTACTGCAACAGCAAGGAACATCAAAAACCACAGGGCCCTATTCACAGACATCGCTTTAGTCTGGTCAGAGCCTGAGTTGGATCGGTTTTCTTCCAGATCGCACCACGTTCGTCTGACCGTATTCATAATCCCTCTTTCATAACTTCTGGTCGAACAAACATAGTCCGGCAAAACTGCTTGGCGAGTACAATGTTGCCAAGCGTTGTGATGCACAAGGCGCATGAGCAAAATGTCATTTTCACTGATTTCAATAATTTTCCATAGCGAAAATGGAAGTTAATTGACCGATTAATATGTGCTTTGTGCGCCTGTCAAAGGAGGAATCTTGTGAATTTCGTACGGAATGTTAGTTTAGATTTGAATTATAGTGGTTGTTGTGGTGGATAGCATGTGCTGTTTTTCTGTTGCTTTTGTGAATTTTCGAATTGTTACTATGGGTGGTTGGGATGACAAACGACAGCGGCGTAGCAATTGATCCGCCGAGAAAAATTGTTTTTCGATAGTAAAACTAGAAAAACATTATTGAAATGAAGTAAGACATTAATCAGGACGCGAAGATTTTTTATTAACACTCTACAGAGCAATGTCACGCAAGTGTATAAGATTAAAAACACAGGTCAAGCAACAAATTAGTAAGGTATTTATATAACCTGATTTTTTAATTTCTCATTCGTTACGTTCAGTACATTTGTGTCTGTTTATATTATTTTGTAGAGGTATGTTGTAAACTGATTCATTTTAAGTAAAAAATATCAGAAGAGAACTATGAGGAACACCTCAAAATATAAATGCTAGATAAGAAGTTTTCAAACTACTTCACAAGTTTATGGTTTAGACAGATGTGAAGAAGCCGAGAGCTAGAGATATCTTTCTACCTCTATTATAATATTCGTATAAGTGAGTGTTAGTTGCTATTTCACTTATATTCTCATGTTTTCTACATAATTTTCTGGATCATACTTTAGTTCCTTTAGTTGAATGTTTTAGGTTGGTCCAGTTTGCACAGACAGAAGTAATGGTGTAGTAGTTGTTACTAGTAGAGCAGTAATGAAAGTCATGAACGACCCAGCAAACTAAATAAAAGAGCATGACAAACATTATGTAGTTAATATTATTACTCAAGATATAACTAAAAAATTAATGTTGATAATTTCATATTTTTAAACATTTTCATTTATGTATTTTCTTGGGTCATGTAATAATTTCCTTTATATTTTATTCAGGATTGGGTGGGATAAAATGCTAATATCTTTGGAAGGAAAGGTCCCAGTAATAGGCCTTCTCTTATTAGTCAACCAGACAACAGTTCTCGTTCATTCCGAAGAGAGTAATTTTTAAAATTTTCTTTTTTATGCTGTAAAATCATTTTAATAATGCAATCTCTCTTCATTAATCTAGCCTCTCTTCATTAATCTAGGAATTCTACCATTACCGTGTCTTTTTATTTACGAATCAGTGGTTTTTGTAAAAAATGACTTGCTCAAGGGCGGGAATATTTTTTCAGAAAATGCCGAAGTCTATTACTATAACACTCGACGTAGAAATCATATTCATCAGGTGACAGTATCAACAGCTCATTACAAAAAATTCACATACAATACATGTACATTATTTTACAACACTTTGCCAGATGACATTAAACGATTAAATTCAATAGAAAAGTTTAAATCCAAGTGAAATCGTTTCTGCTGCATAACTGTTTCTATACAATTAGAGACTATACTGAGCATCACAAGAAAAGTAACATTAATTTTAACAATGATACATAATGCATTATTTACCATTTGGACTGTATAAATAAGTATAAACAACCTGTAACAACTATTGTACTACAGCTTCCGGGTCAATGACCCCCATCTCGATCAGGTTTTTCGTCCAGTTTCCCTGATCCATTGAGCAAATGCTGAGATGGCCCCTTGTTTTGCTTCTGGACATAAATGTAACTTCATTTTCTGTGCACGTCTTCTAGAATTCAGTGGGAAATACAATTATTCAAATTATCGTTTCCATGTTGTCGCGGCAGGAAGTAATAAGAGCCAAAATTTATTGCTTATTTATCTTTGAAAATAGATTTTATTACATGGGAGCTTTTTTTTGTTGTTTTTTTCTCCCTTGCAGAAATTCAAAATTTATTGCTTATTTACCCTTGAAAATAGATTTTTTACATGGGAGTTTTTTTGTTTGTTTTTTCTCCCTTTCAAAATTCAAAATTTATTGCTTGTTTATCCTTGAAAATAGATTTTATTACATGGGAGTTTTTTTTCTTTCTTTTTTTTCTCCCTTTCAAAAATTCAAAAATTTAAGTAGTATATGACTTAGTGTAGGGATCACAGAATTTTGAAAATGTGCACACAATTCACTTTTCCCCATAGCACGTCATACGCAGTTTTTAACTGTTTTTTGACGTAAAATAAATAAATAAAAATAAAATAAATAAATCTTCTGTGAATAAATATTTTATTTAATTCCTTTGAATTTGAATTTAAAATAATTTCATTCATTTTTAATTGAAGAAAATTACATTATTATTTAACAAATTTATTTATTCATACATTTATTTATAAATAGCCTTCAACTAATTTAATTTCCAATACCATGTTTTGTCCACACTGCAGTTTAGCTATACAATTTAAAACTGTGTCTATCTTAACAAAACAATACGTGGATTCTGTAGCGAAAACAGTTCAAATATTAATCTATACTATTAATTGATTTACATTTTGTAGATTAATTTTTTGTACTTTCATACACATTACCTTTCAACCAGATCTTGTATGTTTATTGCTTTTATATATTTAATTGCATTTATATGTATATAGAACAAAGTATTCCCTTTGAATGATTCTGACAATCCATATTTTTGTTTGTTTCAGTATCATGAGTCTTTGGTCAACTAGTTTGTATCATACCGGTTTACTAAAATAAGAATAATCAAGTTCAAGAAATATTAACAAAAAATAGCAGAGCATAGATTCAAATGAAATTATCAGGCTATATCCTTTTATGGTAGTAGGGATAGTACTTATATAGGTATTTAATAATCTTCAAAAACCTACGTATAATATTATCTTGGAAACTATTCGACTTGTGACATTTAGGTTCTTAAGCGTGCCAATACCGATTTTCAAATGAATGTGACTAACAAATTATTCTCATTAAACTCAATTGACCCCATAATTACATTTAATGTTTATATTGTGACCTACCGTTCACCCGTCCTCTGCACCTGCTGTACTTCGTCGCGGCTAACGACTCGGCAATTTGTCTAAATAAATTTATTTGATTTATGGGAGCTGAAGGTAAAGTATCATCGTTGCATGAAGCCTATGGTTTGGATCACAACGTAAAACTGCAGTACTCGTTGGAAAACGTTGTATTTATTAAACCACATCGATACTATAATAACAATAAAAAACACAATTGGCATATATTCAAATCAAAACACGTTTAACCCTCTGGTATGATTACATATTGGAATATCTTGCCTCTATTCCATACACTCGGTAATCTCACTACACAGGTAGCCACAACCACTGAATTTACCTTATTACCAAATTATGGGATCCTTTAACAAATTTCCTAATTTTGAAAATCGCACACAATGTTTTAAAGCTAATATAGGCTTTCAATACAAGACTTAACAACTAAAAACTATTATATACAACTTGACTACTAAAAACAACTACATTCTACCCCATTAACAGCATCTCCAACAATAATTTCCATTAAAAAATAATTATTATAATTAACATTGAGTGATTGATTGATTTATTGATTTGTGATTCCGAGCGCATCAACTGCTTAGGTCATTAGTGCCGTAAGTGTACTGCGTTCTTTAACGTGCGAGGTGGCTTTGATCTTCCCTCGCTAGCTGGTGAGATCCGGCGCCGACCTACCGTCGGTTAGCTTTTCCAACCAGGTGTCTCCCAGCAGTGGGGCACCGCTCCGGCCGGAACAAGCTCTTAAGTTCCCGACCGTCTCTCGGCATGTGTGGTAGTGTAGTGCATGCTCGACAACCGATCACGGCCACTGCTCCAAGAAGAACTGAAGAAGAGCTCCAATCTTCCCCGCCAGCCTGGCCAGCAGATCCCCTCCGCGCCCGTCTCTGCCGGACGGAACTCCCCTCGCCGGGGACAAGCCGCCTTCGTCGCGCGCTGGCGACAGAACGCGCCATTTTGTCGCAATTTTAAACCTACGTTGGTCGCACTGTGTGTGGGTCTACGACACCCACACATGTGTTGCATCTCACAAAAGATTCGCCTACAAAACGATTAATGGAGTAATTGCAGAAGTAAAGGTGAACTCAAACCACAGTGAGTTTGTGAGACATCTTTAAAAAATAAGGTGCAAAAATATGGAAGTGTTAATCAAATTCGTCAAAAAAATCAAATGAAGTTCTAGAAGGTTTTTGGCAGAATTTTTGGAACTAATGTGTATTATCTTATATTAGGATTAGAAAATAACGCTGAAGAACAGCTTAAATATGAACTTCTATGTGATTTTCTGTGATTATTAGCAAAAAAGAGCAAAGAATTTAGCTGCATAAAATTCAAACAAATCCCATCATACCTCCACTAGTTATTTACGGTAATTACAATGTTATTGCATTATTACTCGTTCATATCTCGTGTGGAGGTAACATACAAGGCCACTGAGTGTTGGAAATCTTAGAACGAGTATATAACATTATCATCTACGACTCATCCGTAAATGTAATACCAAATACTGTGAGAAGGTATTTAAACAAAGTATGCATGACATTTAGAAATTTTAAACTCGTGAAAAAAGTTTTAAAACAGTTGACAGAGTTGAGGGTACTACATTCATCTAATTGTTGGTATTGTATCTGTTTCTATTGCTTTGTTTCTTTTACCATTGAGTTTAATCTGTTAATTGTGTAGTCACACTTAAGTTAGAGAATATAATAGATGCTTCCCTAATAGGTTTCATCAATTGAAACTGACTTTATATATAATACAGAATAAAGTTTCTGATAACATTTTCTCAAATGAATGAATGTGAGAGAATCCTTTGTCCCTTTAATAGGAATTGGCCCTTTTTCAACAAATGCTCCTTCTGTGAGCATGAAGAGATTTTGAAAATGGAAGACTGACACCAGTTCCAGGGGAAAGGGGGAGCATGAGGAGGAATCAAAACAGAGTGAAGAATTCTGAACATTCAAAAAGACTGATTTTTGAAAAACTCATTTCACCCTCTTTCATAAACGGGATATGTGTAAGAAAAAAAGATAGAATATGGGTTAATTTCAGTTTTTGTTTCAAATGAACATGACATTTATATTCAAAATATTACATTTTTTTAAAAATTTTCTGCCCCTCAAAACCTGTCGCCTCAGATTTCAGCCCGTTTAGCCCGTATGTAAATCCGCCCCTGATCGTACGACAAACCAATGCACAATACTTCTACTCCCGAGTTCGCGTAATCATCGCGCCACGAAACCTCTTACATTTCCAGACTTCCGTCGTTCCCGTCTTCCGCTCAGCAGTGCATTCGCAACCGCGCAGCCCCCGACAGCGCCCAGAACAGACGCTCCGCCCCACCCCACCCCCACCCCTCCCCGACTGCCGGGCGTCTCTCGAGGAGGAACTTGTGGGGCTGATTAATTACCCGTGTACAAGTGGCGGAGAGCGCAACGCAGCGCCGCGGCTGGGGGGAGTGGTGCCCCAGGAAGTGGCGGGGACTGCGATGGCGAGAAGGAATTGAGTACCTGGGAGGAACAACGACACAGCCCCAGAAATAAAGCTTCCAGAAAAATGAATTGAATGATTTTGCATGTGGTTTTAATGATTTACACGCTGATGAAAAAGTGGTGGTACAAAAGACCGAAAACAAGCTCCAAATGTCCATTTTAACTTAAAGTAAACACTTGAAGAATGTGGACTTCAAAAGTCCGCTCAAAAATCAAAAGTCATGGCATTCCGAGGCAAATATCCAGTAAGATCTAAATTAACAATAGAAACTACCATTTGGAACAAGTTAGCAACTTCAATTACTTGTGTGATATATAGAGTGTGATATATCCTGACTGTGATAGATCATGACGTGGAAGATAAACTAGTAAAATTCCGAAATGTTTGTGGAACGATACATAAGTATCTTAGAAACCGAACACGAAAGAATACACGGCTTAAGTTTTACAAGACAATTGCAGTCCCCACACTCATGAATGCCAGCGAAACATGGGTGAACATGAAAAAGATCAAAAATAAAATACAAACGGGGAAAATGAAATTTCTCCGAAATATACTAGGGAGTTTGCTACTTGACAAGAAACGAAGTTCTGAAATAAGAGATGTTTTAAAGGCCAAAGAATTATATGAAATCATTCTCGAAAGTAAGTTAAAATGGTACAATCGTGTATCTAAATGCCAACAAACCGACTTCCATTCATAACTATGAACAGAAGAAAGAAGGGACATTGGCAGACCGAGAAGAAAAATGGGCTCCGAAAGAGGTCACATGACCTAAACCCTGCCGGGAAGAAGAAGAAAAAGAAGAAGATGCATGTGAGTTTACCATATTTATTTCATCGGTAGTTAATCTTACATAGAGAGCTTTATATTTTTAATTTCATTTTATTCATTTGTGTGTTGAACGTATTTCAATCACTATATTTAAAGAATGCGTTTCTGATGGAAATATAACATTAGAATTGGTAATACGTATGTCTTAAGCTGTAAGTTCATGTATTTGAATCTTTCCATAATTTCATTTAAGGTGTTGTTCTGGGGTCGAAGTCCAAACTCGATACATGAGATACATTGTAGAGATATAATTAGTAATTAAAGAATATTATTCATGTATATTTTATATACGAAAATGATACAAATTTTAATTATATTAAAAGCGACTTTTCAGGATCAATTTCTTTTTCGTCAGTTATAATCATTCAGTTCGGCATAATAATTTCTATTGCTAAGATTTAAGCGACACAATCAAATTCAAACTTGAAATCTTGAGTTAATGTAACAAAATATAAAGATGGAATAAGATAGTGACTTAAATTTGTTCAAAAAATTCTTCGTCCCAACCAATTCTCGTAATTGCATCCAACAAGGTGTCGGGAAAGGTAAGAATTATGAAATAGTGAAATCATTCGGTCCAAAAATATAAGCAGTCCGATAGAATAAGAGCTTTTGAAGAACGTCTTGTTCTCTACTTTCTTCTTTATTCGAGTGTCATTGATCTGAAGTTCTAGTAAATTATTCATAGACATGGAATAATGAAGGTCAAAAACGAAGAAGCGGAATAAAGGCTTAGCTCTGTTTATGCCGTGCTTCCACTCAACTCCTCAATTAAGAAACCGTTTGGAAACAGTTCCAAGAAACAATGTACCCCTTTAGTGAACAACGTCATCACGTTTTGACGGACTATTGATGTGTTTAATATTGTAAGACCAAACTTGCACCTGAAAGTGGATTTTTTTCTGTGCAGTTCAGTAAATAGGTTTCCATCTCACCTGAACCCTCATTTCTCAGTCCGCCGTAATTAAAATATTTTACGAATAAGGCAATCCTAGACAATGCAAAGTTATAAAGGGCAACTAAAGTGAGGATTCAGAACTTTAAAATACTTCATAATTACAAGATTGTGTAGTAACAAATGAAGATGGTTGTAATTTAATATTAAAAAATAATACAGTACATGAATGCTCTCAAGTGATGGCCATAGTTATTTTTTCTTCCTAGGGCTTTTATCCAGCCGACAGCCGGTTGCCCTTCACGTCCCGAAGGGACGCATATTCGACCATACACTAGACAAACACTTGCGGGCTCCTCTGATCTGGGGTCAGCAAAACGCGAGGCCCTCCGCGACAACACACACAAAGTCAAGGGACAAACAGCCATGCCCAAGGCGGGACTCGAACCCGCGACCCTTCGGACTGAAGCGCTGAGTCGGGACTCGCTCTTAGCCACCTCGGCCATGCAGGTCGGCTGCCATAGTGATTCTAAGCATTAAATTCAAAAAATTATTTTTATTTGCATTTCAAAGTATTGTTAATAAAAAAATATTACAAAAAAATGATGTGTCGAGAGAAAGGTCACATCACCTTATCCACAAATAGACGTTCTAAGACAAAAAAGAATGAAATGAAATGAAGAATATTCAAAGTGGAAAACAATTCTCGGTGCTCATTCTTTTAAGCAGGTTTTGGTAAACTTTCTGACGATGCAGAATTTCTGCTTACCAAACCTAGAATATTCCATAACTTTTGTCTTTTTATAAATAAGATGTCATAAAATATTAGCTCCTTATCATCATAAATACTTATTCAAAAACAACTCTTTGTTACGTATTTTATTAATTGTCACACTATAAAATTTTGTATTTGATATACAGCTTAATGGGGGCTACATAAAAATCCCGAAGTATATTCTAGGCTGAAATGTTGAACCAAAACCTTTCGAAAGTTCGAAAACACGTCGCAAACTACGTGACCGGCAGGAGGGGAGCCAACTGTGAGGCGAGAAGCTCCCCCCGAAAGCGGCAATTCACTGCGCAGGTGGTAGCGTCGCCGGCAGGGGCGGTGATGACGACAGGGCGTCGCCGGCAGCGCCGCCAACGAGGTGGTGACGGTCGAGACGTTGCTAATAATGCTGGGCTGTGCCACGTCACGTGACAGGGCGATAGCATCTCCGCGCCGCTGCGCTATCTAGCGGCGACGCGCCGGTTTATCGCTGCGTGCACACTCTCTGCTCGACGCGGCGCGGGCGGCGGCGCCGGCGGGAGCGGTGGTGAGGGCGGTAACGGGGGCGGTGGCGCTGGCGGTGGCAATGGCTGGGGTAGGAGCGATGGTGGAGGCGGAGCAGGGCGGGGCTGGGCGACGGGAGCGAGACGGAGGGTGGGACGGCGGGGGTAGGGTGGTGGTGGTGGTGGCACTGGCGGGAGCGTGGGCGGAGCGAGAGTGGTGGCGGGGGGGGGGGTGCCGGGACGGAGCAGGGCGGGGCTGAGCCGCATGGGTGGGGCGTGGGGTGAGGGCGGCGGAGGGATCGGCGGCGGGGGTGGGGAGGGAGCGCTGGCGCAGGCGGGCATGGGTGCGGGTGCAGATGCATGGCGGGTCTGGGCGGGCGGGGACAGGGCAGAGAAGGGCGGGGCTGGATTGCGGAGGTGGGGCGGCGGGGGCAGGAATGGGACGGAGCAGGGCGGGACTGGGCGGCGAAGGAGAGGCGATGAGTGGGGGCGGGGGCCGAGACAGGGAGTGGGGGCTGTGGCGGTAGTGGTGGTAGGGTTGGAGCGGGGGCCCTGGCGCGGGCTGGAACGGGTGCCGGTAGAGGTACATGGCGGGGCGCGGCTGAGGGGGGTGGATGGGAATAGGACGGAGCAGGGTGGGGCTGGGCGGCGTGGACGGGGCGGAGAGAGGGGACTGCGGCGGCGGGGTTGGGGCAGGAGCGCTGGCGGAGGCGGGGGCGGGGCTGGGGGGCGGGGGCGGTGCGTGGCTGCCACCGTGCGTGGGCAGGTGCGGACGCGTGGGCGGCCAGCGCCGTCACCGGTGAGGCGCGTGCTCATCGCCTGCGCAGTCCGCGCGTGTGCGCGGCCGATGGCCCCGACGGCGAGGCTTCCAGCGTCCGTTGCGGCAGGCGCTGCTTCACTTCCTCCTCCACGCAACGCGCCCGCAGCTCTCGGAGGCGCATATGCTGCACAATTATATATTTGTATCCCTTACAGCTGTCGAAACCGTCAGTTATCTCGTTCCTGAGAACATAATCACTACTTAAACAGTGAAATATATTAGAAAATCATGATGGTCACTCATATTATTAATAATTTAAGACATGAATCCTTGTTTCCTTTTTTGACAATCAATAAAGAAGTTTTCAGAATAGTTTTTTTTTCGTATAACGCTGGAAACACGTTTCGCGTGATATTCACACGCATCGTCAGGTGTTAACTAATAATAATTAATATATTTATGTGTTAAAGTCAAATAAAAAGACAAATAATATTGTTGCAAATATACTAATGAAAAATGCAATTATACACTAATCAGAGATAAAATTATGGAAAATACAATTGTAAGTACAACAATGTAGTAGCCTAAGTACAAAATATATACATATGCGGGAGAGAATTTATCAAAACATATTAAATTAAACATTTTTTAAAATTACAAAACATGAATAATGTCCAATTATCTAAACTTTCCACTTGCGAATAATATTTTATTTTACTCTGTTATCCCACAAACGACTATTATTTCCTTTCTATTGATATTTTAATTAGGCGTGATTGTTTCGTGATGGATATCCTGCATATCAAATATTTTTTTCTTTACTTTAAAATATTGTACACCATGTACAATGAGCACAGAGCCGTAATGATTATGGCAAATGGAAATTTTCAAAAAATATAAATAGTTTGTTACATTCAATTTAAGCAATACCCATGGTTGCATAATATCACTTGTCTGGAGTGCTTCAGCGTCTGCCGGGGGGGGGGGAATGCGCCAAATTACATTGAAAACTACACGCGCCTCGTCACGGCGCGGGCGGACGGAGTAAATTTCAGAGGATGCAATGAGTGCTTAGTGCATTTGTACAGCCTTATTCTTTGACCCCGTTAAATAAGCTGATAAGTCAAAAAACTTAATTTTACAGGGGAGCAAAAAACTGGTTTACACTAATGCTATAAATAAGGTATTAATGATAGTCAAACAAATCCTGCACAAGAATAGTTTTGTTTGAATATCACCTTAGTGTGATATCATTAATCCCTGATTTAATTCATTTACACGTGGTTTTTTGTTCTCCTGTAAAATTGAATGTTTATGATTTATTAGCTTATTCATCGGGATCAGAGATATTACATCTCAATTTATTAGTTGCTAGATCCTCTGAGGAGACACAATAACGTTAAAAAAACAACCTAGTTACATTCACATTGCAGTTTTTTTCAGACAGTTATGTTTACTAAATTAATTTAAAGTTTGTGGTTTAAACCAAATTGAAGGAGGAATAAAAATGTTATCTTCATCTAATACTACAACAATGTCTCTAAAATTACTCACCTTCTTCAAATGGCTGCAAAATTGATAGCAGTGTATTTTTCATTTCTTTCTGCATTGAAAATTTTCTTCCCTGCGTTTAATTCAGGTTAGATCGAATTAATGTAGATCATGTTAACATCACAAATGTTTTCTTAGGATTTATTCAAGCGTACACCTAAAATTTCGCCTCGTATTACCACCCCAGTTTCAGCAGAATTTAAGTCTTTTTGAAGCACTCTTTAATTTTCTAGGATACATTCCAAGTTGTAATCGTCGATTTTCTTGCTGTGTGCTGTAACCGCAGCGCGGCACGTGCAGTTCCCCACATCCGGAGGCGAGGCGGGACGCGTCTAAAAACTCGAAATTAATCCACCTGCAATATCCGGACGCGGAGTGGCATTACACGAAACTCGGCAAGCCACGACAATATCCTGAATCAAAGACGAGGCCAATTCGGAGGCGGTCCGGCTCTTTGCGTGTCCTCTATAATTTTAATTAAAAAGCCTGGAGCCGCCGCCGCCGCCGCGTGGAGCGCTGTCGTCGTCCCCACCTTCGCTCACCACCCACCCACTCACCCACTGGCTTTCAGCGACCGTTCTTCCCTCGGCTGCCGCCTCACCCGTCACCGAACCCTCCCAGCCCCACCCCTCTTCCAGCCCCCGCGTTTGCCAGCAGACAAGTTATCCCTCGAGCCCTTCGCCCTCGCTTGCACTTCTCACACTCAATTGTTTTCTTACTCGGGCTCATCGGTTACATCTACGAGCATTCCTCTTTCATTTATTAGTACATAACATTGAGTACAAATGTTAGAGAATTCCCGGTCTCAGTACACTTCAATATACAATTATGGATTGTACTGATGGTATGAAAACGGATCATTTAATTAGTCAATGAGAAAACACGCTACAAAGTTTCGAGCATAATTGTTGCCCCTTTTTATGAGCAGTAAATTACAATTTAGGACAAATATACATGATAAAGAGCTGATATTTCTATATGATAAAGTTTTCAAAACAACAGATAATTCGCCATATTGTTTGAAAACTCTATAAAGTAAACATTCCAGCTTTTTAGCATGTACATTTGTTATTTAACTGTGTTTTTGTATTAATTTACTGTACTTTAAAAAGTACCTAACTGATGTTCGAAACGTTGTGTTCTGTTTGTTGAATGACTAAATAAATGATTCACATTTACACTTCCATCAATGCAATCCCCTAAAATTGCAAATTAATGAATATTGAGCATGAATTTTGAAAGTAATGAAGGTGGTAAATCTCTCATGCTGAATACTTTAATAGCAAATTTTGTACTTTTGAATTCATTCTTACCGCTTTGAATCAAATTCTATCACTTCTACAAAACGTTACGTCTTTTGCACACTTTATTTCTCTATGTCTAGTTTGTTAGTTAAAACGATACAGACACTGTTGATGAAATAGCGGTTGCACATAGATTGTTTTTATACGCATTTGCAATAAGCCTACGATATCATGTCACTCGTTCGTTAGATAAATGTATACGTATGTACTCTGAAGATACGTACAAATGTGTCAATAAATACATTCCCGTTTCGCGCAAGCTTAAAATATCTTTGATGCTAAAAAAGAAAATAATATAACTTTTTATAAGATCAAATACGATTTACTTTCCGTATGTTTCTTTTTTCTGTTTCATTCACCATTTGATCGCCTTCAGCTACCTGAAAATGATTCTTTTATTCCTTATTATGTTTTTATTTCGTGTTACCTTTAAAACAATTTTTTTTCACTGCTGCCTTCTTTCTATTATTTTCGTTCAGCTACTCTAATATTAATTCAGAGATACGTCGTTCGACATTACTGCATCCCCCACCCCTCCTCCATCTGGTCCTGAAGCATCCCGCTACTCGCATATCTGACCTACATCTAGACCTCTCTCCAAGAGCCCCCTCGTCTGCGGTTCCATCCCTTAGTGACGCCCTCACCGCTCCGACACTCTCCTCACGCATACCTTACATCCGCCGCTGCACTCCACGCTGCCTCGGCGCTCTCCTACACACACACACACACACACACACACACACACACACACACACACACACACACACACACACACACACGCTGCATCCGCAGCGCCGCGCTGCACCGAGGTAATTAGCGCGGAGGAGGCGGGCGGATGTTTAGGTCGGCGGGGGGGGGCGAGATGGGGACGGGGCGGGGGCGGGGGCTCTACCAGACACGCTCCCCATCCCTACACGCCCCCTTTGTGGCCGGAGACACCTCCCTGACCCTCTCTGCACACTTGACCCTGCTGCGAACAGTAAGGCTGAATCGCCTGCAGATATCAACAAACGTAAAATGTTCACAACTATCAGAATTTTTACGGTTTTGTTTAATTAACTTTGGATGTAACCATTATGAACACATATCTATCATATATGTTCACGTTTTCTCTAAGAAAACTTCACTGACTTCCCGAATGTTTTGTGACATAATTCTAAGTTCTAAAAACGGAAATGGACTGCCATAGTTATTTATGTTTTGCATTTTTATACAGGATATTTAGAAATAAAAGTGAGTTGAGTTCTTATTTCTGTTTGAAAGTGCGTAGGAAACAGTTTATCCATCGGCGCACCTTAGAAGTTCTAAAACTTTGAAGTGTAATTGCATGCCCGATTTTGAAGAATGAATAGAATTTCACAAGCGCAGGCAACAAGAAATTTTCTAATGCAAAGTTATTTCATTGCTGAAAAAAGGAATTTTATTGCAATTAAAGTCCAGATGCGTATTTAACTCACAAATAACTTTTGCTTTGCTCTTTCGCATATGTAATCTAGATTGATTCATTAATTGGTTGATGTTTCTAAACACGCCAATTGCTGTCACTCACGCTAGTGTAGTGAATAGTTTACACCTGGAAATGTTTTTGCATTTTTTTAAAGAGATTTTTAAATAAAAGTGATTTAATTTCTAATTTCTGTTTGAAAGTGTGCTTATGTGAAAAGGTTTATCATTGAGCATATTGCGTAGCGTTTCAATTCCTGTAATTTGCAGTTTAATTGCATGTCTGATTTCTGAACAGTGGATAGAACTTTACAAGCTCAAGCAACAAGAAATTTTCTGGCGTAATGTAATATCGTGGCTGCGAAAGGAATTTGATTGCAAGTTCAGATGAGTATGCAACCCGCTAACAATTTGTGCTTGGCGGGTCTTAAATAATCTCTTTTGCATTCGTTAGCTAGATTGATTCATTGATTGCTTGATGTTTCAAAATACGTCGACTGCTATTAGTAAAGTTAATGTAGTGAATGGTTTACTTCTTGGTATGATGGTGTTCCACTCCTACTGGTTAGTGAGATCGGGTGCCTACCTACACGCCACTTTGAAGAGCATTCCATCTCCAGATCTCTCTTCCAGTGGGGCACCACCCGAGCTGGGACAAAGTCTGAACTCCCAACTGGTATCCAGCCAAGTGTAGCAGTGCAAGTGTAGTAGCTTGCACGTGAAAGTGTATGCAAAGGGAGATATTAAGGTCCCGAAGTGGAAGTAAGTATCGCGCGCAGTCATTGACCCATTTGCTAGGGCACTACTCCAGCATTCGCCTGGTATTAATCACAGAACCAGCGGGAAACTAACAATCAGAGCAGCCGATCATTAAGATTTCTACTTCACATTACAACTTTCAAATTTTCTACAGTACGTGAATACAATTATAATCAAAATAATATTGCATAATTAATTGCATAAATATATTGCCTATGTTGGTTGCATTATTTACATTTTTAGTAGGTTAATATGAATAACAATGTGTGATTCACTGTTGAAAAATTATGTATTCACTCTCCATTCATTTTTCAATGTTAATAAAATATTTAAAACTCGCTTCATTTGAATTGAATATTACACTTCAAATTATTCCGTTCAATAGATAATTATAAATTTAGTTAAATACTGAATAGAAATGAATATGTGAATTTACTTTTGGAGACTCTCTTACATATTTAACAAGGAATAATGTAAATGTTTAAAATTAATAATAGGATAATGAAATTAGAACAATCGGTCGATATGAGGAGTTGTGGGATTTATGTCAAATATTTCAACACTTTTTAAAAGAAATTTCGAAAAATGTAAATAATGAAGGAATGTATGTGTTGAAGACAAATAAATTAATTTGCCAGGAAACAAAGATAAATCCAAAATTGGAAGCAGTTGTAATAACTGGGGAAATTAGGCATTGAGAACACGGCGTTTTGATAAAGCGGTCCTCTGAATTTCCCAAGATGATAAATGCGGCATTACTTAGAAAAGGTAGAAACCATAGATTACATCGTCTCAACGAGTCTAATTCTAACAAAGTTTGAATGCACGCAATGAAGTCGTGAGGTTTGTATTTACCTCCACTCGTGGATCTTAAACGACCTTAATGTTCCAAACAGGTGTATGTCCCTGCTCCAAGCCGCAGGGACATACAACCAGATCTGTAATTTTTGGACTCTCTACAATAATACATTACCAGAAAATCTATATTCATCATACGATACCCACAAACAAGAGAACGATACGCATCATACGATACCCACCCAAATATTGTTATTTGAGTTTTTCAAAAAAAATCATGTCTACATGTAGATGTTGCTGTGTCATGGGAACAGAACATCGTGAACAAGGAGTCGAGAAATGCCGTAAATTCAAGAGTTCATCATGATCAGCATGGGGCATTTAAACGCCTCGGACATTTTAACTGTTGAAGCTCTCGCATATCTACTGGCGATAGTTGGTTACGACTCAGTTACATCATTCCAACCGAACGAAGAATCTCCAGGCGTAGCGTACTGACTTCGCATTTGGGAGGTATGGGTCCAATCCTCATTACGATCATCGTAACCGAGGTATTTGTGGTTCGGTCATCCAGGCAATTGCTGGGACGGCTCTACTGAAAGGCCACGATCGTAAAACCGGCGTCGCTATCCCAATTTGTTAACTACGTGAAGTCACAAAGGTTAAGCGAATTCGAGACTTCGCGGGTTCCTGGTTGGGTGATCGCCTGGTATTGATCGGAGAAACCACGGAAAACTTCCGATCAGAGCAGCCGGACGCTAGAATTATTTTCCAGACAGCGACTGAATTCGACCTAGCTGAAAAGCTAGTGTCGAAAATCCTGACGCCGTCAGGACCCGAACCTAGCACCTCCCGGTCAGAGGCGCTGCAGTGACATCAGTTGATGCACTGAGCTACCGCTACCGGTTCATAAGCGCGTGGTGGTGCTTGCATAATAAATGCAAGGACTTTTTAATCAGTATCAGCCAGTACCTTAGCTACGACTTCGTTTAAAATATTTTATTACTTTTCAAACGAATAATAGGAAATGTAATTATTAAAAGAAAACAAGTGTACAATAATGTATTGCCTTTCTAAGGCCTTTCAGCAATGGCAGTGGTATTTGAGCAAACAACAGCTCATGACTACTTAGGTACAAGGCGGAATATACAGAAAGGGTAAGTACACGAAAACAACTTTTTGTTTGTTTGTTGTTATTTTTTGCAGAATTACGATATGTAACTTTTTTTAGGAATGAGTAATTCTAACTTGTTCGTAATTTTTATGCGTGGAGTGTTCATTTGTCAATTTTAAATATTCAATTTCGAAGGGTACGCATTGTAATTAATGTGATACGATGGGATAACATTTAGAAATGTTGCAGAATCATGATGTGCAACTGAATTCAGGAATGAGTAATTATATTTTAACTTGTTCATAATAGTTATGCGTGGCTGATTTTTATTTTTGTTAATATATCGATTTCCAATATTCAATTTCGAAAGTAAAACATTGCAATTTATTTGACATGACATGTGATGTTTGTTAATATTGAAATTATGAAAAATGGAGATCGTCATTGTATTTTGATATTGGTGAAAAGTGTAGGAAGGAACTCAAAAGTGTACGTTATTTTGATAGGGACTACATCTCCGAATTTCAAATAGAGTAATTAAATGTTTAAGAAAGAGTTATTATAACAAGCAAAGATTCAATTTAATCAGTCAAATAATTATTTAACATTTGTTAATATTTTTTCCTGATGTATGGACCGAATACAATTTGAAACTCATCAAAGAAATTAATTTTCAAATTTTAGATTTTAAAATGTTAAGGTTCAGATGAAATTGGAATATAGATTTCTTCCAGTTCGGTATTAAAAATATTGAATCAGTATTTTAATTATGGAAATAAATTTTCAGGTGATTTGCAGGAAGAGATTAAATGATAAACTCTTAAAATAAGATCGCGTAAAATTGGGGATTAATGTAGTCTGACTGACGATTAAAAGAATTATATAGATCCATACTACGTTATTATACTTGAAGAAGCATCCTCTACAAGGAGCGAACATACAAGCAAACGGTTTACACTATAAGATTTAATAGGTGATGAAACATACATCGCTCTTCTTTAGCTTCCTAACCTAGAAGTGTCCTTTACGTGATTCAGCACGTCTCCTACATAAAACAGCTAAAAATTCAGGTCAGGGCCACGTCAGCCCGATATTTTCACGGGTATTTATCGCGGCGACCGCGTCATCCATAAGCGCCGCCAGCGGCCTGGCAGCGCGCGTCTCGCAGAGAGGGGAGAGTGGGGGGGGAGAGGGGGCGGGGCGCCGTCGCGGGACGACGCGTAGTAGATGGCCCGGAGTTCCGTACGCGGTGACCGGCAACGACTCGGCCCAACGCGCGTCCCGGAGCCTGCATGCTAAATCTAGCGTCGTGGGGCGGCGCGGGCGGCGGGGGCGGCGTCCCCGCCCAGGTATGTGATGGATGCGGTGGTGGCCGCCGCCCCCGCCCCCCCCCCAGCGGTGGCCGCTGCGGCCGCCTGCCCGTGTGATTGATGAGTCGGAGCGCGTGCGGGCGGCGGCGACGGCGGCGGAGACCGCGAGGTGGGGGTGGCCCCAGAGAAGGCAGCTGGGTGGGCGGGGCAGAGGAGGTGCCGGTTCATCGGTGATAATAGGAACGGCGGTGACAGAGGCGGTTGCGGTGTCGGTAGCTTCAGTAGCGGTAGCGGTTGTACTGGCAGCCGAAGAGGAGGTTGCAATATCCGTGAAAGCGGCGCTGGTCGAGCTGATCATCAAAGTAGAGAAGTGAATGTTTGATTGATTTAGTAATTCCGCGTGCGTAAACTGCTAAGGTCATTAGTCCCGTAAGTATAGTGCATATGCATTATCGTGAGATTTTCTCCTGCTGGCAGGCGAGATCCGACCTATACATTGACTTGCGATTTTTTCCCAAACCAGGTACCTCCCAGAGCCGGGACAAGCTGGAAGTTCCCAACTGGTCTTCTCGCATGTGTGTACAGTGCATGCAAGTGCAAGTGTTATCAAGGGGTGTAATATCGCGCGCAGTTTTGTAAGCCTGGTGTTGATCGGAGAAACCACAGCAAACTCCCGATCAGAAAAGCCAACCGCTAGAATTCTCCTCGTCTACCGTGGGCTAGTGAGGTTCCCCCTAAACACGGCTCTCCCACCAGCAGGATACCGCCCCAGCCGGGACAAGCTCTATGCTCCCGACCGGTCTCCCGGAATATGTGGTAGTGTAGTGCATGTTAGTGTGAGTGTGTAAGGGGAGAGGATAGGACGAGGAAGAGGAAGGAAAGATCGCGCGCGGTCCGTGGCCTGTTTGTTAGGGTACTGCTCCGGCATTCGCCTGGTGTTGATCGGAGAAACCACGGAAAACTCCCGATCAGAGCAGCCGGGCGCTAGAATTCTCCTCCAGACAGTGACTTAATTCGACTTAGCTAACAATCTAGTGTCAAAAATCCTGCTACCGTCGAGACTCGAACGTACAACTTTCCGGTCAGTTGATGTCCTGAGATACCTCTCCTGTTTGGGAAGCTCCTCGAGCAGAAAGTGATGATGTAGTTGATGGTGGTGCGGGCGGTGGTGATGGTGGCAGAAAGTTGCGAGGGTAGTCCAAGGACGCCCCGCGGGAAGAGGCTTAACAAATGGGTTATGTGATCACATGTGGACGGAAGGAAATGGTGTCACGAAGAGAGTTGGAGGGGTGTTGATGAGGTTGGGGAAAGAGGAGAGGAAATGGTGGTGTGCTGAATGCCTCAGAGCAATATGCAGCTCCTGTGAGAGAAATACACAGTTGAAAACCGCTAACATCTAACAGGGTGAAAAAATTCTCGGTAGTCGAAGGATGTGGGAGTAGGCGAGTTTGAAAACCACCAACCCCAAGCAGACCTGGAAATGTGTTTTGAAGGTTAGTATTCGTTAAATGTACTATGTAGGTATGTACACCTACTTTGTAGATGATGTAATTGGAATGAAAAATCTTGTAATGAACGTGACAAGTGGCTACTGTATATAAGGGGATAATTTGAGTGTCTACAATTCAGTATGCGTTTGACGGGTCGAAGAAAAATAGAAGGTAATTCCCCTGCTTTCGCGAAACTAGTCGTACGTGCCATTACGTATAAGAAAATTATCTTTCCAAGTGGTTCGTTTTTGAAACCCCTGGGAATATCGGGAGACTTTCTCTTACTACATAAATTCGAGATAAAATGTTACTTACACCTAAACGAATCTAATTATATGCTGTAAAACTCCATAAAAAGTAATTAAAATGAACTGAGTGAGTCTCAAAACACTATCCATAGCGGTGAGTTTTTAAAAAATGGGATGTGTAGTGATTTTCAGAAATGCTGTAACTTCCTCATGTAAAAGAAAGTTTCCAGAGTCAATAAATACATTAATAGCTAGAAAAATAAAATCCAGCTATGCCTGGAAGAAACATACGTCTTCTCAAAATACATATACACTTCAACCTTTTAATAAAAAATTGACACTACAGTTACACAAACTCGTATATGTCTTCCAATTACATCTACAAAGTAGGTGTACATACCTACATAGTACATTTAACGAATTGACCATATTTCTTAATGATATCAGCATTTATAATTTTCACTACAATGTTAGTAAATTTTAAATTTGCAACTAAGTAATTTTATCCACCAACGTTAAAATGTCAGTGAAGCAAGCCATAAAAGTCTAGAATTCTTTTGTCCCATGCTTGTGGGCTGTTATTAAATGAATTTATTTAGCATGTAAGTGAAATATGATGATAATTTTACAGAAGTTATTCATGTCTAAGGAATGAAATTGCCGTCGCCATCTTATTTCGAGCGTAGTGTTGCAATCCCAGAGAGCATTGCGACATCCGACGCAGGTGACACCGCATGTCAGGCGTCGGGGGCGGGGGCAAGGGCTGGCGCCCCCTCCCCCTCCCCCCACCATCTACACATCCGCGCCGTCTGCGGAGGACGGGCTGGGGTCACACGTGATTGCAACGGTGAAAGCCAAGGGGCTGTCATTACAGGCTGAGCATATATATTCATAAGGTCCCGCCATAAACACAATAAAAATCAGACTTCAGTTATACCTAAACCAAATCAACAGCTGGGCAGCCAAAAATAAAATTAAAATCAACCTGTCAAAAACAACAGCCAAAATATTTTCCTTAAGACCATTCATCCCCCCACCCCGCTTACTACTGAATCAAGAATCTGTACAATGGCATCCGTGTAACAAACCTATAAAATATCTAGGCCTTTTCTTAGACACACACCTCAATTGGAAAAATTACATCGACAATAAAGTTATACAAGCAAAAATTAAATTACACCAACTAAAACTAATAATAAATAGATCAGCTAAATTACCCTACAATACTGTCTTACTTCTATACAAAATTATCATACGAACATTATTATTATATGCATTCCCAGTTTGGATCAGCGCAGCTAAATCAAACACAAAAAACTGCAAGTAATCCAGAATCAGTTCCTGCGCTCCATCACGAATGCCCCATGGTACGTCTCCAATGTACAACTCCATAAATAATTCCAGATAGAACCGATTACCAACCACATTATTTTTTTATCCACCCACTTCTTACAAAACAAACCAAGTATAAGTTAAATACTCAAACTAACCCCTCTAAGACTCTGCCAAAACTCAACTCACAGATCCCGCATTAAAAATATATTTCCTTTCCATACATTCCTAAATAAATTCTCAAATCTCCATCCAAAGTAGAGATATTATACAAATATACCTCTACCACTCTATTAGTAATATAAGATGTATTTTAAGATTATTTGTAGGATTATTGTAAGTTAACTTTAAGTAGATATAAGCAACTATAACAAATGTAGAGTGTATTAACACTGATATTTGTATTGCTCTATCCAAAAGAAAATAAAGTAAATAAACAAGCTGAGCATATGAACGCTGACTTACACCACAGCCAAAATGTGACGTAGCACGTGCCAAGTCTTCCGCTCATTGCGTAGTTACGCTCAACCATTTCTTCCCCCAATATATAAATTCAGTGTGTTTGGATTACATTCTGAATGACTTATATCACGAGAATTATCTTTGTTTTGGCATATTTAGAAGCCATGTGTGTGTTCTAACTCGACTGAGTGGGGAATCTGACAGGACTGACCTACTCAATCTGACTTGAAACTGGTACTGATTCGAGAGTTCAGACTAACAAATTAAATATTTCAAAGCACCAGAGTTACAGAATTGAGTCAAGAAGGTATAAAATACATGGTGACGTGTATAATATACATGGCAAAGAAATAATGGAAAGTAAATAAATACACATTTCACTTCTAATGCATAACAGTGTGCACTTCCTCAAAGTAACGGCCGACGGATGATACACGTTCTTTCTCTTCGTTCAGTACATTGCAATGTGAAACTAATAATTAGAAATACTTTCCACGACCTTAACAACAAAACAATCACGATTACTTCCGTGAAGCAGTGTTTTCTGCAACGCATCTAAACTGATAAGGTATGAGCTCACAGTTCATTTTATCAGGAATGAAATGTACTTAACAATAGACATTACCTGAATTATTTGAAAAAAAAGGACGAAACAGGAAAGTTTCATGGAGAACCATAAATGCGGAAATCATAAAAAGACAATTTTCTTGAACCCCACCGGTTCACTTAAGAGTTAAACACCGCAGCCTTAATATGGCTTTATATTCTGTGAATTGTTTAAAAAATCTGAACAATAAAAATATGTTCAAATAAATTACCTATTTATAAATAGAACGGAGAAAAAACTAACAAAAATTAATTTGAAAATTTGCATTTTAAAAGCATTTGTAAATATGAAATGAACCCATTCTCTCGAGATATCAAAAATTGACAATATTGAAGAAAACTACCAAGCGAGAGAAATACCTTAATTTCTCTACGATATAAATTTAAAACCCTACGGTTTCAATATTACCCAGCGAAAATGCATTCCTCTTCTGGGAAGTAAATACTATTTACCCACAATCACAATATTTATAGGAAAATTGCTTTTAAAAAATACTAAACCATAAGGTTGAGAAATTGTAATTCGTGAAATAATTTTTCGTTACAGAAATACCATTGTACTTGTAAATACGCAACTGCACGATTGATTAAGGGTATGACAGAACCGAACAGTTGTTTATGACGTCATTTTGTTTTCTTTTTGTCACTGCTGAAGACCGAAAAATTGGTAAAGTTAACGAGTACCCATTTAAATCTTTCACTTGACAGACGATGTGAATAAAGCTGTATGAATGACGATGAAGAGATCATTTTGGACTTCATCCCGCTGCTATTGACATCGGCCACTTCGCGCTTTCTAATGTAAGGTGTTTTAAGTGTGAGACGTCTTTTGTATTCGCAAGCAATAAAAATTTGTTGGAAATTATGAGTCGCAGAGACTCAAGATCGTTTTATGTAAATTAATAAAGAAAAATACCAGTGGATCGTCGCCAACTCCAAAATGCTTCAGAAGCATCAGTGAAGCCTCAACTAAAGTATAGTGATGTTAGGTTTGCTGGTATCGAGGAAATGGAAATTTACGATTGACAGTCGAACAAACTGCACACTTTTAGTCTGCTCGTCTTATAAACTTTCCACCAGCGGTCTGCTGTTTCTCGTCACTGTATCCTGCTTTACCTATCCTAGCATCCTTGTGTGAGATTACATCATCCTTCTTAAGCTTGCATTATATTTCTAACCTGTTCATACTTCAAATATTATCCAGCTATTTTAAATAATGTGAAAATTAACTGGCTAATTCGAGAGTTCATCATGTTAGTACATTATCATATTAAGAAGAAAGAAAAAATATCTATAGAGAGATCTCATCTAGGAAGCAAATTTTCAGTTCCGTTACGCATTGATTAACAAAGTCATCACACTTCTTCTCCTGCTCATAGAAATTACTTTTTCTTATATTTTACTGCTATGTTATTGCTTGTTATTCCCTTTGATATGGAACTCCAATTATTCTGCATAATTTGCCTGAATCGAGAGGATTGTGGTTACAAAGGTTGTATGAAAACAGTTGAATGATGCTAAAAGTGCTCTTACGGAGGAAATTAGGAAAGGGAATTATGGAAGGGAAACACGAAAAGATAAACCGAGTCAAGTTACCATCTAGTTAATTAGTAAATAATCATTAAAATTCGGTAAAATCTCGTACGCACCACGGGCGTTGACTTGTTCTAATGATCGAGCGGTGACAAATAAGGTGTGAGGGCCTCGGACCCGAAAGAATCGTTTTAAGAAATCCCGCCAGGGGCGCTAGCGGGCGGCGGCGCCAGGTGGCGTCGTGTCGCGCGTCCGTCGCAGCGCCCCCGCCCCCGCCCTTCCCGGCAGGCGGCCTGCGGCGGACGGCCGCGGCGGGGAGGGGAGAGGAGGGGGCGGGGCCGGGGGCACCTGCGGCCCTGCGAGCGGCTCGCGCCTGATGGCCGCTGTGACAATGGGCGGGGCGCGGCGGCGGGAGGGTTATAATCGAAGGGCGGCCGCCGGGCGCCAGGTGGAGCTGCCTGCGACAATGCACTGCCCGCCCCGCCCCGCCCCGCCCCGCCCCGCCCCGCCCCGCCCCGCAGCGCTCAATTACACGGACACGCCGCCCACCGCCCTGGAATGTCCGGTCGAAGCGACGTTATCTTTTCATTATTCCGCGTCATCCTCATCTTCATTATCTTCATCCCTAGCCGTCTACTCCTCCCTCTCCTTCGTCTTCTTAAATAATTGTGCTTCTTTTATCCAACTTGTTTTTACCCTTTTCTTCTCCGCCCTTTTTCCCCTCCGCCCTTTTCCCCCTCCGCCCTTTTCCCCCTCCGCCCTTTTTCCCATCCGCCCTTTTTCCTTCCGCTCTTTTTCCCCTCCACCATTTTTCCCCTCCGCCCTTTTCCCCCTCCGCCCTTTTTCCCCTCCGCCCTTTTTCCCCTCCGCCCTTTTCCCCCTCCGCCCTTTTCCCCCTCCGCCCTTTTCCCCCTCCGCCCTTTTCCCCCTCCGCCCTTTTCCCCCTCCGCCCTTTTGTCCCTCCGCCCTTGTTTCCCTCCGTCCTTTTCCACACTTTTCACTTTCATTTCTTTCTCCTTATTCCTGTTGCCTATTACCACATTCTAATCTCCATTTTTTCCTTTCTTTATTTCTTCATCTATTTTTCTCTTTCAAGTAACTTATCACCGCCTTCTTATTTTTTCTTCCCATCACTTCATCATTCTTCACTTCTCGTCTCCACAACTTGAGTTATGTGTATCGTCAGCTGCTAATCAGAAATGCAATTTATGGAAAAAATTTGTCTAAGTTTAAATTTAATATTTTCTTCATTGATTCACATTCAACGCGGGAACTTTACCATAATTTTAAGTTTGTAGAGTTTAATAATACAGTGTTTAACAGCATACGCACAAGACTTTAATACATTGAGGGTAATGAGAATCTTTAATATATTGGGAAGTTTTCTTTTTTAACAAATATATTCATTTCTTTTGTAAATAATAAACAATTCCCAAAGTAAACACACCCAAAAACATTTATTTCTCTCAACCCCCTAAAATGTGCCATCGTTTATAATGCAATAATATATCTAGGGATAATGAAGGAAGTTGTTGGGAGCATCAGATCACTAGTGCGCAGCCTTCAACCAAAGAAACAATGAAATAATTGTCTGGGTCTCAGAGACGTAGGGCGAGCCCTGCCGGTTCATCGTCAAAGTAAACACTGCACCCAGACAGGCCCGACCGCCCCGCTGCGAACCTGGCAGATGTGTTTCACACCACCGGTTAAGCCAATGATTTCTTTTTTACGGTTGACCGCGCACGCGGGTACGGGGGTGGGGCGGTGGCGTCGGGCCCAGCGGCCGAGATAAGACTCCAAACGGCCGTGCTCGCCATTTCGAGCGACCGCGGCACCCGTCCACCCATACAGTTCTTCACGGCCACCATGAAAGTCGCGCGGCACGTTCAGGGGCCCCGCAACTTTTGGCTCTGCCTTGCCGTCGCGAACGCACCCGCCGATGCGCTCTGTCAACAAGGCAAGGCCACTACCTCTCGCTCAAAGTGCCTTGCAGTTGTGAATAGGTTTTCCACTATGGTCAGCTGCACGGCCAAATCTCTTCCGGACCGAAAATGTGTGTGGAGTTACTCAGCGTGCGATTACATCACGGCCAATCTTCAAAAATTGCGTGCTCTGATACAAACCACATAGAATACACTATGTCAGGCCTCCATTTGAGATCTGAACAACTCCATTCCGCAATGTCTGGACGCGTGGGTTTGCAAACTTATGTCCGTCAACCGACACCATACCAACTTGTACTAAGTTGTGGCCGTGTATCGCAATAAACGACAGCCTTGTGTGAAAAGTGTAGTCATTTTGTATGAGTGGTACCAACTACATGCCTGCCAACAATGACAATAATGCCACAGATGGACGTACGGTCTAACGGACGTTTTCCTGTCAAACGATTTTTCGGTAACAAGGATCCACAAAGCACGAATTATTTCTATACAGTATGTTCAAGGGAGTCATAGGAGCAAAATTTATCACTTTTTTGTTACCAGGGCCCAACAATAATAGATTCACGGTCGGAAATTCGTCTTTTTTCAGCCACATGATTAAAATACTTTCTCTTCGTATGAAATAGGGCGAGAAATCAAAAATGCTGTAACGGAGAATGTACGGTAGTTAACCATAGTTTTGCTCTACCACATTCTCAAGTCCACCATGCCGTACGAGATATTTCCCTAAGAAACAAGCGGGGTGTATTTTTATTCAAATATATTAGGATAATAAACTCAGAAGTATTTTCAGTTTGTATTATAATTATATTCAGTTTGTATATAAATTTTGTATCTATGTACGTACGTATGTACAATTTTTATGCAAAAATTACTTACCTCTTAGAGGAGATTTTGAATTATGCAAGTTGCAATTCTCGTGGTATCCTACTTGTTGAGTAGAAATGGAACTCACCAACTTCACGTTTCGCAAGAAAGTGGTTAACGGCCAGTTAGAGCTAAAATTGTGTCAATTGCTGCGTTTTCCGGTAGAGAAATTCGTGATTAGTCGAGCTCAAAGAAGCATAACATTTGTTCACTGCTTCCTGGATACTGCGCTCTAGCGGTAGCTTCAGTAAACTCTTTGTGCGAGCTGGGACGCAAGTTTCAAAAGTCGTGACTAGATGGAGTCGATTCTTTAGAGCGGTTACATTAATTTATAATTAATATTTTGCGTATTCTGACATTTCATTTATGGAACAGTAACATGAAATACCTCTTGTGCATTGTAAATTTCCTAAATAAATTCTATTTGTGAGCACATGCGCGAATAAACTCAAAATTTCTCCAATAAAGTATACTCAATTTTGTAAATATTATTATTATTATTATTATTATTATTATTATTATTATTATTATTATTATTATTATTATTATTATTATTATTGTTGTTGTTGTTGTTGTTCTTTTTTCCGGGATTTTATCACCCGGGGTTTCAGGTTTGAGGGGCCTGTAGGCATACTACATTCATAGCTTTACATATTTAGAACCGTGCGCAGGTTTCAAGAATGACTGACTTTTGAGCTTTCAGAATAATTTTCTGAGGAGAAAGACCTAATTTTTCGAAATTATACTGTAGTTTTTGTTAACAAGACTATTGCTGTATTACAATTGTTATAATCTTAATAGACTCAAGTTTATATATTTATTTATACTGTATGGATAGGGGAAGGTATTTTGAGATTTTTCTGTTTGTACATTATTGATGTTATCTTCAGGGTTTATAATAATAATAATAATAATAATAATAATAATAATAATAATAATAATAATAATAATAATAATAATAATAATAATAAACTATTATTATTGAAATTGTTGTATGGTCCAAAGTTACTTAAAACTCACCATCTATCTGCATTATTGTTATTATTACTATTATTATTATTATTATCATTATTATTATCATTATTATTGCCATTTTATTATTATTATTATTATTATTATTATTATTATTATTATTATTATTATTATTATTATTATTACTAATACATTATACCTTTAGACATTATCCAACTCGACAATGGCACGCGTCATCTGGACCTTGTGTCCCTCCGGCAACATTCGTCCCAGCGCGGCCTGCGCCCCCTCCCCTTGCGGGGTCGCCCCTGACGGGGACGTCGCAGGCAGTGCTCTGGCACGGGAGCCACTGGCATTGATCAGTAGGAAGCCCCGCGGCCCCTTCAGCACCAACCCTCCCTCTCCCCCTCCCCATCCACTCTCCCTCGCCCATCACCAATTTTCAAAAACTACGCTCCAAGGCCACCTAACGTCGTCCTGCGTCGAATAATGGTTGTAATTCACGGGATTGGTCAGTAAAAGACAATAAAAAAATTAGTTTGCCAAAGTTTCGGAATTTATAATTCCTTCATCAGGGCTAAAGTACAAAAACAAAAACAATGCATGAAGACAACGATATAAAAGTATTTTTACAATACACCAGATTATATCTGGTTCGGGCCATGACTCGAACGTAAAGGAATGAAAATGAATGTGGCCCGAATCAGACGTGTCTCGGGATGGCCCCGTGTGCTTCAGACACTCCATGTTGGAGTTGGTGTGGAGCTTGGTGTGGATGGATATGAAGCTTGACCTAATATATTTCGTAGTAAGGAGAGTACATTTTATATTACTTTGTTTCTTGTTTATTTAGATATATTCAGGTGTATTGTAAAAATATTTTTATATAGTTGTCTTCGTGCCTTGTTTTTGTCTTTTGTACTTTACCCCTGACGAAGGAATTATAAATTCCGAAACTTTGGCAAACTAATTTTTTTCGTTGTCTATTACTGACCAATCATGTGAACTACAACCCTTATTTCATCAATGGTCATGAATTGTACAGTTGTCGCCCTGCGTCGTTAGCTTTTTTGTTTGTCGTCCTGCGTTGTTCCTCATTTTTGAAAGGCCTGCGTGCTTCTTTCTTTAGGCACGCACAACACAGTTTTCCGAACAGTTCCATTCCGTATGTTTCCGTGGCCAAATTTTCTTTCACGGAGTGGTAGTTAACAGTCATGATTTATACTGGCGGAAACAATTCTGCCACAGGAAGACTCTTCGATGTCTGGATCCTGCCGGATTTTGTGTCGTAATTCAATTAGGTGAATGCTGCGGTGGCGCATCCTTCCTTTCATAATGCAACGTTTCCTTCATTTGATTTGTATTCCTAATTTATCGACGTAATATATCGCATTGAAGTTGTAATCTTACAAGAAATTTGGCTGACTACAGTTCACTGGAAGTACATTTATTTGCAATGATTATCTTTTCAGTTTTTTCAATACTCTTTTAAAACAAAATAAAAAAGAAAATTATGACATGTCGGATACATAAATAATTTGTTTTTTGAAAAGTACATCAAAATTACATAATGTATATTTAAATTAAAAAAGAAAATAATCATAAATAAATAAATAAACGAAATCACTTCCAATGACAATTAAACGAAAAGTAAAATAAGACAAAGTAATTAAATGACAATTATTTTTAATGAAACAAAAATGGTATGCATTGAGATAGAATGTGGATGTACTGAGCATGTTTGCAACATTTCTTCATTTTCATTGCAAATACACTGCTTAATATGATAACTCTTCTTTTTCTTTTTGTAATCAGACATTTTGCTTCATTGTTCTTTTTTCTTTTAAAAACCTCTTGTTCGGAGATATATTACTAAAATTCGTTCTCACGAGACTTTAAACATCCAGACATTTAGAACGATACCGTAAAATAAATCAAAGAAGAGGAACAGATCTTTGTTTCATTTAAAAGTAATTGCACCCTGGCAGTCTGCTTCGATTCCAATCAATAAAATCCCAGAAAGAGACAACCGAACAGATTTATTTCTATTAAATCGCTATCTCCCGACGCAAGCAGTGACCGTAAAGCCAGCAATTGCTTCTTATTGCTAGAAAATGTTTCTCCTATTTTAATGTGTCCTCTCTTTACGACGCGCCATCGTATTCCTAGCAGCAGTCAAAATCTGGCCTTCTGGGAGGGTTTACGGGCCGTCATAAAGAACGGAGAAAAGGAGATTAATAGAGCAGAGGAGGTAGATATTGAATCTTATCAGGGTCCAGTCCCTTCGTCTAACAGGGCTTCATTCCCCCTCCCCCTGCCCCGCCCCCCCAGCTGTTCCACCTCCGGGCCTTGCGCTCGTCGTCTGCCCGTCGCGATAGCATCTCGACCCGTCTGTCGCGCATTGTTCTGCCAGTAATTCTTCTCAGAAGAATCCTGCAAAGGAGTCATTGTCCCGAAGCCCGTCAGAGATGTGATTGGAGACCTTCAAGAAAAAAATGTTTTAGGATTTTGTCGAGCACGTTTGGATGAAAAATTCTTAGTACTCATTATTTTCAATTATGCCTTCGTCTTTCGAAAGGAATAGGTTTTCTAGAAACACAATTTGAATGGAAAATGAAACAAGATAAATCCGATTATCTTCTTTCCTTAATTCCTTGTCTTCATCTTACTTTGTGACCATTTCTGTTTTAAATTTGGTCTGAAGACAAAAGTATTCTTTGTATTGAGTTGATTACCAGGTGAAACCTAATCTTTTACTTTTTAAATCTCGGATGTAATTGAACATCTGTTTTTATGTCTCTCTCTTCTTTTTTATTTCCATCACCTCCTTTCTCTCACCTCTTCCTATAATTACCTTATTTTGTTCCCTACCCTATTCATCTGTAGAGTATCACATGCGTAGACTGTGGCAAGACACGTCTCTCATTGTGCCTCTAACGAGAAGACATCCAGGGCTTGAAAATGAAGCATGAAACATAACTCGGCATGCACACAGTTCTTTATTCGTATTTATTGATTGATGTTTCCGGGATGTCAACTTTTATGGTTATTAATCCCGTTAGTGTAGTGAATGTATTAACACCGGTATTTGGTGTTTCTCCCTCGCTTGGTGGTGCCGACCTACTCATGGGCTAGTGAGTAATTTCGTCTTCCAGGCAACGACCCCAATGGGGCACTGTTATAGCCGGGTCAAGCTCTGGGCTTCTAAATTGATTGATTGATTGATTTTTTCGTGTTTCCGGGCGCGTCAACGGCTTTAGTCATTAGTCCCGTAATTGAAGTGCAAGTTGTTTTCCTCGGGAGATGGCGGTAATCCTCCCCCGCTGGATGGTGAGATCCGGCGCCGACCTATCGTCGGCTAGTGGGATTTCCCCCTCACAAGGACTCTCCCACCAGCGGGGCACCGCTCCAACCGGGACAAGCTCTAAGCTCCCGATCGGTCTCCCGGAATATGTGATATGTCCATGTTAGTGTGTGTGTGGGGGGGGGAGAGGACAAGGAAGAGGTAGGAAAGACAGCGCGCGGTCCGTGGCTCGTTTGGGAGGGTACTGCTCTGGCATTCGCCTGGTGTTGATCGGAGAAACCACGGAAAACTACCGACCAGAGCAGCCGGCCGCAGAATTCCCCTCCAGACAGCGACTGAATTCGACCTAGCTGAAAAGCTAGTGTCGAAAATCCTGCCGCCATCAGGACTCGGACCTAGAACCTTCCGGTCAGAGTCACTGCAGTGACATCAGTTGATGCACTGAGCTACCACTCCCAGTCTAGACTCCTGAATGGTGTTCCGACCTGTGTGGTAATCTAGAGCTTGTAAGAAGGGTGAAGGGCAAGAAAGAGAAAGGAAAGATCACGCACGGTCCGTTGCCCGTTTGTTAGAATATTGCTCCGGCATTTGCGTGGTATTGATGGGAGAATCCACGATACCTATTACCGCAGCCAACCGCGAGAATTCTCCAGACTAACTGGATTCGATCCAGCTGTGTATCTAGTATCGAAAGTGCCCTCTTTGTCGGGACTCGAACCTCAGGCCCCCGGTCCGAGCCGCTGCATGTAGTCAATGCTGGCTGTAGGCCAACAGTCGGTTTCGTTACGGGCATTTCAAATGTTGGTACGGACGTAATCCCAAAAGTAAGGTCTCCTATTTTTATACGTACATATACCTGTTTATATCTACAATGGTTTGCATCAGTTTACAGCTTGAACATTAAGCTATTTTTCGGCATAATCACCATTTTTGTCGATACATTTTTGTACACGCTGTGACAGTTTTTGTATGCCCATGTCATACCAGCTCGCCGCCATGCTGTTCAGAAAGTTATGAATCTCTTCTTTCACCTCGTCGTCGGAGCTGAATCGCTTTCCGGCCAAATATTCTTTCAACTTAGGGAACAGGTGATAACCACTGGGCGCCAAGTCGGGACTATAGGGTGGGTAGGTGATGATGCGTGGGTGGGGGGGGGACTGAGCGCCTCAGCGCGGCGTGCGCATGTTTACACACAGCGTGGGAAGATCTCTTCGTAACAGTGTGACCAACTGCCACACAGAGTTCTGTACCTTTAAAAAAATAAGAGACCTTACCTTTTGGATTACCCTCGTATTTGCAATGAGTTTTGAAGAACAGGTAAAAAAGAATCTCGCTGAGACCTCTGGTGGCGCACTCGTTAAACTCGACAACTACAATAAATGCTTATTTTTTAAGTTATGGCTGAGACATTTTTATCTTTTCGTTTTCATCTTGTTACTAATTATAATAATTCTAAAAGCATTTCATTTTACTGACAAACCTTTTTAGTGTCGTTTCTTCGATTTCTCTTTTTTATGTTTTTTTTTTCATTTGGGACAAACGATTTGAAACATGTAAATCATAATCTATTTTTGAATTACTTACAATGTGTATCAAGGAAATACAAAATAAGTACCGCAATCAAGATTTGAAGAAGAAACATTCACTGCTTGACCTGGAGTTGATGTCAAGAGCGCCGGCAGGTAATTTGATACTAACATGTTCAAACAGATCACTGCCGCGACCTGCTGTTAGCTTTTCACCGTTTTTTCTCCAAAATTGCTTGAATACGTAAATCAATTAATACTTTTTCTCCCTTCGGCTATTTTCATTGAGTCTTGTTCTTCTTTGTATAGCGCCCCTGTCATTTTTTCTCTACTTTTTCTTCTTTGTCAAAAATATCTAATTTTTATTTACCTTTTTATCGTTCATGTTACATCTTTTCTACCGTATTATACTCCAATTATTTTCCACATTTACATTCCAATAATTGATATCTCCTGTGTTCTTTCTTTCGTATACACAGTTTTTAACTGTTTTTGACGTAAAATAAATAAATAAATAAAATAAAAAATATCACACCCAGTTTTAACTGTTTTTGATGTAAAATAAAGAAATGAATAAAAAGTATATTCTCATCCCATTATCTTAACTTCCTTCACTTACTTTCTTCGCCCTCAACTTTCCGTTTCCCAGAGTAGTTCTTTCTTATCATTCTCGGTCCTCCTCCTTGGTTTCCGCTCCCCCGTCCCTCTCCTCTTCCGCCGCGCGATAGCATCGCCCGCGCCACTCATCCGCCTTTGTTCCGCGCGTAATTCTTCTCGGAAGAGGCCTCGATAGGCCCGCTCCGCTCCCGATGCTGATGGCCGCCGGATAGAGGCGCGCGGAGGCCGTCTCGCCGCGTCTTCATCTTGGCGCCGGAATCGTTGATCTTCGCGGACGTGTCCCCGGGGCCGCTGGCGCAACGGCCGTTGGCGCGGCGCGGGCGGCCTTTGTCGAAGGGGCGATGCGGCGCCAGATAGCCCCTGAAAGGCGGGGGGCGGGGGCCCCGCTTCATAACTCGGTGCCGCTCCCGTGACGTGAATAGCCCCCGCGAGAGCCCCGCCGCGATAGTTGATGATTGATGTGGACTGTGAGGAGCATTGTGTTGATCATCAACGATTGTCTTAGCGCGCGTACGTGGCCTTGCTCGAGGGCTGCGGTCGGGCGATGCAGATACTGCGGGGTTGCACGCACAGGACTAGGTTGAATGAAAATGCTTAGAAATGTCGGAGTCGAGAAATAGATCTTAGCGTAATTACATTTTAAGATTTGGTTCCGATCTTGATCTTGATAAGAATATTTTGAGCATTCATAAGAACAATATTAGATTATCAAATGTATTCACATTTTATGTCAGTTGTTAATCGTATCCAGTTTACAAAAAGTAACACTTCACGTAAAATTCTTGAGAATGAGTAATGGCCTCTTCGGGCGGCCTTGCTCGAGGGCTGCGGTCGGGCGATGCAGATACTGCGGGCTTGCACGCACAGGAATAGGTTGAATGAAAACGCGTAGAAATATCTGAGTCGAGAAATAGACCTTAGCATAATTACATTTTAAGATTTGGTTCCGTATCTAAGATGATCTTGATAAGAATATTTTGAGCATTCCTAAGAACAATATTAGATTATCAAATGTATTCACATTTTATTTCAGTTGTTAGTCGTATCCAGTTTACAAAAAGTAACACTTCACGTAAAATTCTTGAGAATGAGTAATGGCCTCTTCGGGCGGCCTTGCTCGAGGGCTGCGGTCGGGCGATGCAGATACTGCGGGCTTGCACGCACAGGAATAGGTTGAATGAAAACGCGTAGAAATATCTGAGTCGAGAAATAGACCTTAGCATAATTACATTTTAAGATTTGGTTCCGTATCTAAGATGATCTTGATAAGAATATTTTGAGCATTCCTAAGAACAATATTAGATTATCAAATGTATTCACATTTTATTTCAGTTGTTAGTCGTATCCAGTTTACAAAAAGTAACACTTCACGTAAAATTCTTGAGAATGAGTAATGGCCTCTTCGGGCGGCCTTGCTCGAGGGCTGCGGTCGGGCGATGCAGATACTGCGGGCTTGCACGCACAGGAATAGGTTGAATGAAAACGCGTAGAAATATCTGAGTCGAGAAATAGACCTTAGCATAATTACATTTTAAGATTTGGTTCCGTATCTAAGATGATCTTGAGAAGAATATTTTGAGCATTCATGAGAACAATATTAGATTATCAAATGTATTCACATTTTATTTCAGTTGTTAATCGTATCCAGTTTACAAAAAGTAACACTTCACGTAAAATTCTTGAGAATGAGTAATGGCCTCTTCGGGCGGCCTTGTTTGAGGGCTGCGGTCGGGCAATGCAGATACCA
This sequence comes from Teleogryllus occipitalis, assembly GCA_011170035.1. NCBI lineage: Eukaryota > Metazoa > Arthropoda > Insecta > Orthoptera > Gryllidae > Teleogryllus > Teleogryllus occipitalis. The sequence goes on from BLKR01001745.1 coordinate 245,825, forward strand.
CGGTGGGTTTGCACGCACAGGGCTAGGTTGAACGAAAACGCGTAGAAATATCTGAGTCGAGAAATAGACCTTAGCGTAATTACATTTTAAGATTTGTTTCTAAGATGATATTGATAAGAAAATGTTCAGCATTCATAAGAACAATGTTACGTTATCAAAAATATTCACATTTTATTCCCGTTGTTTACGGTATCCAGTTTACAAAAAAAATTGAGAATGAGTAATTTACCTAAGCACTTCTAAGAAAGTAAGATAACGAAAATGATGGACCACATGCATTCCATTCAGAACTTGTATACTCGTAATAAATTACATGACGTTGAGAAAAGCTGAAATCTAGACTACTTGTCAGACTAGCATTTTTACACTTAGCTACTAATATTTATTTTGTTGATCATTTGAAACATTGCAGGTGATGCTAACACCTTGTAATAATTTGAAAAAAAAGATGTCTAATATCAATATTTTTATTTCGTAATATCTTTACGATCGAGTGGCGACCATCATCAGGGTTACTCTTGCAGCGCCTGGGCGGAAATCTGCAATAAAAAAGATTTTAAGAATTCAACATATTTTTTTAAAAATAAATAAATAATACAAGACATATTGTTTTCAAATTCCAAATTTTTATTCTGTATTGGTCTCCGAACATTTTATCTTGGGCTTCAGAGTTTCAGTTGAGGAAATAATTAAAACTGATTTATTACGGTTGCCGTGTGAATGAATGTCTTAAACCCCTCCTATATATGAATGAGTTCTTCGCATATTTAGTATTTTTCAATAAAAAATCATTGTAATAATCATTAATTAGTTAATTCTGTTACACTCAGTATCACTAAAACATACTACTTCTAACAATTTTGAATTTAAAAGTTTTTGTTTACTGAAAGAATCAAAAACATTTATGGTAACCACAAATCAACTCTACTCCCAATCATACCATCTAATTATCGTCTATAAAAGTTTTAACGTAAGAATTAACGCGACCATGTTGCACTTGACTTACCCATGCATTTTAACGTTTTGACAAAATTTTAAAAAGTTCTTCTGATTTCACGAAGATAGTCGTTGTCTACAGAATTTCAGGGTTTAATTCCAAGTCCTTCAACATCCACAGACACCATTTGGAGTACATCCCTACATTTGTTGTGTGTCTAATTCGTAAGTCTCCGGACAGAGAGTAATGTCTACCTATTTAGAGATGTTGAATCCGCGATGTTGCAGCCTCTCGCTGGGAGTGCATCTGGGCCCAGATCCTTGGAGGATTTGGGAGACGTTGAATAATAGCCTCCCCCGGCTTCTGAATCCCGCGGGCGAACTTCTGGGCGCGTTATCAATATTTCCTTCCAGTATTTTATAGAAAACGCTTCCGGAAAACACTGCAAGCAACCGATGTAAATGACGCAATATGTTTGGCTGAAGAGTTTTATTCTTCAGGATTTATGGTAATGCTTCAAGTCATTTGAGACAATAATTTTCGTCAAAATTCTACGAAAATGTGAATTGATGTGAATTTTGAATGTATTTTAATAAAAGTTGTATTCTATTAAATTTTCTATTAGGTAATACCAGGGAAAAACGAATATTTTCGAGCAAAACACATAATTTGTATTTGCCAGGCTTATTGTCACTTCTTGCGGACAATTTGTTAACTACTACCCCAACTGATGTTTGAATTTTGTTTGTGTAATTGAATCGGTTCCCATTCCTTTCATCTTAAAAAATACACCAATTTTAGTACACTTTATGTTAGATAAGTGCTATAATATTAACATAATACCATAATTTAATTTAAGTTTTTTAAAATTTACTTGATTTCAAGAAAAATTACACGAAAAGTATTTGCATTTTCAGAAAATTGTACATGAGAAAATATATAATTTTGTAAACCCGATTTTATAAAAAATCTCCAGATTCATTATTCTAGTTTCCGAATGTCACCAAGAAAAATTAAAGAATAGAATTTAACGAAAATGGAACCTATGCCATTTTTTAACCCTACATTACTCTGTCCAAGAAAAAATTAACAAAAAATGTGAATAGAAAAATTATCAGAAAAAACACCCAATTTACAGAATTCGCCTGCTTTTTTTTATTTCTGAGTTAATTTTTCTTTCTGATAAAATATATATTCATTTCTTTTGTAAATAACAAATAATTTACATGTTTCTGGAGTGTTTATATGCTTCTGCAATGCAAATTTTTTCCTAGAAAGCAATCCAATTTCAATCCAGCTTATGAGTGTTTATTTCGGTTCTGCCATTCAAAATATCCAAGTAGTTTATCAGAATAAAATATGCTTAAAATTGTCTTAATAGCTTATTTTCGAAATTTCGACGTTTCCTCCCCGGACTTGTTTAGACGGACTACATTAGCGGAATGCCGGAGACCAGTTGAAGGAGTTAATATCGGGTGTGGCGGGAGCGGTATCTGGAGGGGAAATCACCTCAAACCGACGAATAGATCGACGCGAGTCTCAACGAAGGTCCAACGGGGAGGAACACCGCCACCTCTCGACTATATCATGAACTAGCAGGCCCAATGACATCAGCAGTTCACGCGGTGACCCACACCGGGAGATGCTTTTAATTACAGCTACGAGAACAATATACAATAACTTTAAAACGAACACTTGAAAAGGTTAGAAACTTATACTAACTTAAGAAAAATAATTAGTGTATAAATTTAATAATAATGTAAACAATAATATACTGAATAATATACTGAAATAACCTACTGAACGATATTAACTTACGTATAACACGTCACGGTAACGGTGGCTCAGGGCATCAATTGATGGCGTTATAGTGCCTCTGACCGGGAGGTTCCTCCGGGTCCAACGATTACAGTCCCGACGATGGCAGAATTCGACGCTAAGTGCAGAGCTACGTCGATTGATTGATTGATTGATTGATTGATTGATTGATTGATTACTGGTTCCAGGCGCATCAGCGGCTAAGGTCATTAGTCTCATAAGTGAAGTGCATGTATTTTCCTGGGGAGGCGACGGTAGGATGGCGATATCCGGCGTCGACCTACCGTCGCCTCGCGGGGTTTCCCTCAGTTAGGTATCTCCCACCAGAGGCACCGCCGCGTAACGGGCGGGCAGAGGCGGAGGAGGCGGAGCCGGGTGCGGGCGGGCGGGGACAGGGCGGTAACGGGCGGGGGCGGGCAGGGGGAGGGCAGGCAGGGGGCGGAGCGGGGGGCGGGCAGGGGCGGGGCAGAAGGGGGCGAGGCAGGGGGCGGGCGGGGGCGGGCAGGGGGCGGGCAGAGAGGGCGGAGCAGAGGGGGGCGGAGCAGGGGCGGGCAGGGGCGGGCGCAGGGGGCTGGGCAGGGGGCAGAGCAAGAAGGGGCAGGCAGGGGCGGGCGAGAGGGGGCGGGCAGAGGGGCGGGCAGGGGGCGGAGCGAGAGGGGCGGGCAGAGAGGGGGCGGAGGGCGGAGGGCGGAGGCAGGCTGCTGGGCGGGGGGCAGGCAGGGGGCGGAGCTGGGGGGGCAGGCAGGGAGAGAGAGGGGCAGGAAGCAGGGAGACGGAGCAGAGGAAGTGAACAGGAGGAGCACGCGGGATGGAGCTGGGGCGGGGACGGGGCGGAGCGGGGGCCGAGTGAGGGCGGAGCGGGGGCGGGCAGGAGGAGGAGGCGTGGCGGGGGAGGGGGCTGGGCGCGTGTGCACGCGTCATCGCGTGGCGTCGCGTGCGCCCAAATCAATTGCCGCGCGCCCACCGCGCCTCGCAGGGCCGGGCGGGGCGGGGAGGGGCGGGGTCGAGCGGCGGTGGCGGCGGCGACGCCGGCGGCGGCGGCTGTGCGCCCGGCCGCGATGAATAAACATATCAGCTGATTGCATTTCCATTGCAAATGACAGGTCGGGGCGCGGGGCCTCCAGCACCTGGCCGCGGAGCCACAGGTAAATGGGCCTCGCGCGCGGTAATGGAGTGTTGACTGATTGGATGACGATGATGCCGAGATGCGTGGACAAGAATTTGATGTCCGCGATTCGGTGTGCGAGTGATAACGAAGGACGGACAAAAAGATGATGACATGCCAAGCCGACAGGGATTTCAATTCGGTCGCGGGGAACTACAGGGTCTGTCTGTGATTTTTATTGGGCTATATGTGATCAGTATATTGAACTCTGGACATTCGTCTCTTTATTATTTTGTATCTTGTACCAATTGTATTGCTTTTGAATTCAGATATTCAATTTCTTCCTTGGCACTGAATTGCGAAGGACCAACTTTGTAAATTGAGACACAAAACCATGAATAGAATTCGAACTACTGGAGGCAGACAATCGTTCCCTAAGAAATTTAAAATTAATAAAATGTCTGCATGCCAGGAAATGATATTTTTAACTGGAAAGTTTCAGGCCAGAATGTTAAATCAAAATACATATGATGAATGCCTTCCAACTAGACAGATTGTTCTTTCCACCATATCACATTATAATCTAGATGTCCTATTCCTACTTATACTTCGCAACCATCTGCACCGCCATTTCCATGCGTACCATCGATAAGTATATTCCAGACTAGACATTCTGACACCGTAGATCCGGTTTCCTCATCATGTTTTCGCCTCTCCATGTTACATCACTGCCTCCCATTACACTTCAATTACCGCCTCCTCGTCCTCCACGTACTTCCAGTCTTTTTACGTCTTGGACTTCGGAGGCGTCTGCTCAAGAACCTCAGCCAGAAACGGAGGTATCGGAAGAGAAAAGAAGAGCCAAGAAGAAAAGAGGAAGCGTTGTGAGTTTGAGAATTAAAAACAGGTAGTGTTTTTACAAAACGATTGCTACTTTTAAACTTTTTGTAATTCAGCATTTTATACGCGGTTTTGAAAAACTGGATATTATTTTGAGAAAATAAGGTAGACCTAAAATGAAAATAAAGTCGTGACCAAATAAACATTTCTATAAATGGGAAATTTTAATAGATAGATAGAAATTTATTCTACAATTGGGCAAATGATGCCCGGTGGCAGAATACAAAATTACAATTACAAATAAAATAATATATAAAAAATGAATATAAACAAACAAATTGACTTTGTCATTTCCTATATATGCAGATGGCATTTACATTCCTATACTAAACATTAAATTTTTTTTCTAGGGCTTTCATCCAACCGACAGCCAGTTGCCCTTTACGTCCCGAAGGGACGCATATTCGACCATACACTAGACAAACACTCTTGCTCTTCTGATCTGGGGTCAGCAGAACGCGAGGCCCTCCGCGACAACACACACACAAAGTCAAGGGACAAACAGTCATGCCCAAGGCGGGACTGGAACCCGCGACCCTTCGGACCGAAACGCTGAGTCGGTACTCGCTCTTAGCCAACTCGGCCATCCAGGTCGGCGGTTACTTACATGTATATATTGTAAATAAGTGAACATTTAGAAGCCACTAAACTTATTTCTTATAAATTAGTAGTAAAAATTTTTATGAGCGGAAGTTGACGAGCCTAACCGCAGCTGTACCCGACGACAGTAGCGCTTCCTATAGTAGCACCTTCCAGCTTTGTCTCCGGTTTTGATGGAGAGTTGCAAGGCCCCGGAGCGTCCGCTCCACTGCACCGAACTTGCCCTTCCCCAGCGACTCAGAGCCCCGGCGATCGAGGCGCCACCTGTGGCGGCGCCCGGAAGCCGTTGGATCCCTCGTCCGCCGCCGCCACCTGCGCCCCACGTGACCCGCCCGCAGGCCAATGGCCGCCCGCGAGAGCGAGCCCACGCGGGGCGTCCACTTGCCCTTTCACCCGCGCTTTGCGACGCCTTTCACACTCTCTGATCCTTACTCCTCTACTCGCCCCCACTCACCTCAATCGGTCTTTTGATTTGCGTCACACACTGGCGTCTCTTTTCATTCGGGTTATATTTATGCCAACGAGCTGACTGAGATTGTTGTAAAAGTCAATTCCTTTCATTTATATCACTAGTCTTCAACAATTACCACGTTCTAATCGGGTCAATTGCACCTCTGTAAGGAGATGGAAGGTCCCGCCCACCCAGGGCGTCCTCTTCTCCTTCCACACGCGCTTTGCGATGCCTTTCACACACTCTGATCCTTACTCCTCTACTCGCCCCCACTCACCTCAATTGGTCTTTCGATTTACGCCACATACTGGCTACAATTATCGTTAAGGTTATATTTCTGCCAATGCGCTGCCAGAGCTTTCGTTGTAAAAATCAATTTCTTTCTTTTATATCATCTGTCTTCTACAATTACCACGTTACAACGATTTAATTGCGCGTCCTTAATGAGGTGCAAAGCCCCGCCCACACATTGGCTTCTCCGCGCTCCACTTGCCCTCTCACAAGCTCTTTGCGGTGCCTTTGGGCACTCTCCCCTTCACGATTGGTTGAGTGTTAGTGATTCTGGGTGCGACAACTGCTAAGATCAATAGTCCCGTAAATGTGGTGCTTGTTTATATTGTTGGAGGTAGGGATGATATTTCCCCGCTAGATGGTGAGATCCGGCGCCGACCTATTGTATACTAGCGGGGTTTTCCCTCAACCAGGTATCTCCCACCAGCGGGGCTCCGCTCCAGTCAGGACAAGCTCTTACCCCCCGAACTGTCTTTTGGCATGTGGAGTAGTGAAGTGTCTGTTAGTGTAAGTGTGTGTTTGTAAGGGGTGAGGATTGGTCAAGGATGAGGAAGGAAAGATCGCACGCCCTCTTGTTTGGGGTACTGCTCCGGCATTCACCTGGTGTGATATGAGAAACCAGGGAGCAGCCGGGCGCTAGACGTCTCCTCCACATCCAGATAGATTTTAATTTTTGTCTAATTTTAATAATTCATATTTACATATTTACAAATGAACTAGACGTTATCATCATTCGGTTTGTTTTTCATATTTCCCTCCCAAAATGCCCTTCATAATTCCGAAAACATGGAGCATCGTGCAACTGTTTTCGTATTTTCTTAGAACCACAATACTCTCGATCTAAGTGTCATGCACTGTATAACGAGCCCGCATTGAAGTCAAAAACAAAGAATAAGTATCAGTAATTTTTTTATATTACCGGGTTAGGTAAGGAAATTAATGGGATGTCAGTTATCAATTTATCGCATTTTATCAATTTTTATATTAATCAATATCAATTTACACTAGTGCAATACTCACTTCAAGATGAACAACACAGTGATGAAATATCAAATTGTTACTACTTTAAAGTCTTTTATGTTCTTTGTTTCTGTTTAATGTATTTTTTTTATTTTATAAGATTGGATTACACTTCCAAGATTATTTGAAATTAAATTTTGAAGAATCAAGAATATTTTGAAATTAAAGCTACTCTCCCATCAACCAATACAAGTGCGTGCGCCGACGAACGCAGAGGTAGAGCGAAGCCGCCTTGGTGAATGGGGTTTCTGGCGTCGCCTGAGCGGGGAAGGCGTTCGCAGCGCCACCTGCGCCGCCCCGCCCCGCCCACGCCGCCCCGCCGCCGCCGCTAATGCCAGCAAATTGACGTTTATGAACTCGATTACGCGGCGGCCGGGCCGGCGCACACGCCCTTTGTGTAAACCGTCGCCCGACGGCCGGCTGCTAAAAAAAGAAAGGCGGCCCAGCCCCGCTGCCAGTAGCGTGTCAGCACGCCGTCACAGTGCTAGCACATTGCTGCAATCCGCCGCCCCCGCTTTCGTCGTCCGCAGCATCACCGTCTCACTTCCGTGCCGCTTCCTCGCTGTCGCGCAATATTTGGGGCCTACGTCCTCCCTGCCGCCCGCGTGTGTGCCATCTCCCGAGCCCTGCTGGCCCCAGTCCTCGTCCCCACGCCTCATCCGCCACCACCCCCTCCCACACCGTCGCCCCCGTCCCCTCCCCCACCCCCGCCCTCGTCCCCGCGCCCGCCCTTGTCCCTACCCCTCCGCCCTCGCCCTCGTCCCCGCTCCCGTTCCCGCCCCATTCGTCCCCAACCCCGCCTCCGCCCTAGCCCACGCCCTTGGCCCCTCACTCGCCATTGACCCCACCACCACCTCCATCCTGGTCCCCACCCCTCCTCCGCACTCGTCCCCATCCC
>BLKR01001746.1:0-253495 GCA_011170035.1 Teleogryllus occipitalis
TAAAAAAACCTTTTGTCTGTTTTGTTTTTATTAATTTGTGATGATCAAAAATAATACTTTGGACAAAATTAAAGTTTTTTGAGAAAGCATTGTTTAATTACTCAAGAGAGGATAAGTCACCAATTAATATCAATCAATTGCTAGTTCTGGCAGAGAGATTACGTGAAAACAAAAGGAGGGGTGTTCAAAAGTTACTTGATAAACAATTTAGGAGAAAATTGTCAGAATTGGGAGCTTATAAGTGTATTATTTCCTGCTCTATCAACTGCACATGATAATGAACAAACATGAACAAAACACACTATTTCCATTTTTCTTATAAAATATTACTGATACATTTTTTTACCATTTCCTGAAAACTTTTCTTTGATGGAAATAGCTCCAATTGGACACGCACACCTCAAACAATCATTGATTTCTTTTTTTAAGGTATATATCATTGACAGTAACATGACATTTGAATATTGCTTAACTGAAGGAAACAAAGTACGTTTGGTTCTGTATTAGGTAACACACAGGAGGAGTTAAGTATATGAAGTATATGAGGGAGAAAGTAAATGAGACGCTTCATACAATATTTCCTTGTGTATAATTAAAGAATGTACAATTTCAATTTATAAAAGAAATAAATGAATGAACTAAAGTAAACAATACATTTGTTATATCCATTCGAAGTTGTGATGTAGTTTAATACATAAGCTTTGACGCTTATAGCCTTCTTGTTCGGTTTGCTGAACATATTGTTCTTTTTCAACACAGTGCTGTCTGGAGAACTGTATTTTCCATATGTTATAATTTCTTGATGAAATCCTTTAGCAACAACTATCCAAGACTAATAAAAAACAGCGAGATTTTCAAATTCTGCAAAAATAGAATAACAAATCATGGTTAATATACACTTAGTTTTTTATGAAAATTTAATTACATTTTCAATATTTACCAATATCTCCAGATTCATGAACTTTGTACAAAGGAAAAGTTTCCCCACCACCCAAGGAGTAAATTCCATGGTGCGTTAGGTTTTTTTAAAAAGTGGAAACCTTCACTCAGAGTCCTATTATAAACCACTGAGAGAATGTAATGCAAGATTTCATTGTAGAAGCACCACGACCTGGACCATATTTCCTGAAATGAACATTGTTTAATATCCAAAACATTTTACCAATTCACTTTGTGCTAACGTCAGTAGTCAGCAGCATCAGTGCAAAATCATTTCCTTGACAGAAGAGGCAAATTGAAGCACACTCAGATACATACAAATATTCAAGAATGCATTCACAGGTTATCCATTGCAAGAGATTGGTTCTTTCTAGTTAGGATCCAAAGATTATGCATTTTTTTTGTCACGCGAAAAACTGAAGGCTAGTATTTGGAAATTATTAATCAGCTAATTTCCAAAATTTGTTTCTTGGTAATACTTTACAAATAAAGTAAGAATCACTACAACAATTGAATTGAAGGTTTTATTTGTTTCCCTTTCGGATCACATAAATTCAGGTTACACAAATTTTATTACACATACCCATCCTTCATTCACATACAGTACTTATTATCCGTCACCATAAAGTCCATGTATATTTCTGCCACCAAGTTATTGATCCTAAAATAGCTATCAATCTAATATTTCACTATAAACAATATTCAATGTAAAAGCTTTAGAACTGTTTTTACATTTTCCTTGATTTGTGCCATCTTCAATTTGTACCCTAACATCAGCAAACGAACTTACTCTAGAGAATGCCACATAAAGTTGCCCATGTGTAAACACAGGAGAGGGAAGATAGATGCCAATTTTTTTTGAAAGTCTGCCCCTGCGACTTCTTAATTGTCATGGCAAATGACAACCTTACTGGAAATTGCCGTCTTTTTAAATTGAAGGACATAGTGTGGTCTGATGGATCAGATCGATTCTAGGTATCAACACCAAAGTAGACTGTGCCTCTCCTGTCAGAATTTTTGCTTCAATGAAATTGTTGTGCATTTTGTGCACAATCATTCTAGTGCCATTCACCAATCCCTTCTTGGCATTAAGATTTCTAACCAACATCACTACTGCTCCTTTTTCAAGAGTCAGTTTGTGAGGAGGTAAGCCAGATGGATTCAATGAATTAAGAAATTCTATCTTTTCAATTCTAAATTCAGTATCTAAAATAAATAATCCAGCATACGATGGAAGCTCACCAGTAGCAGGATGCAAACTTCCAACAGAATGATAAATCTGCCCGTGGATTTTAAAGCAATAAGGACCTCTATTGGAAAATTGTAATAAATTTGTCTGAATTGATGCAAATGCTAAAGCATTATTATAACTTCTAATATGCAACAGATAATTTTTAGATTTTTCATCACCTCGTGTTATCAAATTTTTTAATAGATCAGGCACTTCAATGGGTGATAGAACTTCCTCACTTACTTTCCCTTTATGACAACAACTACTGAATCCCCCACCTGTTTTCTCAGCTGCAAAATGTAAAGCCCCACAAAACTCACACTGTTCATTCATTTCTCCCAAAGAAAATTCATCTACATTACAGTCACTATCGTTTGTTCTACCCAACCAATATCTTGCTCCACACAATCTGTTAACAAACCTGCGTGCAGTTTTTTGGGTTCTACACATGCGTAGCTGCCGCTGCCTTTCCGCCTGTGTTTCCTTCTGTCGCAGCTCCCTCTGTCTTTGCCTTTGTTTATCAAGTCTGGTCCTGTGTTGTTGTTCGGTCTCAAGACATTGGCGTTTGGCACGATTTTGATAATGGCGTTCAGAACTTTCTGCTATCTCTTCAGGAGTTCTTTCCGACATAATTTGCTTCCTCTTTCTACGCTCCGAAGCCATCGTCATTTTTCTACCTCGAGGCATACTGACTGTAGAAGAGAACAAAATTTTCACTTTCCAAACACACACACATTTATTAATAATGTTATTGTAAATGATATTCCATTTAATTTATGTACATAATGTAGTGCAATTAACAGCATTCATACACAATATATAATTATATTATTACCACTCACACTATATGAATTATTAAACTATGTATCTACTAACCTTTTCTTCTTTCCTATAATACCCCAATGTGGCTGCAATTTACTCCACAACCATTTATGGCCATACTGCAGAAGAAAACAAATTTTTCACTTTACCAAACAACACATTTTAATAATGTAGGGCAATTAAGTGAATAGTTATTTCATTCAAAGGCTACATTTAAATAAGTTGATGGAATCAGATCACTAACCTCTTCAATTTCAAGATTTTTATTCAATGTAGAAGATCACGTTCACATGCTTATACAACCTAGAAACAGAACATACAAACAGAAACAAACAAAATCGCTGTGAACGTGAACATTCTGAATACACGTAATATATGTGAAAAATAATACTGTATTTCTCTAACCTTCATTCAAAGGCTACATATATAAATAAGTTGATGGAATCAGTTAATAAAATAATTATTGTATGTATGCAAAAATTAAGATTTACTAACCTCTTCTATTTCAAGATTTATATTTAATGTAGAAAATCACATTAACGTGCACGAAACGCGCACTGGCAAGTACTGGTTCTGGCACAGCTGAACGCTGTGTGCTCCCGCCACCGTCCGACAGTTTTCTTCCGAAAGATCGCGCGGCAATCAGTAACTGCTGATCCCGAAATTTACGTTTTTTTTAATATTTACGTATTTTTAACGCACTTTTTCAATATGAATGTCCCATGTGCAGGTGAAAAGAAACACGATTTTTTAATCCATTGCTTTTTTATACAGATCGGTTTCGTATGTCGCCCAATTTATTGAAAAGACCAAACAGCCCTTTGAGAAATAATATATGCAGACATTGCGCTCACAATGAAAATAAAATGAAAGTCAATAAAGCTATCTAGAAATGAGTGTATGACACACGTGATAAACGTGATTTTATTTTGGTCGTAGGATTGCGCCGCTCAGCCTATCGGCCTCATGTTGCAAACGTTTTAACTCGCAAAAGCCGCACTTAAAATTGCCATTTTTACCTCTCGCATTAGCTAATTGACTTTTCTGTATGAATAAAACGTTTTGACAGCATTACATTGTGTACACAGTATGTTAATTATTTAGGAGGAAATGTGCATGTGAGAGCTGAAGTACGGTGGAAACCAATTTGGAGCTGCTGCTTATTAATTTCAATCTGCCCACCTCGAGCTTTTCTTGCACTTCATTATTTCTTCAATTCAGGAATTAAATGTGCGTAACGCAATCGTAATATTTTATTTGACCTAGAATAATCGGCTGCTGAGATTTTTAGATATCTCATCACATTAATCCGTAACTACAGACATGAAATTCTGGAACGCGAAAACAGACATGAGTCAATTTGACGCCTTTCATAATATTGTAACTTTTGATTGACAATTACAAATTTCATTTGTAATTTCGTAATAACCATTGTTTGTATTTGTCTCCTAACAATATTTCATAAAAAGTCACGATTATTCCAAAAAATGGCTGGAAATTCAAACCCAAATTCTATAAAAACCTTTATTTTTTATTCTCATCATTCACAATTTATGTTTACGCTTTAATCAAATAACAAAAGAGCACTTAGGGCACACTGTTGTTTTTTACAACAAAGGCGCAAGTGAGTTTTTTTCTGAGGTTTCTGGGGCAATTGAAACTATTTGCGTACTGTTAAAATTCCTCCCTCCTTGCTGTCATTAAATTCTATTTCTTCTTTGCCTAATATCTTGTAAATTCTGTTTCGCATGTCTTGCCAAAGTTGAATATTTAGTAAGCGTCTTTTCATTTGTTCCCTTACAAGACCTCTGGCCAAACTTTTCAAAAAATCGAGTCTGTTGATATTTTTAGGCTCTTTCGAACTCTTATACAAAATACGAGCATTTACGCAACTGATATCCAAAATTCTAAAGAAAATAGCCATTGTCCATCGATGTATCCTCCGACTGTTGGTGAAAACAGTACATTTTTCACCCAAACTGTCCACGCCTCCTTGCGTGCTGTTATAGAATGCGACAGTGCAGGGCTTACCAGTTTCTGGATCAGTGGATGTTCGGGAATGCATTGTGGATACCATAATAACCGCTTTATTCTTTTTAGTGACGTGAGAAGTAAGCATAAAATCTTTAGTATAACCATAGTCTGTAGCTCTATTCTTGTTTGCTAAAAATTCTTTTGGCACCTTCTCTTGTTGTGTTTTAGAGTTCCGAGGAGGCCTAAAAATGCGCGTAATTTAATAATGTCTACGTCTCTGAGATTTGATTTAGTTTCTTTGTATTTCTTTCTCACAACTTGCAACTTTTGATTTGTGTGTATTATTACCTCTTCAATAATTTTTTGACTAAATAATACATTCCCATGTTGCAACTCGTCCAGTTCATGGTGGACATGGTGGTTCTACCATGGTCCAGATCTTTGTTTCTAGGATGTCCCCGCACTCCAGGCAACTTGAGGACAATGTTACGTTTTGGATCTTCGATCGATGACTGACACAGGGCGATTTTGACCATTTAAATCCTTTTTGTTTTTTCGCGAAAACAATCACCATTATCATCCTACTCTTCCTCTGGCATATTTTAATCATCTTCAGATTCTTCAATCTCCGAATCACTATCATGATCACTTTCTAACACACTCTTTTCACTGCAATCGTCAATATCAGTCGCAACGGGAATTTCATCATGTCACCTGTTTATGGTGTCGATGATGTCACTATCAGAAGCACACACTCTCTTAGATCATGGGTCTGAAGTTCCGTAAATGATTCTTTAACCAGTTTATCAGTTAAGTGCTTCTGTAACTTCAAACCCCTAAATAACAAGGAACAAGTACTCACTTACAAGTACTCACTTACAAGGAACGTAAACGCAGACACGGAATCAATATGACTTCCCCTTGCACCAACCCCAAAAAAATTCCCAGCATCAAAACACAGACCTGATCAATTTGTTGCAAAACCACCAATCAGTGTTGAGACATTGAAGATAAGATAGAACGGTGATACGGTTTAATCAGATTCACGGAATTCTCGCAATTCGTAGAAAATCAACAAGGCGGAGTCAATTTGACTCAGTTACGGGTTAATGTTTAAATTCGCCTAACCTTTAAAAAATAAAATAATTCGTGTCAGTTGGGTGCAAATTTATTACTTTATATTACATACATCTCCAGAATAGATGTATTCATAGTCCTTCATATTCTTCATAGTCCTTTTGATGTAATTCTCCAGTAAAGTATTCCACATACTACACGTACAATGCCTTACATGATGCGTTCCAACCACCTGTTTGGCAACAAACTCTTAACCATATTAGAATGGTACCAAGTTAATGCTGGTATTATTCGGGCGGCATTGAACTACTTTCAAGGGGTAATCCTAATAAAGTTCTGCCAGCATTAATTAATTTTATTTTGTATTTTCAGAACTATATTTGTTTTAAGTCTGATTGTATTTTATTTTGTGTATATTCAAATGTTTCAATTATGTTCGATACCTGGTGTATGTCTATTAATTTAACCTCTTAAGTTCCGTTTCATCGTCATAATATAAGCAATTAGGACGATGAAACGGAACATTTGATAATTTCATAATTGAGCTATTATTCAGAGAAGTCTAGATCTAGCACTATACAGTCCTAATATAAATTAATGGTTTATTTTTCTTTGCTTTAATGCTACGCTTGCTCAGTCTTTTCAAGGAATATAAAGCTGAAGAACCTTAGAAGCATTTACCACGGAAAAATGTTTAACTAATTCAGGTGTGTATAGATTTAACGTTGCTAAAGGCATAGAGTAAATAATTATTACCTTATAATTTAAACTTCTTTAGTCTATGCTAAAGGTCATCTCCTTTGTATTTCGTTTACATGCGTACTTTGGAATATGTTATGTACCATACGGCAAATTAAAACATAAGGGAATTTTTTAGATGAAAGAATTTTGAGACTAATTTTTAATTCATAATCTCTAGTCGAGCAAGTTCTGGACATTTTGATATATTTACGGACAATATGTGGTGTTTGGTTTTATTGAGTTTTTATTGTGGGTCTGAATGGTTCCGGTGCTGCTTTAGTTTCTTGTCTTTAAATAAATTTGAGTGTATTAATTTCTCAGTGTACTGAAGAAACGAAAACCTGTTGTTTGGGAGAAGAAATAACTAGGTTTACAACAGCACACTTTTTCATATTATTTGTAACAAACTTAATATTATAATATCGTAAATTGTCCAATTTTTAATCCATCTTTTGAAAAATTCTGAGTGAAAGAAGCGCGGGAGATTCGAAAGTTTAGGTAGTAAAGAATAAGCGAATTTGAGGAAGTTAAAAAATGCATTGGAAAGCAGAAATGGAACTCCGACCTTCAGCTTTCTAGGCCAATACGTTGCTCGCTAGGCTACTGCAGCCGAACGAAACAATATTCTGTAATCATGATATTTATTTCCGAAGTGCAGAAATTGAAAGAAAATGATGCAGCATCCTACTTGTTAGAGGGTCTACGGATCGCTAGTTAACGATACGTTAGGAAAATACAAAAACATCTACAGTCGACTCCGGTTATATTGAACTTCACGGGACTAACATTTTTGGTTCACTATATCCGATGATATCAAAATTAAATACAATTTCCCCATAAAGATTGATTTTATTACTATAGAGATACAGCAAAATTCAATAACAGCGCGAACTGCAAATTTCAATGTCTTTATTTAAGCTTAAAAAATCAATTATTTTCGTTTCGTACATTTTTCATTAGTAATTTCTCTAGATCCTTCTCCAGTGTTTGTAATATCTCCATTCTTGATTCTGCATTCTTCAATATCCCCATCCCAGGTCCGCTATCTTTACCACAGGGGAGACTTCTTCAATTATGACCTTTGGCTGACAGTGTTTTTTTAAGCTGTCTTGGTATTGGAATTTGTGGTACTGAGGCAATATAATATTTTCCAGGAGGGAATTAATTTCTTTGACATTGTATTTCCTACGTTCACTACAGCCCAGGTTTTTACTCTAACCGAATCTTCTTATGCTTATTTGTAATGTCAGTGACACGTGATCAGTTCACTATAACCGAGGGTTCACTATATCTGAGTTCACTGTAATCGGAGTCGACTGTATATTGCTAATTTCTAGGGAGCGCAGAAATTGAAAGAAAACTTTGCATCCTCGGACCAAGAAGTGGCTACATTTTCATGAACACCCAGAAACTCTGGAAAAATACAAAAACAATGAGATTTACATAAAAATGCAAGAATCGGATTGTGTTGTTTCGCCAATTCTCAAACTGCACGCACCAACTGAATTTTCATATTCATCTCGTCACTTTAAGTCACTGCCTTTGTCATGCGACAGTGAGATTACAAAGAAAGGGCCGCCTGTCATTAAATATTTGCTTTTCACTTTTGCGTTACGGAACAGCGACTTTCTTTGTATTTTTGGTATGTAAAGAATTGTTGTACTGTGTATTCGTATACTGTGTTATTGCAGCATTTGTGAATAAGTTTTTTTAGTTTAATTTGTTGCAGTGTAATACGAGAGCATTTTATTTGTGATCCATGAACATGTGCATGCTATTTTTTGAAGAAACATCTTTTGTTCAAAAGCATCATAAACATGTACTTGCTATTTTTTGGGGGGGGATGTGGTTTTGTTCAACTGCATTACTGCTGCTGCAGGTCTCCAGTGCGATACAAAAGTGCATTGAAGATTGTGACGAATTACACGTTATTTAACCCATAATTACTACGAAAAAAAAATTTAATTTCAATAATTTGATCTTTTTCCAAATTTCCGGAGTTTTAATAAAAATAGGACCAATCCCATATTATTAATATGCCACCTTTCTTCAATAGTGAACTTAATAACCTTGGTATACCTCACTTTCTGAAAGAAATTCTTAATTGTGACTATTCCACTCATGAAATTTCAGACAATAGCGTGCAAGAACTGGGACCGTACCAGCCAATTAGAGACAACTTTACCACGCATATTTGTCAGTTATTGATTATCACCTCTTAGGAGGTGATAAATTTTGCGCCTAGTTTTGTCTACAGATAGAGGTTATGTAATCGCCACTCAAGACATATCTCCAAATGAATGAGGAACACCATTCTTCAATTATTAATAAATTAAGACATAGTAGCGCTTCAAATTCAACATCTTCCTTAAAAATAAGCGAACAAAACCCGTTTCCTTCGAATTTAAACTTTAAACATTGTGTATTCAATAACTGTGTTTTCAAGTAATTTCACTCTTAGTTTGTCGTATGTTTATTTTGTTGTTTATAATTTCTCTTATGTATATATTTCTGGTCAATGTAAAAATATTTGAATAAAACAATGTTAATTATTAATAGTACATTATATTTATGAAATTTCATTCTTGAAATAGTCTTAGTAAATTTCACTCGTGGTTCGGAAATTATCGCTTCGCTCCTCGCTTCCCAAGTCGGGGATTTACAGACCATTTCCAAACCACTCGTGGAATTACCTTTGAAAAACCTTTTTGTTTAATGCACGCTTGGCAAAAAACTCTTTGCTGTTGAGAAAGTCTCGTCAATCATCACCCAAGATTTCAACTTTGAAGCCAGGGAAGACGGGATGAGGGCTATGTTCACACTAAAGATGAGATGTGTTGACTGAACTTGCAAATACACATCTCTTCATTTATTTCCAGGAAGATTGTTCATCGAGGTTCATTGCAGGAAGGTCGCATTCTCCTCTTATACAGAGTGATTGCATCGCTGTATTGTTTCATTTTCTCTCCGGAAGTATCTCGGTTTACTTACGCCCACACGTATCCTCATTATTTCATCTGGAAGTACGAGGATATTTCACAGCTCTCTGGACTAAATTACACTTTTTATATCATACTACTTGCTGAATAATAAAATACCAATTAAAAAGATGAAAAATTGTGAAGTTTAATACCCGCAGAAAAATTAAAATGTGGTCCATTGAAATTGAATCTTAGAATAATGAGGAACAATAAGTATTTCTTCACTTTTCATGAAAATATCTAGAAATGTAAATAATATAAACAGTAAATAAGAGTATCTAAGAGGTAATAACATTTCTGTTTGCTTTTGAAAAAAATTCCGTCTTTCCTTTCTAGGTCTTTTGAGAAAGTAAAACAATAACAACAATAATAAAACAAACATAACTCAGAGTTCTTTCCATTATTATTGCTGCAAATAAGTGCAGGATAGTGCGCCCCTTTCGACATATGCATTTTTATTAATGTGTAAAGTGAAAAAGTGTAAGAATTCTTTATTTTTTATTTATTTAACATCAAAAAACAGTTGAAACTGCGTATTAAAAAACAGTTGAAACTACTAATTCAATTGGTGCATATCAAATGTGTGCCGATGCATGACAAATTTGCAAGAATGCCCTTAAAATCAAGGAATATAAAACCACGAGGTCAAGAAACATCATGCATTATTTTTTAATCTTAATCAGTTCTAAATAAACGCAATTTCACAAACTAATCCGTATTCTTCAGTAGCAGCTATCCATAGTTTCATTTTGTCTCCTACAGGATCGCTAGCTGTGTGCACACGCATCACTAGCCCAAACCCGGGCTAAGCTGCGCTACTGTAGGATACGTATGGTATTTTCAAAGAACAGAAAAGGATTGTGTGCATGGAATTCTGAGTGCAAATATGAGCTTTTCATTAGTCCCGTGATATTGAATCCGGTGCAAACTGAAGAATAAAATCTACCAACATTCTGTATACTTGTAACGTACACAAATGCATTTGATTCAATTACTCATGACTGACTCTTGAAAGTTCTTGGTATTGGCAAGATCCCCTCGGAAATTGTCAAATGTGTGAAACCAAATATTCAGTAACCTTCATGTTTCAAACGGTAAAATTGCTTTAACTCACTTTAGTGATGGAATATCTCAAGGACGATTCGCTCTCCTTAATGTCGGATTATTTATCCATAATTCTTTTGACAGTAATTACGAGAGTACATTGGGGTTAAAGGATGTTATATAAAGATCACATACCTACCTTCTCATAATGGATGACATGGGTCTTCATGATGGATCTCTCATAGAATGCAAATATTGATAAACATTATGTCGATAATTAGCAAATGTGTCATTTAACATATTTGCTAATTATGACTCTATTAACATAGACTACTTTCAGTGTAAAAAAAGGGAAACGAAATACACTAACCGACAATTCTCAGGTTTTAAGGATACTGTATATACTACATATAAGTGTATAATATGGAAGAAATCTAGAACTGAAGATACTCCATTAAAGAAAATCTTCACAGAAAAGTACGAGGGAATAGTTACTGAAGTACTGCATACAATAAAAAATTAGCAGGGAAAGTTATAACAGCTAAATTATTTATTATAACATGAAAAATTTATTGAAAGAGAATAAAAATATGATTTACTCAGAAAATACTCGTACAGAAAATACCACTACTTCCAAAAATAATCTGTCGGCCTCGAAATGCTGGAAAAAGATACTTCTTTTCTGCATATTCTATTCAAGTACATGATATGGTTAAATTAATATGATTTACCTAGTTAATCTATTACTAAATTTGATTTGTACCGCACGCAATTGATTAAAAGAAATTTTGATCAATGTTATCTAACCGTGATTGCTTGAATAATAAATATGTGCCACAAAATTCTTTTAATCACTGACAAGATTGTTCCCAAATTTATTTCAAATAACTTTGAGAGGACGAGAATGAATATAACAGGGTGTTATCATTAAAGAGTTACTTCAAATTTATTTTATTTACAAAAACTAGTGATTCTAAAATAGCACATAATTTCTCGCTCGTCTTGAAATTTTGCAATTGTTTTCGAATAATCTAAAGTTTTAACAAACATGAAACCTATACCATTCTCCTAAGCGACCTTTACGCTATCTGAAGATAAATTTTAATCAAATTTCTGCCATCTTCGAGAAAATTTTGGAAATGTTTTTAAAGGTTTCATGTAAAGCATTCTCAAACATCAAAATATCGGTTTGAAACTCTCAAAGCATTCAGTTTGTTCAGATCGATCGGGGATGGTTTAGGGGCTGTCCATAAATTACATGAAGCGATTTTGGCAATTTTTCGACTAGCCCCCCCGCCTTGGTGCGATGTCGTGAGATTTGGCTCGACACTATCCCTCCCCTTCTAATCTCACGTGAAAATTTTCAAAATGCGTATTTTTAATGTAAATACGCTAATTTCTGATTGCATTTGGATTTATTTTAAAATATAATTTGCTTAATTATATTTAAGACTAGATATGATATGCAAAATAAGCTAAATAAATATCAAATGATGTGTGGAACTATTCATAGAACTTTATAAATTTTCATTCTAGTTTCTTTCATCGCTTTCTTTTTTTAAAGTAATGGCAGCACCAATGCTAATATACGGAAACGAATCATGGAGTACAGCAAAAGAGCAACAGCGAATACAAACAGTAGAGATGAAATTCCTCAGGAGAGTGAAAGGTTGCGCGATTTTAAATCAAATAAGAAATGAGGATATTAGATCTGATCTAAACACATATTCCATGAATGATTGTATTAAAGAAAATAAACAACGCTGGATACAACGTATAGATAGAATGCATAATACAAGAATAACAAAATCATTATCTTATAAACCTTTAAAAAGAAGAGAAATAGGACGTCCAAGGAAAAGATGGTTGGAGTGAAGACGGAACAGGTTATTAGTCTAATCCTTGATAGTGAAGAAGAAGACTAGATATGATTAGTATTTAGAAAATAGAGTGACTGAATTACAATAAATATTATTGCACCTCTAAAAAGAAAAAAATTCTTTAAAATTTCGGTAAAAATACAGGTAATGAGATGCTACTTATCCTAGCGGTCACATAACCGCGATAAAAGTTTGTTGTGCAAGTTGTAGCCATATTTTAGTATAGAACGTGTTTAACTTAAATTGTTCAGTTTTCTGGCAATTTAGCACTGTTTTAAGCGAAAAAAATTACGTGATATTTGCCGGGACCTTCCCTTCTCCCCCACGTAAGGTTAGGTGAAATTCGCTTGCCCCCCACTCCCTCCCTAAAGATCCCAAGTAATTTATGGATGGCTCCTTAGGCGCTAGACGGACGGGCGGACGCGCAGACCCACAAATATGGATTCTGGCTACACCACGTGAAAAAGTAATTTCCTTCTTATAGATCGGGAGCGATGGCTCAATGCATCAACTGATGTCACTGCAGCGCCTCTAACCGGGAGGTCCTAGGTTCCTACTTCCCACGGCGGCAGGATTTTCGACACTAGCTTTTCAGCTAGGTCGAATTCGGACGCTGCCTGGATGAGAATTCTAGAGGTCGGCTGCTCTGATCGGTAGTTTTCCGTGGTTTCTCCGATCAACACTAGGCGAATGCCGGAGCAGTACCCAAACAAACGGGCCACGGAACGCGCGCGATCTTTCCTTCCTCTTGCTTGTCGTATCCTCTCCCCTTACACACATACACACACACACACACACACACACTCACACACACATACACTAAAATGCACTTCACTACCACATAATCCGGGAGACCGGTCGGGAGCTTAGAACTTGTCCCGGCTGGGGCGGTGCTCTACTGGTGGGAGAGTCCTGGTTAGGGGGAAACCCTGGGGTAGAGGTCGGCTGCTCTGATCGGTAGTTTTCCGTGGTTTCTCCGATCAACACTAGGCGCATGCCGGAGCAGTACCCAAACAAACGGGCCACGGATCGCGCGCGATCTTTCCTTCCTCTTGCTTGTCCTATCCTCTCCCCTTACACACATACATACACACACACACACACTCACACACACATACACTAAAATGCACTTCACTACCACATAATCCGGGAGACCGGTCGGGAGCTTAGAGCTTGTCCCGGCTGGGGCGGTGCTCAACTGGTGGGAGAGTCCTGGTTAGGGGAAAACCCTGCTAGTCGACGGTAGGTTGGCGCCGGATCTGGCCACCCATCGGTGGAAGACCACCACCACCTCCCGAGTAAAAACGCACTACTCTTACGGGACTAATGACCATAGAAGTTAACGCGGCGCGAATCACTAACAATTATTCAATGCTACAACAGCAACAGGATTTTTTCTGCCGCAAATTCGCGATTTATGGAGCACTTTCTGGCAAAGTAAGTGCGAGAAAGTAAAAGTATTGAATGGAGGTCATGTTCCTGTAAAAATATGTATTTAATTAAATATTCGTTTCCTAGTTATTACGATAAAGAACAATGGCTTATAACTGGCGTGGCATTCTCCTCATTGACAAAACCTACAAATTGCATGCGTCGGTGATAAAACAATAATCTGTAAAACAGGATTATCAGAATATTAGGACGACTGAATTAGAGAAAATGGGAAACGAGCTTGCCATGCCATTTATAAATCTGAAGGCGAGGAATACTCCATTCGTAAATACCCAGGCTATTTCTGTTGAGAGTGATGCCAGCCCCTTTCAGAAAGAAATTTTGCAATTTGAAACTAAATGTGAAATTGCATGCAATATGACAAAAGGTTGTTGTACTTAAGGTTCGCCACATTGCCCAAAGGTTTTTGCGATAAGCTCAAGTGCGAGAAGATGAATTTCTTTTTCACACGAACTGAAACTGGAACTTATTCGTAAATTGTCGAATCGCTATGTCAAATTTTGTACTAAGAAAAATATAATAATAATAATGATAATAAAATAAATAATAATAATAATGATAATAATAATAATAATAATAATAATAATAATAATAATAATAATAATAATAATAATAATAATAATAATAATAATAAAGTGCCGGTTGTGGGAACCGTCGTCTGCGCCGAGGAGGGTGCAGATTCGAGTCCTGGGAAGCCATGGTCGACTTTGTGTCTGTCCCTTCATCCCTCATTATCATCCTCTCACCTCATAATTCAAGGCGTAACAACCTTATCGTACCGAGGGATGCAGATGTAAAGCTGATCCTAAAAGTTAGATCTGTTAATCGTGTAGCTTGGTCAGAAATGGCCGATACGCTAATAATGATAATAATTAGTAGTAATTAATGTAAATTATTATTAATAATAAATATAATAATAATAATAATAATAATAATAATAATAATAATAATAATAATAATAATAATAATAATAATAATAATAATAATAATAGTAATAATAATAATAATAAAGATATTAAAAAGGGGAAAACTAAATTTTCAAATGAATATGGTAGAGATAGGAGGCACCCATTTCATTACTACAACGCACAATGAATTGGGGAGGGGGCCGCATCGCAGCGGAGCTTGAGGTGCGTGGTGCTCGTACTACGGCAGTTCCTGAAAGCGGCTGTGGGACAGGTGTCGCCGGCGCCTGCGGTCGCGTCGCCCGTTGCGCGCAGCTGCTGGCGGAGAGTGCAAGCGGGGGAGGGTGGCGCTGGGGGCGGGGTCGCACACATGAGCGTGCGTGCCTTCGAATTTGAAACCGGATGCGGAGCTGGCGCTCGCCGCTGCGTCCTTCCGGACGTCGGGCAAGGCGGATGCGGCAGGTGCACGCTGCACTTGTCGCTTTCATCGGTCCCACCTTTCGGACATTCGCAAAGCTCGCCTCTGTAAGAAGAGGTTTCTCGGATGAATGGGCGTCCTGATACTCTGCATGAATTAAGTTTTGTTTTCGCTAGAATTGGAGTTGGGTTGGAAATTGCTGCGTTGGTTTAAAGTTCTGAGTATTAGTATGGTTTGTAAATTAGCAGGTGCGTTGAATTCAACCACCGTATAGAGGAGAAAACTTGCGTCCGACTCCTGTGAACAATAGTTTTCCGTTGTTGATTCGATCAGTTTCAGGCGAACACCGCACTAATACCTCAACAAGCAAGCCAACAGTTCATATTGTTTCTTTCCTCACATTTGTCCTCTTGTTACACAATCACTTGCACTTATATGCACTACACTACCACACATGTCGGGAGCGTAGAGCGTGTCCAGGTTTAGGCTGCGATCTTCTGGAGGTGATACCTGGTGGGGAATAATCCTTGATTTGTATTGACACCGGATGGAGATTGGCGCCGGATCTCGCGTTTCAGCGGTGGCAGATCAGCGCTACATCCCGTGGTGTAAGCACTTCACTTACCGAATTAACGATCTAAGTCAGGCTTGCTCATTGTCCCAGCGACGCGCCCCAAGATGGCGGTGGCAGCCCTTCCTTGCCCCACCAGCTTCTACTGACTTTCACTTTGGGGCAAGTGACCGCTGGCCTAGCCCTCAGTGGGAGGAAAGCCCTGCAGCTCTGAAGACGGAAGTACGTTGAATCATGTTGAATTTGACAACTGAAGACTTGATATAACAGCTATTGTTTCTGGAGAGGGAAGGTTTCGTTTTGTATACTATTATTTCAGGTTAAATTGCTCAACAACTCCCTCAAATTTCATGTTCAATCTTTAGTGTTGCAACTGATTTTGAAACTATTTCTAATTTAAATAACAAGAACAGAATGTTTAAGGATCTATCATTCTTAATAATTATACGCACTTCATAAATTTAATTCTGGTTGTAATACACTGGACCATACTTTTCTAAATGTTTAAATGCTGGTAGTTTTATTTCTATAAGGAAGAAAATAGAAACATAGTTTGAAAGAATAATAAAGAGAACAAAGTATTTCGAGAAACACAATTGTATAGTTTTTATTAAACAAAAATCACATTAAGTTCCACATTTTTTTAAAAGAAATGATAGAATCAATATTTGGCGAGAGTGTTCGTGCCACTGCCACTCGCATTTTGACAGCAGATGTGAGAGTGTCATTCGGCCTCTGGACTTGGTTTTTTGTAAGTTCATGCGGGAGAAAAACTGCTCACAGATATAAGTGGAACCCAACATTGCTCTACCCGTGCAGTTGCCACGATTCCCAACTACTCGATTTCGTCCGGGACCTGCCACGGTTGGCACGCTCTGTTCAACCTCCAGACCGACTATTTCGGAAAGAAAAATCTAGCAGAAAAGTGAAAGGACAGCCCGGCCGTCGGAGATTATGGCAACTGGTTCTCGTGGGGCGCTGGCTTTCCAGCGCTCCAGGAAGGGGCTCAAATGGGGCGCTTGTGCACATCTGATCTAAGTAGTTGACTATCCCAGAATCTTTAAGTCGAGTGGCTGGCGAAGAATATTGGCCCGGGGCAAAAGTACGCCCACTGTTTAATTTGCCGCTATTACTTTCGTATAATTCTGTGTACTGATATGCAGCTGGCAGCAGTTGGATCCCGCAATATGGACTGGCAGCAATGGATGATACCGCAAACATGAACTTCCTGACTATGCAATTAATTTGCAGGCATAGTGACCACAAGATGTAATTACCTGAGGTGGTTATTCCTATAAAATTACTAACCAGGGCTGCCAACGCTAACGGCTGTTCCCGCAAAATCAGTAACCCACTGGATGGGAACCAGGACTGCCAACGCCAACCCTCCAAATAATTCCTAGTCGGAGAATATGACCGTGAGCAATATATCTCTAGTCTTCCTTAAATCTATTGATCTTGTTGGAAGTTTGCTATGGTAAACCTTCAATGAAGGGCTCAGTAGAACATGGGGTATCCCACATGGGTATAGTTCTGAGATAATGAGAGGGTTTACCTACATTTCCCTCATAACTCAGTAAAGTTTTAAACTTTTAAACACAATACTCTCTCATATAAGTCGATACTGGATTTAAATAACTTATTACACTTAAAGAATAATATTTGAAATTTTGTATAATGCTTATAACTTTATTCGAAACGTCAGATACAGAAAATTGTCTGTCGTTCACTTCAATACAGTATAATTCAATGAATTGGTCAGAAGATTTTGACAGACAGCCTTATAAAAACATCCAATTTTTAATTTATATACATAGATACAATGAACATAAGAGACATATACAATGAACATTTTCCTTCATTTTTTTAGATTGGTGTTGGAAACTTCATATAAAAACATCAGATTGTCTCAACACACAGGTGGAATCTAATACTTTCACATGTTTTTATGTCTTAGTCTTATGAAATTTTTCAAGTAAATAATATTTATGTTTGGTTGCTTTCCAAAGTTGTAATTTCATGTGTTTGTAATTAATTGAAATTTGTCATTTAATATATATTTCTTATATTAATCAAGTTAGAATTTCTAGTTTGTATATTGTATTTCTTGTAACGTATTTGGTGCTTCCTCCATTTTTCTTTTAACACCATTGATTTTAACACCACACATTGGGTTCTAAGCATTTTGTAACTGGCACGCGAGACGAGCATTTGCACTCCCTGTTGCAAATATTTACTTGTATTACTTTGGTTTCATTTTGATGTTTTGTTGTTTTAAATTGGTGAGTCTCTGTGTTACACTATATCGAGTGCAATGTTTCCTTGTAATCTTGTTCATTGTATATATGTATATAAATTAAAAATGGGATGTTTTGTGTAAAGCTGTCTGTCAACATCTTGTGTCCAAATTCATTGAATTATACTCTAATAACTCAATTTCACAAAAAATGTCAGTTATACCTTGTTCTACTGGGTCCTTCAATTCTGCCGGTATTGAAGAACCTTTTTGATCTCTTAGGGTATGAAATGATACCCAGAAAATACTTTGTCTTAAAAATAAATAAATAGAAATTCAGGTAAAATCTGTTTGAGATGCGTTAGTACGGTCATATAACACTAAGGAACAAAAATAATTTTTTCATACCTCCTGGATAAAAGTAGGCGATTTCAAATGAAGCGATCATACTGATTTTGAAAATCATTATAAAACGTTTCTATCACGCAAGGTTCAAAAGATACGATCCCCGAAGAAATCCCCGCCAGCCAGCGGAAGATCACAGCCACGTCCCGCGGTAAAACATTCCCTACACTTACGGGAATAATGACTTTAGCAGTTCACGTTCTCGGAAACTTCAATCAATCAATCAAACAAACTGAATCATTTTCTTGAATAAAAAGCTCAAAATTATGCACTTTTAGAAGCGCGCAAATAAATTTTTCTCAAAAAGAGTTCCATCCCCCGCAAAGAAAGTCGTTATTAAGTGTTATTTGATACTTGATCAAAACAGTAAGAAAACTGTATGTGACGTATGGGGAGGGGGGAGAAAATCATCTGCGCACGCTTTCTTGAGTTTCAGAATCCCTTCCCAACAATTAAACTATTAATAGTTGAAGGATGAAGTAATAATAATAATAATAATAATAATTAATAATAATAATTAATAATAATTAATAATAATAATAATAATAATAATAATAATAATAATAATAATAATAATAATAATAATAATAATAATAATAATAATAATAATAATAATAATAATAATAATAATAATAATAATAATAAATTTAAAAAAGCCAGAGATTAACTTTTCAAAAACTAGATATTTGGAATCCGTGTTATAGAAAACTTATTTTCAACGGTAAACGAACTACAGATTTGATTTTTCTGTATTCCTAACTACAGAAACTCACC
Organism: Teleogryllus occipitalis; assembly: GCA_011170035.1. Taxonomy (NCBI): domain Eukaryota; kingdom Metazoa; phylum Arthropoda; class Insecta; order Orthoptera; family Gryllidae; genus Teleogryllus; species Teleogryllus occipitalis. The sequence goes on from BLKR01001746.1 coordinate 19,451, forward strand.
CTAAGCTCTACTACCTCTATAAGCAAAAGGAAAGCTCAACCACACGTGCGCATAGTGAAGATACATTGTGTTCTACTATTCTAAAGAACTCTCTTACATTAAATTATACATTAAATTATAAGGGAACTAAAAGTGGAGAAAATGAAAGAATGTTGATAATGCACGTTATGAACATAAATATAATAGGAAAGACAACTGAACAACTGTGTTTATAGCGATTCTGAAAATATTACATCATTCAACGTCTTCTGTAAAGTTATTTCATTTTGAGAAATTTATTCATTAATGGGTGCGGGGACGAGAGTTTTTAAAGGTAAAGAAATTTTGTTGCAACTACAAGAAATGAGCTTCACAGTTAGTGTTGAAAAGCACATTATATTCATATAAAAGATGTAATATTTGATAAATAATACTTTTATTATTATTTTACTTCTTTTTTGTAGTTTGTACATTTGTTATTCTTCAAGGTTCATTCCGGCTATTTGTAAGATATTGACTGGATATCTTCTCTCCATCATTTCTGCGGCCTTCCAGGATTTCTCCTTCTAATGGTATCATATCCCTGTCTTTTTTCACCAGTCTATTACCGCTCAATCGTTTGATGTGGTTATTTCATTATTATTTTTTTTCATATTTTCATAAATTTGGTAATATCTGTTATTTTGCACTGGTTTCTTATAGCCTGATTTCTTACCCTGTTACTCCTGGTCTTTCCTACTATCGATCGTGGCGTGTTCATTTCCACTGATAAGTACAATTGTTTTGTTTTCTTCCTATCTGCTCGAGTTTCTGCTACAAATGTCAAAATTGTTCCTATCACTGTCTTACAGATTTTAACTTTACTTTCTATACTAAGATATTTATTTTTGCAAGTAACATCTCTTCATGTACCTTTCTGTACCTCAGTACCTTTCATGGGTTTCTCCCTCGCTTCTTTGCACGTACTATTTTACATAACTGATATACATTTATAAAGTGTACGGACATTCAGCCGGTTACGGCAGATGAGCTAAAGTAAACGTTCATACATTAAGATTGTGGGTTCGTATCACGCAAAAGGCATGGATGATATCAATAATTGATATCAAACAATTATTGTTTGTGGAATGAATCAATCACTCATTTATGATTCACCCTGTAATCCGTCCAAAATCCTTTGCTCTGATCGATAACTGCGAGTGATCTCTCTAATGCAATAGAGGAAGTACCTAGCTCATCAACCTGAAATAACATTGCATCTTCAGAGATATAGTCACGGTTTACCATGAGCACATACAGGTAAATGGAGGTTTGATGTAGTTAAAAGTTTAAATTATTATTTTAATTTATTTCTTCGTGAAAAACTAAAAATATTTAAAACTATACAGGCAATTCTTGTTCATTTGTAGCGAATTATGCGAATGAATATGAATTATTATGAACTATTATAATTCATTAATTTTTTTCAAAATTGAATTATTCTCCGGCAATGCTGTTAAATTTCTAATTTTTTCTATTGTTATGATAAATTTTTGCTGGTAGTAAAATATATGTTCACAGAGCCAAAAGACACAATGTTCAATGTTATTTTAAATTTTATCTTATGGATTCATAAGATAAAATTAAACATAACATTGAAAATAAATGAAAATAAAGAAAACAATTACATAATGGATAACAAACGATTAAAACATATTTACATAAAAAATACAATAGTATAAAATTAAATTTTTTGGTAATTTTTAAAATATAATAATTGGAAATAGTTTTGTGCAAAATCGATAGCAATGAATAAATAGAAAAAGAACCATAATTATTAAATTTTGGCAACCTCAATACAATTTCTTATCTTTCAGTGTATAAGAAATTGCATTGCCTCTCTGTAGATTTAGGTCCTGCACCAAATTCACAAATTTCACAACGGACGATTTCATGACGATTTATATTGCTGATGAGAGACGTATGGTTACTTCTATTATAATGCGAATGATCGTGTCCATGGTTTATTCTTTCTGAATGAATGCATGGATTTTATTGGCTTAAACATATTATTCTTTCTGAATCACATTTATAACTGTGCTGCCATCTAGCAACTTCAACGACAAATGAATTGATGGTTCTTTGTCTTACCGATAGAGGCTGTACCAGATGAGAACTGAATGAGGTAATGGACAGTGCTGCGCGCAGTGGCAATTATGACAACTAACTGATACTTCTCGTGCCAGAAAAGGCGGGCATTTTGAATGGTTATTTCATACCAAAAATAATCATTAGGTCTACACATTAGGTTTTTAATCCTAGAAAAGTTATATGTAGATTGTATCTTCTGTAGACGGGGACTAAGTACATTTCCTTTGTCAGCAATAGGTAATTTGATAAGATGCGACGCCTCAGATTTGTAAAATTATTGTATGTATTGAAATGGAACGAGATGTTTTTGCAATTGACAAATAACGAACGAATTCATTCAGTTGTCATTAACACCGGTAGAGTTGGCTCAGGGTATCAACTGATGTCACTACAGTGCCTTTGACCGGGAGGTCCTGGGGTTCAAGTGGTATGATTTTCGACACTATATAGGTCGAATCCAGCCGTTGTCTGAGGGAGAATTCTAGCGACCGGCTGTTCTGATCTGTTCGCGATCTTTCCTTCTTCTTCGTTGTCCTTTCCTCCCCCTTACTTACACACACTTACATGTTCTACACTACCACACCTGCCGGGAGCTTAGAGCTTGTGCCGCGCCTGTGGTGGAACATACCTTGTTGGGGAAATTCCCTGCAAGCCAACGTGGGCCTGCGCCGGATCTGGCCAGCCAGCGGGGAAGATTACTGTCACCTAAAACGTGGATTACACTTACGGGACTAATGATCTTAGAAGTTGACGCGCCCGGAATCGCTAATCAATAGACCAACGTTATCATTAACACGAAATTTAGAGTGCATCAGAATTACTCCTTTCGTGGCATGTTTATTGCTTTTTATTGTGAAAGATTGAAAGAAAAATATTTCAAAAATGGGATTTTGTGCTGAAATAGAAAATCAATTAATTGAATTAGACATTAATTATCACAATAAATCAGGAAAATAATATTAACATTAATATTATCACAGAGATCAGAGGACTAAAATGGGAAGTAAATCAGAAAGAGAAAATTGTATTCAGTTCAATAAACCAAATTGTAAAATATGGAAGTATTGTCCATACATTTTTAATTTAGTTTCTGGAATTGATTATCATTTTCTTTCATTTACAAACCAAGTTTAAATCCACAACACTATTCCCAAGCATCTCTATTTACTTTTCTTCATTTTAGAAAAGTATAGGGACGTAAAGTATTGAAATCACCTCGACAAAATGGTCTCGAAAGTAGATTGTAAAATTTGCGATTAAGGTTATTTTCGCACACTGGCAGCGTTAAGGCTACTTGTATAGATTGAGTCGATAAGGCAATAGTTCAGAATGCGCATTCGGTATGAATGAAATTTTTGTAAGTTTTTCAGGGTGAATGGTTTTTCCTTTAATTTTTGTGTCAATTGAATTTTTGTTGTCGTCATTGAAGGGTGTTTTGTTTTTTTGTTTACGTGCTTATTGTAATTGTTTAATGAAAGGAAAGAGTCAGTTAGCAACAAAAGAGAAACGGATAGAATAAAGCACGATGAACACAGTTGTGTTTATCAGTAAAACCTCTCAATGAAGTGTTGTGATTTCTGGTAATTAGATGCTGACCCACGCGCGCGTTGCGCAAGTACCACGTTTCGGTCCCTGTGCGAGGGCAATCACAAGTTCACGCCCGCATAAATTGTTAGAATTTTGAAAGGTTAGCTAGTAAACGGGAATATTAAAGTATCTAATAGAGGGAGTAGCCGATTTTGTTACAGTAATAAAATATATTTTGAAGGGTAAATCAGCTCATCATGTTCTTAGTGATGGAATAATACTTCTCTCTGCGACAACACGGAGAACAATAATTTGAATAACTATATTTCCCACTGAATTCTAGAAGACGTGCACAGAAAATGAAGTTAAATGAAGTTATAGCTTATAGAAGTTAAGCTTTTGAGCTTAAACTTGGTAAATGTGTCAGGAGTAAGATCTACTTCAACCATTCCGGAGGTTATTAAAATATTCTATTTTTTGAATTTTAAATGTCCGTGTCACAGCGTGATCAATCAATCTTTGCAGCGGAATATCCGTTAATCTTTCTGTAACTGTAATTTCCGCTGGATAACGTAACTGTTTAGCTTCCTTCCCTTTGTGATAAGGGGGATAGAAATTACAATTTGAGTCTTTAGCCTGTTGGCGTATGTGTACATACTGGCGTGTTGAAAGGTTGGTATCCACCATCGAAGCAAGTGCCTCTTCCCTCTCTATCTCTCGGTCTTTCCCTCTGTCTCTATCTCTCGGTCTTTCCCTCTCTATCTCTCGGTCTTTCCCTCTCTCTCTCTCTCTCTCTCTCTCGGTCTTTCCCTCTCTCTCTCTCTCTCTCTCTCTCTCTCTCTCTCTCTCTCTCTCTCTCGGTCTTTCCCTCGGAAAATGTGCGCGCTACCAACTGCGCTGTCTAAAAAACAAAAAAATAAAGATTCGTTTTCTAGGATAAAATATCTTAAGTTCTTGGATCATGTTTTAACTCAGAAATTGGCGAAAACTAGGATTAAAATCTTTAAAAAAAAGTATATGTGAAATAATGTGAAGATTCAATATTGAGGAATATTTTGCATTATTCAGGAGAGCTCTTCCTTCAATATAAAAGGTGTAAAAATAGTTAAGAAAACATTTCATCACACCTCACAAGCTAAACCCCCTACCACTGATAATCAATCTGCCCATTCTATTAATCAACAGGAATCTGCTAATGACAATAATTGTGTACCTAAACAAAAGAGGCCCCTAATCTGACTTCTCTCATGTTCCTGAATGTTCAAGTATCACAAGGAAAGTAAATATAGAAGAAACCCTGAAACAACCTAAAAGGAAAAAGAAGAAAAATAACAACTAAATGAGCCAGTGAAATCTGAAATAACTAATAGAACTGTAGAGGAACTAATACCTTATTTAAAATCAATTATTGAAGACAATCAAAGCAAGCATCCTCTTACCTACCATCAATTTAAATCCTACCTAGAAAATTCCCATCCTCATAGACAAAGATTACTCATCTTATGTATCAGCTCTTTTTCAAATGATGTCTAACCTGTACCAACACCTTACCAATAAAATAATAAAAGGCAGATTTACCATACTTTGAAAAATATAGTCTGTGCTACTGCCATGGTTTCCAAATATACACACAACCCCTTTACTCCCTTCCTTATAAATACAAATAAAATTACTTTTATAATATTTGAACCCTTCATTGAATTAACTTCATAAAATGTTGAAACTTCTAAACCAACACACGATGCGTCCACTACGGCAACTTGATATCATCTCATATTCGAAAGTAATCGTTCGTTCTATCCATAACCAAACAATGCGCTCACCACGGCATCTCTGTCACAGCTGCTCAATTTTTACTTTCTCGTATACGTACGTATATACGGAGTAAAATACGTAGTATAGAGAAAGTTATGTAATGCTGCGCGAAAAAACGGCGGATTTTCGGCAAAAAAATTAATTGACGGGCTCTGGTGGCGAAAAAGTGCATTAAACCAGTTGCTAAATCGAGAGAAAAAAACATATTACGCGACGTAGCCAGAATCCCTGTTTTGTGGGTCCTTGATGCCTTGGTTTTTCGACCAATTGGAAGCAAGGACGTCCGTCCGTCCGTCCGTCCGTGAACACTACTAGCGTCTCAACCAAACGTACGATTTATTTATTTATTTATTTATTTATTTATTTATTTATTTATTTATTTATTTATTTATTTATTTATTTATTTATTTATTTATTTATTTATTTATTTATTTATTTATTTATTTATTTATTTATTTATTTATTTTTATTTATTTATTTTTATTTTTATTTATTTATTTATTTATTTATTTATTTTACGTAAAAAACAGTTAAAAACTGCGTATGACGTGCTATGGGGAAAAGTGAATTGTGTGCACATTTTCAAAATTCTGTGATCCCTACACTAAGTCATATACTACTTAAATTTTGAATTTTGAAAGGGAGAAAAAAGAAACAAAAAAACTCCCATGTAATAAAATCTATTTTCAAGGATAAATAAGCAATAAATTTTGAATTTTGAAAGGGAGAAAAAAACAAACAAAAAAACTCCCATGTAATAAAATCTATTTTCAAGGATAAATAAGCAATAAATTTTGGCTATTACTTCCTGCCGCGACAACAAGGAAACGATAATTTGAATAATTGTATTTCCCACTGAATTCTAGAAGACGTTCACAGAAAATGAAGTTACATTTAGTGTTACTTCATTTACACAGAAAATGAAGTTACATTTTACACGATGTTTTTAAAATTAAAGAATCCTATGTTGATATGGCTCTAGTTGAAGCTTTGAAATTTTGAGAAACAGTGTTCATCAGGATAAACGAAATAACTGTTGTTAACAGTTACGAAACGTTAACGGTTAAGAAATAACAGTTTAGCTCTTTACGGGCACAGCCCTATTACAAATGAGCTCAAAATCCCGCATTTTCAGAAACGCTCAAACGCCATTTTCTAAAAAATAGGTGCAAATTTTTTCTTCAATTTTTTCTGATAGATACTTCTATGTGCACTGTTTAATATGACTTAAAGTTCATTTTGTTACATTCATTTGCTTTTTCAAAAATTACGCAAATGTATTTTTTTAAACACCTCTCAATCCGTTAACATGGACATTTTCATCAATTATCGCATTATTCAAATTGTGAGTGAAAGCGATTCAAATAATTTCAAATGAACTTTTTCGAAAACTTAATAGATTCTTGTGAACAAGGGCTTCAAATTTCGCATTTACAATAATGCTTAATCGCCATTTTCTTAAAAACTGCTTCAAATTTTTCAATAAAAATTTCTATTTAAGTCTAGTAATTCCAACATTCTAACCAAAATATGCATATTCCATTTTCCAATGGAATGTCAACGTTTTTTTCCTAGACTAGAAAATATCAGTCCCTTTTTTAATATTCTTGAAGTAATATTTCGGTTGTACTACTAGGAAAGCAAATAGTTGAGATAATGTCAAAAAATGTACTTTGGGTGACGATAGAAAGCAGCTGGCCAGAGAATGGAGCAAAATCTTAAAGCCAGACCACACCAAGGAAATTAGAAAACTATACTACGAGAAACTCTGTGCCATTCCGTAGCACCTCTATTTTGATTCTACCATACCGCGGAGTTTAAAACAAAAGACCACTCTTCTCTAACAATGCTGTTTCTTTACATCTTTATTTTATATTTTATATAGTCTTTAATAGCCTTTGAACATTACCATAAATTCCAAAATGTATTCCAAAATATTTATAATGTTCGTAACCCCTTTTCCAATCACTTGTTTTCTTATTTTAACATTTATCAGTAATCGTTCATGTTCGTGAGAACATTCAACTGTCTCATTCCTAATATGGAAAATTAATTTATTAGCACGGAAATTATAATATAATATAAATTATATTATTTATGAAACATGACATGATTGCGACGTGTCGTTATTTATAAATATGTCGTGTTTTTATTTATTTATATTCTCACAGTCTATTTTGGGCACAGTTCTTTAGAATATCAATCAATTAAAGAAAACATCTTCCACTCATGCACCTTCACATGTTTTCGTTCTTATTAGCATACAAAATTGAAGTGTTTTTTAAGTTCTAATCCAATGTTTTGAATTTATTTTGGACGCATCCGATTGGACTGTCACACTACCACCTTCTGAAGAATTATGTACTGAATGAGACTCCAGTTCACGCATCAGCTCCAACTAGTGAATATTTTCCGATGGAATGTCAACGTTTTTTTTCTAGGCTAAAAATATAGGCACAGCATTTGTGCGACCTTACTCACCCTGAAGTCATCTGCATTCTAGAAACTAATTTTCAAAAACTCATCATGGCAATATCAAAGGTTATAAATGCTTCTTCAGAAACAGAACTACTACCAATCATACCAGTAGAGGAGTTGCAATGTATATTAAAGACCACACCCCACATGGAGAATCGAACTTGCAATATAATATTGAAGCAATGCTATCAAGATCATCTCATCAACTTCAATTATTATATGCAATTTATACTTATCAAACAGGTACAATTTTACCGTACAAGAATATGTCGCCATAATTAATGAACTGGAAATACCTTTCCTCATTCGAAGGGATTTCATTGCACTGTATGGGGGTCTCATAGAACTGATAACAGAGGTTTCGTGCTTGAAGACATCTTTGAAAAACACGATTGCATTGTATGAAACACAGGAGAATCTACACATGTCAATATCAGCAACAATAATTTTTGCGTCATAGACCTATTTCATCCGCATCCCTTGCAAAAAATGCTCTTGGCGTAGTTCAGACTGCCCTCATGGCAGCGATCATTTCCCCATTTTTATTTGTATTAACAACACAAATGCTCCCTCAGTTCAAATAAACAGATGGAACTTCAATAAATCCGATTGGGAAGAGTATCAAAACTTCATCTTTACATCTACTACAGGTGATAATATCCTCTTTGAATTTAACATTGATGCTACCATCCAATTCTTCTGTAACTTAATTATTACTGCACCAAACTTGGCTATTCCTAAATTATTTTTCAAAATTAAAAGGACAGACACACTTTAGTGGAACTACGACTGTAGAAAAGCAGTAAGGAATATAAAACATGCATTTAACCGTTTTAAGAAACATAAATCAACTGAGAACAGACTTGAATTCAAAAGGACCAAAGCTCAAGAAAGCGTGCGCAGATGATTTCTCCCCCATACGTCACATACAGTTTTTGACTGATTTTGACTAAATAAATAAATAAAAAAATAAAAAATATTACCTGAAGAGTCGTCAAAGAAAGCTAAGCCAATTCTTGGTCTAAATACGTATCATTAAACGGTAACTGTAACATCAATGATACATGTAGAACAATCAAATCTATTCAAGGAAATATAAAATCATCTTATATCCACTTCATTAAAAGCAATGATGCTCCATCAGACATTTCCGATCTATTGGCACATTCTCCAATAACTCCAGTTCCAGCAACTACATGCAAGAATTTCTTTCATATAAAAACGAACCAGGAACTAAACTTATTCCTAAAGGGATTGAAATTTTAGCAAATAACCACCAACTTAACGTGGATATCTCACCACATGAACTTGAAGTTACTGAATCCTCCAACAATTCTTCTCCTGGCCCCTACAATATTCCGAATAATCTCCTAAAAAGCTTAGCCAAAATGGCAAATCTATTCTACTACGCATTTAAAACTATATGAAGAGAGATGATATTTCCTAGCAGCTGGAAACTAGCTACTGTCATTCCTGTTCTTAAGCCCTGTAAAGACCCTGTCATTACTGATAACTATCGTCCAATATCTCTTACATCTAACATGGGCAAAATTCTTGAGCGGATTATCAACAATAGACTAAGTTGGTTTCTGGACTCCCAACAAAGTTTAACTAACAACCAATTTGGTTTCCGTCAAGGACATTCCACACAATTCACCTACTGAATTCTGCCACATTCATCCAAGAAGCATTCATCAACATGTACTTGCTGACAACTTAGACATCGAAGTCTTATGATATGGTCTGGACCTATAGAGTTCTAACATTTCTTCACATCTGTGTCCATGGAAATATGTTTGAGTTCATCCGCAGTTTTTCACTAAGAGACAGCTTCAAGTCAGAATTAATGACCAAATATCTCAAAATAGGATACTTGAAAATGGTCTTCCACAAGGGTCAGTTTTGAGTGTAACACTTTTCCTTATCGCAATGAATGACGTGGATAAGGATATTGACTTGCCTGTTACGCGGATGACATCATTATTCTATGTAAAGGCAATAATCTGCTGAACACCCAAAAGTACATGCAAGAAGCCCTTGACAACCTTTCCGAATTTTCCCTGAAGTCAGGATTTGAATTCTCCGCCAAAAAATCGGAATGTATTTAATTCGAGGAATAGGCATCATACATCGCCGCATCCCTCACTGGTTTCCCACGTACTCTATGTGGTCCGCTGTTCTAAAATTCTAGGTTTATACTTTGATAAGAAATTGAGCTGGAAACAACATTTTTAGAAACTGCTTGAAAACTGTAAAAAACGGCTTAACATCCTCAAATATGAAATCAACAACAACTGGGGAGCGAATATAGACATCTTGCTTTTAACTTCTAAAGGAAGTATCAGAAATAAAGATCGACTATGGATCAATCATTTACAACTCAGCTAGCCCTAGTGTTCTTATCAAGTTAGACACTCTACACAAGCAAGCGCTCCGCTTATGTACGGGATGACTCCATCCCACGCCTACCCAGTTTACTTACAGAAGCGAAAGAGCCATCTCTACAATTCCGACATGGAGTAAGTGATTAAAGCCGGTTCATCTATCATCCAATTATAACCAGAAATATATCACCACACCTTCGGGACCTCTTCAAGAGACATACAACAATCATTCCCTTTTATCTAAATATCAAGGAACCTCTCAAAATACTTAATATTATATATATATATATATATATATATATATATATATATATATATATATATATATATATACTCTCTCAGATTGAAAAACACCGTCCATGCAAAATTCAACCTTGACTGTTACAAGAATTCAAACTCGACTTGTCTTTACTGAAAGTAGAGAAAAGTCCACCGCCAGAAGAACATGGGACATCTGCTCTCGATTTTGCTGAGAAATAAGTCACTCACTATTATTGGTATTAAGTCCATTCACAAGAATGACGGTTTGGAAGTCAGCAGTATACACACTGTATACACTGAGCACATTGTATATATATAAACCGCACGTAAGCCAAACTACTACGGTTTTATATGGAATCCTGTACATTCTTAAACTGGTAAAAGAACTTAATCACACCTCTTTCTCAGTCATAACTAACTCATCAAGCACCCTACTCCAGTTAAACCACAGTAAACCAAATGCGAAATTTTACAAACAATCACTGAACTCTACCATAAGATATCACGAAAGTAAATGAGATATATTATCTCATTTACCTGGATCCGCACGTCTTTGAAAAAACAACGTTACTCACGAGTTTTGCACTGAGGCTTCTTCCTTCGTAAACTTCTAACAAGACAATGCAGTTCACAACCTAATTAACACCACAACTGATATCCTAAAATTTATGAACAAAAGAATGTTGACTAACTGGCATCAAAAATTGACCAAATACAAAGCCAGCCACCTCCATAAAATGCTGTCAGATTTCTTCTCAGTGTATCTAGATAAACAAATGACTGGGCGAGAACAAGCAGTGCTATTCAGACTTCGCTCCGTACATACTAATATAACACACGCACACCTGTTCCTCAAAATACCCGCGCCCCTCTGTGACTTATTTGAACTAACAGTATCTCATGTGGTGAACGTTTGCCCTACGTTCCAGGAAGAAAGAGTAGGCCTATCATCAGAACAACATTCGAAGCAGTTGTCTATTCAAAGTCCTATCAACAGGAAATTATAAGATTTTGCCAGAACACAAGAAGACGAAAAAAAAATATCATTTAATTTTTAATGTCCTCTCCAATATTTAATGTACTCTCCATTTCATCGATTTATATAGCATTCGAATGGTACTTATCTCAAATAATATTTACGAGAGGAAACAAATGGTCTCCACCAAATTCCTGAGTAGCCTATTTGATTTCTTTGCACAGAAATTGTGATGTCAACCTTTGTAAGTAATCTAAGGTTCCTGTGACGCCTAGCAGCACAATTGGTTGGTTCAACCGATTTCGGGATAACTTAAGACAGAGATTTCCTGGTACACAACAGTCGAAACAAAACGTTTGCAAGCTGAGTTTACTTGAACGAATAGAAGAAGCTTCGATGACATCAGTAACGTATCCAACAGCTTGAGTTGTTCATCCGAACTGGTTTTGATCACATTTTTACGTTGTTTTTCTTTGCATTTATGTCATTTTAGAAACATTTTAAGACTATTATATTGATCATTTTTGGCGATATTTTAGATCATCAAAATCCACCCCTACTAATGACCATAACAGTAGACGCGCCCGGAAACAAAATAATTAATCGATCAAAGGGTCTAGTGGAGGTCTTTGCTGAGCACAAAGCGGGAAGAGGAGATCATACCCCTGACACACCTGACTGACAACTAATTAATGTCATTTATTTCTAACATGTGTTATGTGGGCTGTGGACTTGTCCTTCAATAGACTAGGAAAAATGTAGATGTAAAGTTTCTTCTACTTTTCTGTTTTTAATTGTTTGATCTTTTAAAATTAGTATAGTGATCAGAGATAGAACTATACCTTTGAGTAACACCAAACATGTTGGAACTGGAAAACATGGCAGTTTATTTTATACAAAAAGGTAATTAATTAAAACTAAAATGGTCTATGTACAATATTTACATTAACACTAATTTCATTGATGTTCATAGTTATTTCAAAAGATGTTTCTGTGAGTAAAATATATTTCGAAACTTTACAATGATCAAAACTTTTAAGCACAGCTATTAAGATAGTTATGAAACGCATTTAAGAATTATGTTGCTCACCATTAAAACCATAAGTATGAAGAACCAAATAAATGTTATTTTATTTGCAGAAGTATTTAAATGTGTTGTTCAATTGCTCAAGCACAATCACAGCGTGACTGTTCTTACAAAATATCATAAAACGTAAGAATTTAAACGTAGGCAATCTGGCAAAGACAGCGTTTCTGAAGATAGTTTTATTTACGTCCAGATTATCATATTGAATACGCCTCGCCATCTAGAACTTGAGATGCAGCTTCCTTCATGGCCTCCATCACAGCAGATTGAGAGCAAAGCCCCAACAAACATAGAAGATCCTGTGAACACAGAAGTTACAAGAGAATGTAAGGATTTTAAGAAAATGTATTCATTTAACGTGAATTCAATTTGTCAAGTAAAATGTTAAAGGTGTTTGTAATACACAATGACGCTCCTACTTTCAGTAATTAATCTGGCCCTTAAAAGTTTTAGTCAAATCAATGTATCTAAGTTTGTGAATATGTTTCTAATAAATACCTACATATTACTAATGATAGGAGTAGCTGGTTTATTCGCACTTTATCCTGACGGTTTGAATAAAAATATATGAATGACGATTAACGTATCAGTTTCATATCATTCTGCTAATGTGGACTTTAGTTAAAAGTGGCTCTCTAAAGTAATGTTTATGTCTGAGACGTTTGTGAGTTCTCGAGAAGGATTTGGGCACAAAAATTGGCTCAAAATTATTCGTTGCACCGAATCAAACCTGTTTTGTGTAAATAGATCCATGCTTCCAGCTCGGAAATGCGCTGCAAAGCGTCAACTGAGAATAAGGTTAGGTTAGGTGCTCTCCTGTAAATAGAAATTTACAACCGATACAGTGGAGATGGCAACTGCTTATCTTGTCTCTCCTTAGTCTTAGAAACGTCCCATTTGGGAGAATTATACAAGTTTTTCACTTACTATCTGCTATTCCTCGTCAGTACCTCCTATTTCACCTACCCTAGCCACCTGGTGCTGGCTAATACCAACACTATCCGGTTCAAGATCGACATGTGCTTGAAATATGTTCTTGCTACGGACTGAGTTTTAAAAAAATGTGAATATTTACAAACGTAAGTCAAACCGATTGGTTTTCTTTAATTCTCTTTAAATTATCTTATTCCATTCGAATCTTATTCCATAATTCTATATCTGAGACACATTTCACACAAGAGATAAACTTTTAGAATGCCTGGTTAGTTTATTTACAGAGCAGCCAGACCACCACATACAAGGTTAGCGGTGAAGCAATATTTGTTAAACGAAAACTATCCTATCGCTAACACCAGATCTGGAAGCTGCGGCTATGAGAATTACTGTGGACTTACATACTCCTCAAATAGCATCATTTCAGCTTATATATCCTTCCACAACTCTTTTCGAACGCAGGATAAAGTATTAGTTCATAATTCGTTTCTATCCTCCTCGTCAGTGCTACGCTCACCCTTCTCTTGGGGGAATTTCATGGAATATAAAATTAATCTAACTGGCAGTATATTAATACAAATTATCAGGAACTCAAATATTCCACTTTGGTCCCCAGCAACTTCAATCTACATTCCTTACATATCCAAGATACCAACAGATACGTTTGACGTAAGAATCTTTAAATAATAGCTTACCAACTAATGTACTTGCCACCCCTCGCAGAATTACATTCCAACCACGCATCGGTAGTAATGTGATTGAACGTCATTCACGCCGTAGAATGCCAAAACAGCTCTTGCCACTCGGAAAGTTCTACACGAAATGGTTTCAGAGTATGCTACACATTATTTTTCTACCAACTCCTCTCACAAAATCCCAGCGATTGAAAATAATTAGTCAAGCAAACTTCTTTAGAGACTTGTTGTACTGACTAAACACTATTCTACGATTAGCCGCAGGATATTGCCTCCGACAGCCGCAGGCGTCTTTGATGATGTTTGAGGCTTCCGGGTACACGGAGTGCACTTTCCGGGCAATGTTAATTGTTTGGGTCGAATTCTCAGAATCTATTAGTTATGCTTATGAAATGTTAACAGGTTACAAATGTATAACACATAATAACACTGAAACAACGTTGAGGTGAAACAAAGTTTTGATAAAAGTTTACTGTTTTTTGTAGATAAACATATTTTCTCATAAGCTATTTTTATAGCGTTTTCCAGCAAAAAAATTCGCAGAATGGATAACACTAAGGTAATCAGAAAAGTGTTTCAGGAAATGTAGGATATCTTTATTAACAACTCCTGAAAATTTCAGTTTCCTATTAAAATGTAAGTTGAAAAAATTTGGTAATAAAAATTTCGGGAAATGGGCTTTCAAGATGTAATCCTCCGAACACGGCAGCTCCATAACATACCTCATGTGCATAAACATTATTAACTACCTTTTGAGGCTTTGTTAGCTTAACAACATAAAGTTTTCAATTTACATTCTGCATGTCTAAGTCTTTTAGGATTAATGCACTGAATTATTTGAGTCAGCACCTAAGTTTAATGAGAGTGGGACTTCACATATATATAATAAAAAATACTTGTGAGAGTGATATCAACATAATTCAAACACCAAAGGAAAGAGAAAATGAAAGTTTATAAAAAATAAAATACCAAAAACAATTTTTTTGCTTAAAAAATTGGTTCCGTGAACCCTTAAAAAATTGATTCAAGTGGAAGAATAGCTAGACTATCACCGAATTAACACTACGCTTCTCTCAATAGTCCTTCTATGGAAGACCAAACTTCATGGTGAGAAACCAAACGAATTCTTGCACCATCAAATCAAGTTCACATTTTAAAAGCGCCGAACATAACAAGGGAGACCTCCAGTGTTATAGCTCTTGTATTATCACACTTTGCCAGCTCATCTCCTTCGCTCCGCCATTGTTCTCTATTACAAACAAATTCTAACACTTTCAAAACACACCAAATACCAACAGTAACTCGCTCAATCAGATTCGTATCATCTTCTCTGATAAAGAATCTGATTTCGAAACTCCTACTCAACAAATTCCGAGTCCGTGATTCTAATTTCCAAAATCATAAAAAATCTGACTTGAAGGTTCATTGTGTAGTTGGCCTCAATATACAGTCCGCAGACGCCGCTTCCATTCAACCTAAAATCATGTAACTACGGTTTCTATTCTTAAACATCTCATCTCTCTGTAGTGTTATCTTCATAGGTATCGTTCAAAATAATTTGTGCCAAGCAACAAGTTTCTGCTAAGGTGTTAGAAAAAACATGGCTTCCCAGTTACAATATCACCTCTCAGTTCTCGAAGTTTGGTACATTTGTACCTAACTGCGAATGTAAGTAAACTCGAAACCGAAACGCTATATAAAAATTCGAATACCCTGGTAACGAGAAAGTGCATAAATCGTACCTGTGTGTACTATATTACATTTTCTATTACGTTGTGTAGTCAGAATCCACATTTTGTGCGTCCTCGATAACGAAAAACTGATTGGCGGTAAAACGGTGTCTCCACCTATCTGTCCGGCTGTGGTCAACACTAGTGCCTAAACAATTCAAACGTTTTCTCTAAAATTGGTATTCGTTGATCGATGTAAACGAACTTAAGGCCCTGCAAGTTTGAAACTGAGACACGTTGGTTTTGCCAGTGTGTCGTGTAATTGCAAGTATCATCTTTCACTCTTTGTTCTTCCGGCAACCAGTGATTGAATTCTACCTTTTCGTACTACCTGTAACTACAGGCTTTTGTATTAGCACTGAAGTTGCAATAATAATGCCACCTTTCACAAATATGAAAATCAAATATTCAATGTTTGTAGTCACAATGTTATCAAAATGCTACTAGGAAGTACAGAAATACAAAGAAGATCCAGTTTTTGACAGCTTCAGTACCTATATTTTCAGTAACAACCTACAATCAAGATATTCGCTGAGCGTGGGAATGCTTCAAAAAGGTCGATGTGAGGAAAAAAAATATCCACAAGGAAAAACGTATGTTTTCAGAGTACGTTGGTCACTCGAAAAGAAATAAATATCATATAATGTTCAATTTCTTTTGGTTTGGCTGCAATGTTGACTAGGTGACATATGCCGTTATTTGAGGTGAGTTTAAACAGTATTTGACGTAAGTTTATTCCTCGGACATTAAAATAGTAAATACTTACATGACGTTCAGAATCGCGTTAAATTGGTAAATTTCTTTATAAACATTAATACAACGAAATATGAAATATCAGAAAGCTCAGTTCATCTTATTAATTATGTCTCTGGTCAGGTATCGATTTTGCAATATTACATTATTTTAATTTACCATTTCGTTTGGCGTCAAACGAGAACGAATTTTGATAATAAATTATGATAAAGGTTTCAAATGTTATATTTCTATTTTTCGATGTTTTTATTTGGTTAATATTACATTTTCGACTTTTACATTTGTTCGTTTCGAATTTCTAATGTCTCAGTGAAGGGTAAAACTTGCTAGAATCTTCTAAGTAACAATATCTGACGTTCATTAGTCAATTATGGGTTCCGTTTTATTTATAGTAATATTTCAGTGTATACGAAATTTTCTTAGCGTGTCAAATGTCAATAAAATGATTAACATGTCAAGATATGCTCATCAAGTTTTGTTACTTTTTTAAGATTTTCTTTCCCGACGTGTGTGTTTTGGTACAATCTTTTACATACTTCTTCATTAGTAATGCAAGAACAAGTCAACTAATATTAAGCGGATGATAAAACATTATGTGAGGATTTCCCTTTGCGTAAAAGCGGCATGCCATAGGAATCTCTAAAAAAATCCTCTCAAACGGACACATTGGATTTTCGGCGAGTTGCGAACGAACGCTAGCCAAATCCCGTGTAGTGTGGATGAGTTGATTCCTATTTAGCGAGCGACGAACATTCGGTCGTCGCCGTACCCACCGCGTGTCGGTCTTTTGAACACATCAAAGAACGCGAACATTCGCCGAGCACACCCACTACTCGGGTTGGGCGAGCAGAAATTCGCTGCTCGGCGAATGCCGAATGTATGAAACACCCTTACACAATCTCAAGTTGAAGAGCTGCCATGCGCCACGCTGTGCTTGACTCGACAACTCTCGCGAAGTGGAACTACGCACCGGCCGCTATCATCGCTCCTGGTTATAAATGCTTCCGGACATTGCGTTCTGGACATTGCGTTCTGGACATTGCGTTCTGGTCATTGCGTTCTGGTCATTGCGTTCTGGACATTGCGTTCTGGACATTGCGTTCTGGACATTGCGTTCTGGACATTGCGTTCTGGACATTGCGTTCTGGACATTGCGTTCTGGACATTGCGTTCTGGACATTGCGTTCTGGACATTGCGTTCTGGACATTGCGTTCTGGACATTGCCTTCTGGACATTGCCTTCTGGACATTGCCTTCTGGACATTGCCTTCTGGACATTGCCTTCTGGGCATTGCCTTCTGGACATTGCCTTCTGGACATTGCCTTCTGGACATTGCCTTCTGGACATTGCCTTCTGGACATTGCCTTCTGGACATTGCCTTCTGGGCATTGCCTTCTGGACATTGCCTTCTGGACATTGCCTTCTGGACGTTGCCTTCTGGACATTGCTTTCCGGACATTGCCTTCTGAACATTGCCTTCTGGACATTGCCTTCTGGACGTTGCCTTCTGGACGTTGCCTTCTGGACGTTGCCTTCTGGACGTTGCGTTCTGGACATTGCCTTCGGGACATAAATGTAGCTTCACTATGCACACGTTTTGTTGAGCTGAACTTTGCTAGTAGTGGTAGAAATAGAACCGGAGGTATGTTACTATTTTGTTAGTAATACAAGAAAATGAAATATACCCTTCTTTTATCGATACAAATAACGTTTCTATAACTCGAGAGGGAAAATGTCTAGTTTTCAAAAGTTGCTAACGTACCTTATTTTGAAACTTTTTTAATCATGGTAGGAAATAGTGTAGAGTTCACGACATTTGTATTATCTAAATGAAATTGAGACGTTGTTTTGTCGTATATGTTTATTTTAGCATAAAGCTTTTTCGGCCGCATTGCGGCCATCTTCAATGCTGACAGTTGTCTTCTTTGGACAGTTGTCTTCTTTGGACCGAGGCCCCCGGCTGCCTCAGAATCGCATTGAAGATGGCCGCAATGTGGCCGAAAAAGCTTTATGCTAAAATAAACATATACGACAAAACAACGCCTCAATTTCATTTTTATTCATCATTCAATTATATTATAGTTAAAATGTTGAATAGAGATTCTGGAGCTCGAGAAAACGTGAGTGGATGTTACTTCTCCCCCACACGCCACATACTGTTTTGACAAATAAATCGAATCGCGAAGGGTGAAGCGGGCAATGATGCTTACGTCCAAGGTGATGCTGTCGAGGGCGCTCTGCAAGGGCTCCTTAAGCGCGTCGCTCACCGCCTGCTCCAACGCTTCCTTCTGCTCGGCGAACAGCTCGTTGGCCAACTCGCTCACCACCGCGCTGATGAACGGGTTCACCAGCCCGCCCTCCAGCAGGCCGTCCACCTCCAGCTGCGGACAATTAGTAGATTTTCGTAAAACTGCGCTGTTATATCGATTGATTACTAAGGTGATTGATTTGTAGTAATTCCGGGCGCGACAGTTGCTAATCCCTTAAGGGTAGTGCGTGTTTTTGCTCTGGAGGTGGCGGTGATTTCGCCCCGCTGCATGGCGAGATCCGGCGCCGACCTTCCGTTGGTTAGGGGGGGTTTCCGCAACCGGGTATCTCCCTCCAGCAGGGCACCACCCCAGCCGGGACAAGCTCTAAGCTCCTGTACGGGCTCCCGGTATGTGTGGTAGTGTAGTGCATGTTAGTGCAGTGTGCGTAAGTAATGGGTGAGAATGGGACAAGGAAAAGGAAGGAAAGATCTCGTTTAGTCCGTGGCCCGTTTGTTAGGGTACTGCTCCGGCATTCGCCTGGTATTGTTCGGAGAAACCACGGAACACTATCAATCAGAGAAGCCGGCCGCTAGAATTCTCCTCCAGGCAGCGACAGAACTCGACCTAGCTATCAGACTAGTTTCGGAAATCCTGTCAAATTCGGGTCTCAAACCTCAGGATCTCCCGGTCAGAGGCATTGCAGTGACATCATATTATATCGATATAACGCAACGAGACAGGAACAAGAAGCCACTCTTATCGGACGGCGTTAGTTTTTAAGGACTTTAACAGTCTGTCATCCATTGAGGACAATCGAAACAAAGGAGTTGTTTCAAATGATAACGTAGAGAGTGGTCCTATTGAAAGACAAGGTATTACTTACTTCTTGGAATTTTTCATATAGGAAGAAGAACAACACACGGTCGTTATGAAAAACAATGGTGTAGGTTGGTTATGAATCCCAGCTTTGGCTTCGGTTTATAAATTTCATCCGCGTTGTTTGCTCTTTATTGATGTAATGATGGCCAATAACTATTACTTCCTTCTCAAGCACTGTAAACAAGCGTACTAATAAGTTGCCAACTCGACATAGCATGATGTCTGTTACATTGTCACTCAAGGCTTGTGGAAAAATGCCCAATGAATTTGTTCATGTATGACATTAAAAGTTAGACAGTGTTCTGGGAAAGAAATGCGACTGATAAAAAATTCTGTTCAAATACAAGATGTATTTCTGTATTCGGTCAGAATGCCGGATGAACATGAGAACTTTCTGGGTGATGTATTCTGAAGAACGTTCTCGTTCACTTTCACAAGATTGTGTCCCTCACGCTATATTTTTGACAACGATTCCTACACTGTATAACAGGATATGTTTGTTTTTCAAAAATCAAATAATTACTTGACATATTTTAACTAAAGGTAAATTGTGTTCAAATAACAACTTAATCTTTTCTACAAAAAATATCTTTCCTATCTGCTACACAAGGTGTGGAGTTTAAAATGTATTTTGTAGTAAACTGAAGTTCTCGAAAGCCCTAAATCTGCTACAAGAATAAGTGAAAAAAATTGAATTCCGAGACCTTCATTAGATACAAAATCAACGTTAATGTAAGGCAACTTTCAATTTAGAATGCAATTTTATAGTGCAATTTGAAATTAATAAATTAATTTTAAACATTATATTAATTGAGTTATCTAGTATTTGCTTTCCTAATGAAGAGTACACGTATTTTTCGAAAGAGCTTTATTTTGTTACAGGAGCTAAAAATTTTAAATAAAATATCATAGAAAAAACGCCACTTCATTCAGACAAAAAATGTATTCTAATGTTCTTTTGTTAGAGAAAATAAAGAACAGTTTGAGAGCTCCAAGACTGAGATTTTTTAATAGTTCTATTAGTTCCATTGCACCAACGCTGTTGAAAGATAACATCTTTTCCGTCATTTTAATTACAATGTGGGGTTATGATGGAATCAATTTTTAATGAAATGAAAAAATTTTGAAATATATTTTAGTAACTTTTTACTAGAATATACTCTATTCACATGATATTCTCGAAATTCAGTTTTCATTGAGAGAAATTTTAAAATTTAAAACTTCTGAGGCTCATTCAAATACACCTTATTGTGGCAATTTTACATTTAAATATCACGGATGATATTAGATTCTGAAGTTACGTACCTCAATATTTCCTACATCAATGCTCGTGCTGATCGAGCGTATCTTCTGTGTCAGGATGGTTATCACCGCCTCCACCGAAACATCAATATTTTCCACATCAACCCTGCCAAAGAAAAATATGCAATGAAGAGATGGATAAACTGCAGAACAAAAAGGCTCATGAGAAACTGTAAAATATTGGGATATATCGTCGGTGATCAATAAAATTAACACGTCTCAAAACACAATTTTGCAAGAAAAAAGCGGAGTCATGCCAAGGTTATCATAAGTTTTTATACAGAGCGGAGTAATATAGATTATTTTGAAATGTATTTCTTTTCTCAATTGAAAATTATGATTTTTAAGATGTGTAACTTTTCTTGTGCGAAGATGATATGTGCCCAGAAAAATCAAACATTCTGAAAATAAAAACAAATAAATTTGAATTTGCAGTAAAAAGTCGCTTAATTTGGAATAAAGTTAAATACAAGATAGTAGAGGTTTTAAATGCAATGCAAAGTTGAAGATAGAATCAATGCGAGGTGAAATAAAGATAGATTGCAAGATTCGTTCTGACAATGTCCAAGAATAAAATAACAGCGTGTGCTCTCCCATTTATTTTTTGCTCTTAAGGATGTTGTTTACCTACTTCTTAGATTCTGAGAAAGATTTTTTTTCGAAGTGAGTGTCAACTGTCAAGACCTTAATGAGTGAATTTCAGATGCATTGTCCAGAATTGGGAATTTTCAGCACATTCATGCATATCAAACACAATACATCACAAACTATTAAAGATAATATAATTCTCGTTGCAGCATGTATCCCATAATTTGCTCTTGTGAATGAACAAGAATAGTTAATTTGTCACTAAAAGTTTGTGTTATGAACTGAAATGTCAAGAATGAATTTATAAACAATTAATTTTTTAAAATAATCAAATCCTCTCTCTTTAGTTTTCACAATACCTTTACCATTCTAGTTCATTACAACAATATTCAATTGTGATATATATATATATATATATATATATATATATATATATATAAATATATATATATATATATATATATATATATATATATATATATATATATATATATATATATATATATAAATATACATATGTGTGTGTGTGCGTGTGCGTGCGTGCGCGTGCGTGCGTGCATGCGTGCGTGTCCCATGAGCTGCGGGACGCACACACACATGGGATAGCTTTCGCTGTGGGATAGCTTTCTGTGAGACGGTTCTCTGAGAGCCAAAAATAAAGCTGTAGCTTTTTAACACCATCTCGGTTTCTTTAGCTCTGTGACTAAAAAAAGCTCAGGCGGAGGTGCAAGGTGTGGTAACGGTAATACCGCTAACCGGCAATAGTCGGATTAATCCGACCATAAAATGTTCAAAGGATGCATTTTTAAAATTTAATTTAGGATGTTTGATGTCCCCCAAATCATTTCACGTGAATTGGTGAGAAGTGTTCTTACTCGAGAGGTCCGTTTCCATACAGTTCCACGTCTTGTCCGCGCACCTTCACAACTCCATCGAAGCTGTAGCCGCTGTTCAGCCGAAGCACAGGCACAGCTACAGTCACCTTGATCTTGATGCCCGTGATCCCGGACAGGCCCCCGGTGACAGACCCGTCGAAGTCTGCGAGGCCGGTGACCGTCAGGTCTCTGACTTCGCCATTCACCTACGGCAGATGACAGGATACGCAATATTAATAATAATAATAATAATAATAATAATAATAATTAATATTGATAATAATAATTATTAATAATAATATTCATAATAATAATATTTTTTGAGCCTATCTGATGGCCGAGATTGCTAAGGCAATAGTGCAGTGGTTGTCTCGGACCAGAGAATCACGGGTTCGAGTTCCACCTCAGCCATGGCTGTTTGTGTGTGTCTCTATGTGTGTGTGTGTGTGTGTGTGTGTGGGCGTGTCTCTTTCATCATTCCATCTTCCAGGACTAACAACTCCGGAGCATAAACATGGAAACTGCATTAAATTGCACATTCCTACCAATAGAAAAAGTAACGTGCTCCTATCACGATATTCAGTCTGAGCCCCGGTAGGATGCCCTTGCGCGGGGCCCAAGGATGG
The DNA here is from genome assembly GCA_011170035.1 of Teleogryllus occipitalis. Taxonomy (NCBI): domain Eukaryota; kingdom Metazoa; phylum Arthropoda; class Insecta; order Orthoptera; family Gryllidae; genus Teleogryllus; species Teleogryllus occipitalis. The sequence goes on from BLKR01001746.1 coordinate 42,719, forward strand.
CCGATTCGCAGAAAAAAAATTGAGTCACATGTACAATTTCAATCGTGAATGTCGAGTCAAATATGATGCACTAGTTAAATGTAGCAACGCTGACGCTGTAAACTGTTTTAAAAGTTTTTCATGCGAGGAAAATGTCTAAATATCATGCATAGCCTCAAACACTTTCTTATAGTCCCTGGCATTGAATATACCAATGAATCGTAGTAGCTGATAATGTTATACTCTCGTTCAAAAATTCCTAACACCCAATGACCTTGTGTGTATCCTCCATACGGGATATAAACTGTTAATATTGTAATTTAAAAATTGTAATAGCCGTAAAAAGTACTTGCTGGAATGGATGATGCGAATAGTTACATTGTAGCACAGCTATATTTCGAACCCTTTTTTTTTTTTGCTGGTATGCACAAAAATGAACAGTAAAGTTCACCTTTAAGCCGTTCTTCATCGTTATTCTCTAGTCCTAACATAAGTTCATTCTCAATTAGTTTCGAATATTCTGTGACAATACAATTACATTTAATTTCCCCCCCATTTTCTGGTTTTGTCCGTTTTCTTCAACTTGTTGATTCTAATGCTAGGTACTACATAGATTAATGTGTTTAATAACTTTTGGTTGGGCAGTATTTAAATACTTGTATTTGAAATACTTGTTTTAAATACACTAGTAGTGCCCGTGCGAATAATTCGCACGGAGATCAATATTTTTAAAAGTCCATTAATTACAATTTTCTTTTATTTATACTGGAAGTTCATTTTTTTGTATAAAATTTTTAGCCACTGCATCTAATTCAACATTGTAATTTAAGAGTTTATCACAGCAGAATGTACTAATTTTCTTCAACTCAGATTCTCTGTAGGACACTAACAAATCAAAATGTATGAATAATGGGACTTGATATAATTAATTCTTCCCAAATACAATAATTTAAGAATAAATCAATTCAAAATATCAATAACATTCATGATAATGTTGACCAACACGATCAATAACAGGACAAAATATCAATAACCTTTATTATTGAAAATTACAATCCATGTTCAAAAATCTATCACTAAAAATAAACTATAAAAACCAACAAAGAAAAAAATTGCCACAATAAATAAATAAAGCCTTTCTTGCTCGCGAGTGAATATAACTTACCACTTTCATTGAATTGGTCCTTCCCTTCAAGAATGGATATGAACACATTTATTAATAACCTTGCTTGTGAAAATGCTAAATAAATGTGGAACAGGCATAGGTAAATAAATACTAATTTGAGAAGAAAATAAATAAAATTTAATACACAAATAAAAATAAAATTTATACCCTATAACACACTATAAAATTAACATCATTAAATTTAACAAACAAATAAAATTTCAGGTCACTTCCCTCAATGTAATATTTTGAGTGAATAACTTGCCATTTTCTTTGAATTGGTCCTTCAAGAACAGAAATGAACACATTTCTAAACGACCTTGCTCGTGAAAATGCTACATATAGCTGGCCAAGTGAGAAAACAGGCGTAGGTAAATAAATACCAACTCGCTCAAGTGTCTGTCCTTGTGACTTGTTAATAGGTCATAGTGAAGACAATTCTTAGCGGGAATTATTTTCTACACAACATAAATGGAAGGCTTAAATCAGAAGGACAACTGAATTCTGGGTATTAAAACAGTCTTCCCTGAATCAATAACTACTGCAGAAATACAGAGGTCATGCAATGCCTTCACAATCATGCGCGTTCCATTTACCAAACCTTCTCTAACATTTAAATTTCTTATTAACATCACAATTGTGTTAATTTTCAGTGTAAGAATATGAGGTGGGAGACCTGATGGAGTTAAACTATTCAAGAATTCTAGAGGATATAACTGGGCAGAGGAGTGATCTTCACTTTCAACACAGTCAATACTATAATATGTTTTAGAAGGACCTTCCACCAAATTTTCAACAATGTCTTTATTAATTTCTGAACAATAGTCTTTTTTGTGCACAGTATTGCAACATTTGTTACAGCATCAATATTTGTTTCATTAATTTTGTGGGTAAGAAATACATTGCTTATTAAGTCATCGTAATTGCATATACACTGTGAAGGTATTTCCACCAATTCATCTTGTAAGTGGTGAGATGACAATGTTCCATTTCCTAATTTTAATAACCACTCACAAAATTCTTGATCAGCAGCTACTCTAATATTTTCTGTAAGTTTTCTTTTATTAATGAACTTCCAAAATAAACAATTTTTTACACAGTTTTCAACAATGGATAAACGGGTACCACGTCTAATAACTGGAAGGGTCCGTCTAAAATCTCCTCCAAACAGAATAACTTTCCCACCAAACAACAAATCACATTTCATGATATTCTGTAATAATTTATTACAGACAATTAGAGCATTTTTGGAAACCACTGATATTTCATCCCAAATAATAATATAATAATAAATAAGCTTTTTGTAAAACCTTTGCTTCCACAGAATCTTCTCTGATTTTGACCACAGATGATTCATTAATAGGAACTGGTAATTTAAAAAGAGAATGCGCAGTCATACCACCCTCCAATGTAGTAAACTGAAATTGTCACGAACTGCCAAACGATAGCAATAGTACCGCAGTTGTGTTGTAGAATTCCTAACTGCAGTTCTATATATATCAACATGCTGAATGCCTGGCTGCCATCCTGAATCACCACGGGGAAACAGGAGTGGATAGCTCATAGGGTCAACATGAGGATTCATGTTCGATATAATGGAAATTCTCTCTGAGCTTTTTGATCTTACTACGAAGTCAAATTTTCCTGGTTCCTCAAACATAAAGGCTGCAGCTATTTCCTCCGATACTGGAATATTGTACCGACGCTTATCAAATGCATTTTCCAAGGAGAATTTTAGCTCCATATTTTGAACATGATTCGTAATGTCCTTCATGTGTTGAAAAAGCTGAGCATAAGGATTTATATGGAGAATAATTTCCTGTAAATTCTGCATAATATATCTATCACAAAAACGATTTTAATGCCTATCTATACGTTTATTTACGGCTTCACTTGCATCTAAAATGAATAAACCTGCATATGATGGCTGAATGTTATTTTCTGGAATCAAAGGCCCAATAGCATGATATATCTGTCCATGAATTTTTAGACAATAAGGCCCTGACCCTCGTAAATGAACAGCATTTAACTGAACAGATGCAAAAGCCAGAGCATTATTATACTGCCGTATGTTTTCAAGATAATTTCTTGTTGTCGAATCATTTGCTTCGATTAGCTCTCTAAGAAACTGAGGCACGGCAATTGGTGGTAATTTTATTTTCCCCTTATGGCAACATATAGAAGTATTCTGCTCACCTCGGAAAAGTTTTGCAGAACAATGACAACATCTATAGTACATTCCACCAACACTGAACAATGGAACTTCACTGTCAGATTTATATATTCTGGCAGCATCATAACTAAGTGAAAGGTCTCTGCTTGCACTTCTATTGCGACGGATGCCATGCGTTTCATCTGCTTGAACTTGCATGCTCATTTGACAGAGCCCGCCTTTCCCGTTTTCTTCTGTCTTCTCTTTCCAGTGTAAGAGGTCTTTTACGTGGCATATTTGTCCTAAAAAAAACAACATCTATGAACATTGAGGATTTAATGTTAATAGAACTAAAATGTAATTCTTAAAATCATAATACATAGTGCTATTTAATTTGCAGAATTTTTTCTTGAATATATTTAATAATCAGAACATATATCTCTAAACTAACCTTTATTTCAAGTCCCTCTGCGCTATTTAGCTGCACCAAGATGTAGGCAGAATGAAGGTTGAACCTATCAAAACAAAATATGGGAAATAAAATTGTTGCAAAAATGCTTGCTTATATTATAAATAACCGCAAAATAGAGTGAAAACAGTTAATTTAGGTCTGAAGAATAACAAATACAAATATATTAGAAAGAATTTGAAGAGAAAAAGAATCTTTTAAAAGAAATAGAATCTTAAAATTTTTTAAGAGATTATCTAACATTACAAAAATAACTTTTAGTCCTAAAAAATAAATAAAAAAGACATTCATGAACATTGAGGATTTAATGTTACTGGAACTAAAATTTAATACTTAAAATCTTAATACATGCAAATAACAGGAATTTCGAAATTCTTATGGGCCAAGATACAAACGACTGTGGCACTCTTTAGTGTAAAAAAAGATAAAAGTGAGCCATACAAACAATGTAATCTACTGCACATCTTGGAGTATATTGGCAGAATGCAATTGACTTGCAATGTAATTGGATATTACTAACCTTTAACCACTGGTAAACCGCACTGCACGCACATGAAACTATGCTATTCTGTTGCACCAAGATGGATGCAGAATTAAGCCATGTGCTCGTAAAAAAATCTTGTACCTACCAATTCAAAATATCAAATATAAGACACTAATATAAAAATTGCACAGAACTTATCTCTGCGTGCGATATAATCGGATACAATATACTAACCTTCGCTGTTAGCCAAATCCGCTGCCATTTCTCTGTAACTAAATTCGCTGTTCAACCGCACCGAACCGCACACGAACACCAAATGTATTGGCGCTTTCAAAATTCACTTTCAGAAGTTACAGGTTCGCCAACTTAAATTTTGCGAAGAACGTTGAGTTCTTGTAACAGTTATTTTTTGTGAATACCTTATTACACTTGGTTGTCAGTCTGTAACTCAGTAAACTTTTTTACATTCACAACTTTCATTGTTCAATTTGTTTATATTTGGCCATGCGCTCGGAGACATGGCGTTATAATAATGATATGCCGCAGGTTCCCCAACTCATATTTTGCGCAGGACGTTGTGTTATTGTTTTAATTATTTTTTTGTAAATAACGTTTTAAGAATTACGAAAATGCAAAACTGATTACAATTGTGGAAATAGAAAATTTTTTTACACCGATAAACACCCTGATCATACGAATACATCTAGTGGTTATCTATATCTCAGATCACCATTTTACTGTATTAATTATATGGATTTTACTTTTAAATAACTGAATTTTTGAGTTTTTGACATGCATTTTAGAGATATATTTAAATACATTTTTAAAATGCATGTCCAAAAAACTCAAAAATACAGTTATTTAAATATAAGATGTATTTGAAGTATTTCAAATACAAGTATTTAAACACGGTATTTAAATACTTGCATTTGAAATACTTGTTTTAAATACATTTTATATTATGCAGTTGTTCAAATATAAAATGGATTTAAAATAAGTATTTCAAATGCAAGTATTTAAATACTGTCCAACCCTGATATGTGTTGGTTTCTTATTAACTAACGTACAATTAACTTAAAATTATTACAATGGGGGAGGAATCCCTTGTGGGTCCTCTTAATCAGCTTCCAATTCAGAAATTTTGATGAAAAATGAGTGATTGAGATATTTATTTATAATTCTGGTCTGATGGATAGGATTTTTGCCGAGTTTGGAAGCCCAGCTATCCAACATGTGAAGATATAATTGAATAATTTTTCTAATAAGATTGATGGGTGTGTCTGTATAGAATATGGCCGTACCATCCGCAAATTGAGTTGTTTGAATATTATTTAGTTTAGGCAACATAAAAGTTGAATAAGGTCGGAGAAAGTAGAGAGCCTTGAGGGAGTCCAGCGTTTATTGATCACGAATTTGAAAGGTGGTTGTTAACATTTACCGAAAATTTTGTATTGTCAAGAAAACTATTTATTATTGAGAGTATGTAGTATGGAGTACTAATTTTGATTAGTTTGTAGTTCAGAGCTTGATGCCATGTTCGGTTAAAAGATTTCGTGATGTCTATAAAAATCGTTATTTTGTGATGTTTTCTTTGAAACGCTGTATATTCTGTAATACGGAGTAACTGATGTTGTGAGGATATTTTTTCTGCGAATCCAAATTGTTCCATTGGCATGGCTTTTGTTAAGTGGAGATACTTGTTTAGTATGTTTAGGATAATTTTTTTCGAAAATTTTTGAAAGGTTTGCTAACAAGCTTCTAAGGGCGATAACTATCGATGAAGTTTTATTTTGTCCGTATTCAGTTGGCGTTCTTCAAATTTTATAAGTTCCTAGGTTATACTGTACGTAGGTGTTTGCCAATTTAATATTAAATTTGAATTAGGAATATAAAACACGTATTACGAAACATTTCACTTCTTATGTTCATAGTAGAAACTAACAATAATTGATAGTTCTGTTGCGTGTTTCACATGTTCCAGACCAGTGTTGCTATCCTCGTAGAAGAAAATTATAGCGTCGTGGACCGACAATTACTGGCATATAAGCAACAGTACCCACATAGATTTATTTAGGTGGTGTTACAATTGCACATATCTTCTTGAGTTCCAAACTCCCTTCTCTTTTACTACATACTAATATGAAAAAAGATGATTTGAATGCACTGCTGACAAATAACTAACCCTCCACTCGTCTCACAATGACTGGTCTCTAGGCTTCGGCATTGGCAACAATAAGGAAGATGGACGAAAATCTATGTTTTCCGTTCCCTAGTATAGACAGATCTGGACCATCCACTGAATAATATTTGGAAGTGTTTGAGAAGCCGGCGCACTACACGAGAACATGACCTTTATTTTTTATAGTCCAAATTTGAAAGTAGTGGTGCTACGTCAATGAGTGAAAGACACAGCTACTTTTATACGCAATGCTGTTGTATTTGCGTCTGTCAGAACTTGTTTGTTAATCATATAGCATACACGTGCTAGAATAAAGATGGTAGTTATAAATATATGCTTATATTATGTTTGCTTCTAGCAACGTTAAACCAACAGTATATAAAGTATCTATCAACAAACTTTATAAATTCATGTTCATAAAAATTAAATTAGGTGTTCTTTGTTATTATTGTATGTTATATTTCCGGACGTAAAAGCAACATCCTTTCAGAAGAGTACATTATTAATAAACTATTTTTTAAAAGTGTAGGATTTATTTACAGTATTGTTGATTTTACTGAAATTTTTTCAATAAAACTCACTCCTTTATGCTCCGGAGCTATGTCTGGTGAAGGAGGCTATGAATATTATGGCAGAGATGACTCATATTTCGTGCAAAAATGGCGAAAGCGTATTTTTGGTGTAATAATAGGTCGTATTAAATACTTTGTTCATAAAAATTGTTCTTTAAAATGCTACTGCGTTACAAACAGTGTGTTACATATTGCTATAAAATTCGTCGCGTGAGTCTTGCATGGTTACGATCGCGATCGCTGTCGCCTAAAAAAACAAACTCTTGTGTTATTCTTATCGTTTGAAGGGCCCATCTTATCTGTATGACCTTCTGAAATACTGTTTGATATCGATAACGAGATGAGTTTAATGCTCAAAATGTTGGTAATGAGATGCGTGACTCTCGATAGTGATTGTCTCTAACTTGAAAAATCAACATGAAAAAATGCTGACACGTCGTCTTCTTCCTCTAATCAGATCAGTTTGTGAGTTAAAATATATTTCCACTTCAGTTTGGAGAAGCATCAGTCAGTGAATACTTTTGCACATGATCAGATGTTGCGCCATGCGTAGTTTTGATTATCTCCGAGAGATTGAGTGACAATTACAACATAATTCCCATTTTACTGAAATCCCTAAAACTTTCCTGGCTTTTATATTTTTTATAAAAGCATTATACAGTTTCGTATAGAAAAAATACAAAACCTATTGTCTTAATACTGTACTAAGATTTCTTTTAACTCTGTTCTTCTGTATTCATTCACTATATTCAATCAATAACCACAATAAAATCTCTTTGTTAATACTTTTCGTAAGACTTCCTAAATATTTTACATTTTGAAAATCTGCTAATGATACTGATGTATGGGGTTTGTTGCAGTTTTTACAAACAACAATACAATACCGTGAAGACAATAGTGTATTCTAGAGCAATTTTATTTGAAATATTGTATTATATCTAACTGCCATACCTTTACTAGCTATTAACACAATGAAGAAAACGCTTTCAGATGAATCGTCTATAACTATCACTAGGTCAATTAAATTTATCTTCTTTAAATATATACGCGAACATTTGATTTTCAATTATTTCGAAATTACCATCTATAAGGTTACTTAAATGCAGAGTTCATATGAAACTCATTATTTATTCGTCGTTGCATGAGCACGCATGTTCTTGAAGGAAGTGAAATCAGTAAAATTTTGCCCAACACTACAAAGTTATAAAAGATGAGAAGAGTAATTAGATATGTTTGGAGACTCTTAGATCAGGATGGCTAACAATTAGGTTATATATATATATATATATATATATATATATATATATATATATATATATATATAAAATAAATTTTGAATTGTACTATGAAATTGTAAACACCTTTGCAGTATGTTTCCATGTATTTGATGCCTTTTAACTTTAACGTAAACTGACGATCTTTTAAATGGAGTTCTCATAACGTTGCAATTTGCATACTTACAAGTTCTTCCTACCGTACTACTTTGAATATCTGCATTGTGTAGATATTGTGTGATTATTGATATTAGTTGAGCAATTTTACACACTATTTTATGTTTAATTTAATTTCATCTGATTCAAAGTACATATGTTTTGATTATTAACATATTTTTTTAAATGTTGAATAATGATACCTATTTGATTGGTTATTTTGGATATTTTTTCGAACAATTCGAGGCAGAGTTGAGACTTTACAACGTGGCCTGACTCACTCTCGCTGACTATACGTTCACATTTTCACCCCACTCCCATCCTTAGAACAGGTGACGATATGTTTCCTCATTCTTTTACGGCCCATCCCTCATGACCTGCCATGTAGCTCTTGATTCTTATCCCCTTATGACCCATCCCTCCTGGAGGTCTGTCAGGTGGTGGTAGCCGTGGGACATCCGCGAGAATACCGAGGGGGTGCTAGGTAAACCGGAAGAATTTTATGGTTGTTGGCACTTTTAATTTAAAATAAATATATTTGTCTCACTTATTGGGACCTTATCACCTTTCTCACTATCTTCGTAACCATAGGTTAGGAAGAACTGATGATTTTATGTATATTTGGCATTTTTTCTATTAGAACGTATTTATTACGCCACCAATTGTTCCATATAAGTCTTTCGGACCAGAGAATGGATGTGGGAACTGAAAACAGAGTGGCTGATTTACTTCATTATCCTATTTTTTCAGCTTCCGGAATTTAGGCTAAATTGGTATTTTTTTCAATTATTAACTATTTCTGTCAAAATTTACGTGTATCTCCTTGCGCCCCTTTATTAAACTTAAAGATCTTTGGAATGACAATAACATACCTTATTCCTGACGTTTGTACCAAGTTATAGCATAAAAACATCTAATCTGTTTTTTAATGATTTCTAATGAACTTCATGTAATGATTTTTATGACATCATGAATCATGGTAATACACGTTTTTTCGTCTCAGAGACTCTCAAGCTGGAGCAATCAACGAAATCACGACCTCAAATTTTTGAACCGAACACAATATTTTCGTCTATACTACATATAGACGAGGGCGTAAAAATAATGAATCAAGAATTTCCAGCAATAATAACATTGGTATAATTTAAACGATTACATTAGTTTCGCATTAAGTAAAACCAAACGTAATGAATACATGTAGTTTTTCCCCAACCCATTTAAAAGATAAAGAACACTTTATTTAAAGTAGGGTTTTCCTAACAGAATCGCTAACAACCTTAGTGCTTTTAGATTTTAAAGGGAGTCAGTGATGCTTAAAATGTAGATTGGTGCCCGAGAGTGCGCATAGGAAACTGATAGGTAATATCAAGATCAAAATGATTACAAAGATTAAGTTGAAAATTATTTTTTCTCTTAAATGAAATTCAAAATATGCAATAACACTCTAGAAATTCACTTTCTTTCGGAATTTCACATCATTTCCATTAATAAAAATCGCACTTCCGAACAATTAGAATCTATGAATTGGTTTCTAAAAAATTATTTATATTTGTAAAAAGTGAAAATAATTGAATAATTAACCAATATGTTTTCAATGTCTTTTTCCAAGATCTTTATGTCATTATTATATTACAGTACTTTTTAAGCAATAATTTGTGTTAAGATTATGTCCAACGTTTTAGAAAAAAATCGGGTGAGTGTTGAGAAAATTTTAAAAATGTTCCAAGAGCTTCATTGAAAGTATCCCCAAGAATTAATGAATGTTTTTCAATATCGCAGAGCTTCAATACAGACCAGATGGACAGGGGTTTCTTCAATTTGGAAATATCCTACGCATGGTTTAGGCGCTAGTGTTGTTCACATACAACGTAAGGACGGACCGTCGTTTTGAAAATATAAAAAATATATAATAATAATAATAATAATAATAATAATAATAATAATAATAAATTTAAAAAAATGAAAAACAAAACAACGAAAAAGAAAAGAAAAAAAACAACACTTTTTCGTTATCATGGGACCCCAAAACGTGTATTTCCGTTGAAATCTCGCAATCGATTTTCCGCAGCATTTCATAACTTTCTCTATACTACGTATAATATGGCATGTATATCTTTCCGTACGTATACGAGAGAGTAAAAAATGAACGAAGCAAACCACTCTTTTAAAACGAGCGAGTGCGAGGAACGCGTCATAACGCCGGGCGCGTTGCACCCACCGCGTAGGAGCCGGCGCTGACGAGGCTGCCGTTGGCGAAGGGCAGGCTGAAGGGGTCGAGCGGCGGCACGCCCAGCGCCTCGTCGCCCTCGCGGATGATCTGGCGGATGCTGTCGAAGAGGTCGCGCGCGGCGGCGTCCCTCCGGGCGGCGGCGGAGGCGTCGGGGCCGGGGCGCGCCAGCGCGGGCGCGGGCGCCGCCACCAGGGCGCACGCGAGGGCCACGGCGACGGCGAGGAGCATGGCGGGGCAGGCGGAGTGCGCCGCGCGCCGCGACGCCGCTTCTTATACGCGCGTGCTGGGCGCCTATCTCGCGCGCTGCCCTCGCAGGCACTCATGGCTGGAGTGCTGGGGGGGCTCCGATAGATTGTGCGATTCAGTGCGCGCCAACTGCAATTGTCATTAGTTCCGTAAAGGCCCGTTCACAATGCAATCACAAACATAAGCATAACACATAGACATAGACATTAACACAAGCGAAGAGTTGGCGTATTCACAATGTCGAACATAAACATAGGCAAAATAAGAGTTTCTATTGGCTATGAGACGCAGCACACGAATCGACACGAATAGTTCGCCTATCGACTTCGATACTCGATTTCGAGTTAACGAACTGTGATTGGCTCATTCCCTATGTCTGACATAAGAATAACCACAGAAGCTTGAAGCTTGCAAGCTCTTAAGTTAACGTCTTACGTGTTATGCTTATGCGAACGCATTGTGAATGAGTCCACTTGTAGACGTAGTCCTAACTTTTATGTTAACGCCATGCTTATGCTTATGTTTGCATTGTGAATGGGCCTTAAGTGTGCTGCATGCTTTTTTCGTGGGAGGTGGCGGTGATCTTTCCCCCGTGGATTGTGAGATTCGGCGCCGATCTATACGCCGGCTTTCAGTGGTTTCCAAAACCAGGTACGTCCCACCAATAGGGTAAGCTATCAGCTAGCGAACGATCTCCCGACTTGGTTCTTGGTTCTTTGTGAGGAGTAAATTACGTGAAACATCACTTTTATAACCAGAAAGATTGGGAGTGGCAGACCCTGACTTGAGTCTGCGATATTGATGAAATAATTCAATTTTGGAAGCTAATTACATGGCGGCCAACTTCTATTTTAAACATGAGCATTGAGATAATTTTTACTTTTGGTATACATACGTATATAAGGGAGAAATACACGTAGTGCAGAGAAAGTTATGTAAAGCTACGGAAAATCGATTTCGAGATTTCATCGGAAATACACGTTTTGGGGTCCCCAGATACCGAAAATGTGTTTTTTAAAACGTCCGCCGTCTCTCCGACTGTTGGTCAGCCTGACCTTCTGTCTGTCCTTCTTACTGTCTGGAGTATGTGAACAACACTAGCGCCTAAACTATGCATTGTTTTTCTTCCAAACTCAATGAGTTCCTGTCGATCTGGCCTGAGTCGAAGAACTGCGATTTTCAATATTTCAACTGTTTGATTGATTCATGATTTCAACTGTTATTTTCAATATTTGGCGTAATTTCGATCTCTGTTGGGCATAATTTCATCCGTGAAGTAGTCCTATTAAATACCACTCGTGCTTTGGAAATTCTCAGACAAATACCCTCCTCGGTTCGCGAGTCGGGAATTTACCGACAATTTCCAAAGCATTCGTGGTATTACCTATGATAAGCTTACGAATGAGGACCGCCACTCCACCATCATTTCTATTGGAAGGTCTGTCCGTTCTTCAAATATTATATCGTGGAATTGAAGAAATTTGTCAAAGGCTGGAGATGCATTTCCAATAGTGTCGCTATGTCTGTTTTATATTCCTGTACAAGATAGGATAGAAATAGTATTTTGTTTACTATGCCGTTTGTATTCCAGTTGAGGAAGTTTAGATTATGGAAATTAAAATGTACCATTAATGATATGCGAAGTAAGGACTACTACTATAAGGTTCTGAATTTGTAGTATTAAGGAAGAAATAATTCCGTTGAATAGATTCACAAAGAATTGTCTTCGATGATTTTGAAGAGAGTACCGTAAGTTAGTGGGGAAAGAATTTTAGGAGTGGAATAAATTCTATTTTGTAAGTTGTATGTAAACATTGTTGCAAAGGGCTGGGAAGTTTTTGGAATGGAGTGAAGGGTGCCTTTTTGAGAGAATGAAGTTTGTTGTAAACATTCGAGTTGTTGAAGTTGTTGGGCATTCAATATATGCAAAACGGACTTGCCTTCTATGGTAGCAGATGCATTTTATTGACGGAGGCTGTATGATTTCCCCTTCAGTTAGCACAAATTAGTAGAGTTTTTGTATTTAACAGAAACGGCTAACATTAACAGTTATAAATAACGTAACGTCGAATCTTGTGCGAATCTCAAAGAGAGAGTTTCTGCGAAATGCTTACGCTTGCTTACGCTTTTAGGGAGCTGGCATCTGATAGCAATAGTAATAAGTTACACAAGTTTGTGCATTTCGTATTTCTTTTATCGATTTTTCCATTTTGTATAATGTAGTTTCGACTTAGTACTTCGATTTTACATCGTAGTCATTTGTTTCGTGGAAAACAATACTTAGAAGCGATTGTTAGGTGATTACTTTTTTTTACTCTCTGGATATGTTGCTCCCTGCTATGGAAGAATGAATTGGAGCATGTGTACTTGGAAATATTGATACGGACGATGAATAAAATGCAATTTTGCACGAAATTTTAAAACAAAATCGACCTGGAATTATAAAGTCTGTAAAATTTGACACGTTGAATTGTTTATTTTGAAGGATTTGCTCCTTGGCCAAACCATGAGAATTTCAATATTCCTTCTCACTGCCTTCCATCCTCATATAGGGTATAGAAGCAAACACTTCTTTGAATGGCATACATCATGTTTTGCAGAAAACCGCAGTTGGCTTTTGTCCGCCATGATGAATACGACTTCTCTAAGACACACTAAGAACCCTAAACAAATAAAACCGGCAACAGATTCGGTACTCGTTACGAAGCCTCGCTTACCAAACCGGACCCCATAAACGCTTATATATGCCACAGAGACCGTAATTGGTGTTTCGGGCGTCACGTGACAATAGCCGGGTCCACTTATCTTCAAGTGTCGATGTGCAAGAACTGTATATTACTCTATATACTCATTAGGTGAAAGGTTGCCACTGCTGGACGTATACACTATTTTCGTTTGTGTTTTGCCGTAGTTATGGGTGTGATTAAAGTTTTCATTTTTTACATTGCAACACGGTTTCAATATTTTCCCTAAGTTTAGCCGTTATGATAAAAAGCAGTAAAAATTAAATTTGAAACGGATTTTGCATTCAGTAGTCGATGTGTTTTCTACCAGGCACAAGGGTATTGAGGAGCAATTTGTTTTATATAATCTGGTTCCTTTGTGTCGCTGTTGTTACGCAATGTGGATATCCACATCGGTCAATGAGGTGTGACTTCCCTTCATCGTAGCTTTTATGTTTATAGTTTTCGGATCACGCCATGTAAAGCACTCCGCAATATTTTCACTGAGGAAGGTCAGTATATTTCGAAAGTCATTTTTTGCGTTTGTATTAACTTTAACCACATGGCCGCGGAAGGAAGTACTGTAGTGGTTTATCACAAGGAAAATATAAAATACGAGGGAAAATAATATAAATTTAATACATCGTAGTAAACACGATAGGCGTAACAATGGCCGAAGGAAATTGACGCAAAAATGCAATCGTTTAGGAAACAGAAAAATATTAATACGAGTAATTGAAGGGGGAGAAGCAGAACACACAAATGTTTTGTTTAAGTAGGAAAGGATACTTGAGAAAATCCGTGGGACAATAAGTAATTTGCGAAAGAATTAGGATAGCAAAGTCAAGAAATAAATGAGTTAACATGGACGAACGACCAACAAATCAGAATAGGACCTCATGCGAGAAATGAAATGTACTGCGCATCACACATGACGAAGAAAACCATAGGGGTGAAGATGAGATTGGGAAACTGGCAACACACTGCCAGGCCACTTGGAGCGCTAGTTGAAGGAATATCAAGCAATGATTGGCTAGTGGTTTTCGCTTGTTTTTGTACGTCATATCCAGCATGCACGCGATTTCCACATGGCGGACGAGTGAACCTTATTGCCGTTGGTTACGTTCATACTGTCCTTTAATGTTCTGTGCGTTCATCTGTGTGGCTTGTGTGTTTCGCGTTTTATGTGTGGCTTGTGTTTTGTTTATGCTAGTGATAATGTAATGATGTTTTTAAAGGATGTTCATGAACATTTGTATACCTTTTTAGAAAAAAATGGTCATTTAAATAATTTGGAGAAAAAGTTTTGCTGTAACTTTAAATCGCCTGATGATATGTTGTTCTGTAAAGTACACTTATCAGAAGAACTTATTTTAAAAAAATGTGTACGTTTTTTAATATACAAATATGTAATAGATGAAAAACAGAAAATACAAAATAAAAGAAAAACTACAAAAGGTCATGAAAAGACAGTGAAAAAATTTAAAATGTTGTAGTTTGCCTTGAATATTGCTTAATATAAATTGTAAAATAAAGGCAATGATTGATTTGTATTTCTTTGTTTATTCATTTTTATTCTTTCGTTTCCTCCATTACCATATTAGATGACTTCCCTCAGTTATGATCTTACTCAAGTACATTACGAAAATTGATAATCTATTGAATTTTAGTACAATTACAGTAGAATATAGCGTCTTAATATTAAGTAACTTTCACGATGGGTATGAGTTAAATTAATTTTCATACGCTGTGCTAGGATAGCTTCGGACGGCGGGCGGTTTATGAAGTTCTTTGCCAGGCCACTTGGAGCGCTGCGAGCGACTTTCGTTTCCGTCATTTAACATTGAGGGTACACTTCTATCCTTTAGTGTTCTGTGAAGAAAACCCTAGAGAGAGATAGTTGAAAGGCGCATAATATGAACAAAAGAGGAGAGCTGATCGGGCGTTGATGGAGAACAGATCGCAGAGAGAACGGATCGGGTGCTGATAGTAGGCAGATCGAGAGAGAGGACTGCTCGCGATGTCGGTATATTTAATTTTAAAGATAGCAGAACGTAAACAACGTGACTAGGTTATATCAAGGAATTAAAATCAGTAATGAAGGAAAATTACATGTGTGGAGTCATGGACATCGAAGGAGTTACAAAAAGTTGGTAAAATGGGATTGGAGTGAACAATGCATCGGTCAACAAGGCAGAAGCTTCATAAAGGAAAGTAAAACTGGGGCACTTTGGTTGAAATTTCCGAATTATTAATGTAAGAACATCAAGTTTTGTCATAAGCAGAATTAAATTTTATTATCATTCTTTTACAATTAATTATAAGGAGGAGAACGGCCGAGCGTGCGAAAAAAGGGGAGGGAATTGTAATAGATCCTTTATTTAATAATAACAAATTGTTGTGTCAATCAAGTGTGTTGTTTGTTTCCTTTTGTTATTTTTGTTATTCATTCTAAGAAAAGGTGATATTAGTAACAACTGGAGCAGAATCAACAGGAGCAGAAAACATAATATTGCCTGTAATAAATACCAGAAGGTGGTTTAAAATACGTAATATTTTTGTTTTAACTGATTTTCTGTAGAGGCAGACTATCGAGCCTACGATAATATTAATTTACCCTGACAGCAGCTAAACTCTATATAAATATGATAGGAATAATATAATAAAATTTTCTTATTATAATAATATATATTACAAGGAAAAAGAGCAGTTACAGTATTAAAGTAGTTCTCGCATTTTTTGAATGACATTAATCGGAATTTTACTTAGGTATACTTGGAATATACTTAGATTTTACTTATACTATAGAATACTTATTTAAGAAATAGGTACCCAAATTGTTCAAAGCATTGTCGCCTGGATCGGGAATCGAATGCGGGACTGACAGGGTGGTGTAAATTGGGAAATAAACATCGTAAGAAAACAAATTACAGTTCGAAATCGGAAAATTGGAATCAATCCAATATTATAACAAGATGTTACATTATGAATATCATACAAAGTCATTTTGTAGCAATTAAAATGAACTATGGTTTTAATTTAAATTTGACTATTGTTCTTGCGGAATCTTACGGACTGATATTGATAGTAGTTAATAGACAAAAATTGATTCTTCTAATATTTATTACAATACAAAACTGATTATTAATTTTTATAGTAGGTCCTGGATTATTACAACACTCGTTATAACTTTTATTTCGACCCTGATCTAATTTTTGCGAAATTTGTCTTTAGATAATAAAAGAAGATAAACGAATTTTATTATCTTTTCTTGTTACAGTAATAGTGGGTGGTGGCAGGCCCAAAGCTGCCATGATATTGGAAAAATCATTTGTCCTTGTTTCTAATAGCAAAAATTAGGTCATGTTCACAGTATGAAATTGCTGAAAGTGATAAATATACAATGTTTTATGAAGGAACACGCAGTCCGGGTATCTTTTTAAGATATACATTATTTGCTTTTATTATTACAATCACTTTTGAAACAGTTATTCTATTGTAGGGTTTCTAGATTACTTTTTTTGCTGCCTGATTGCCAAGAACACATAAATTTTGTGAGAATTTACTAACAAATAAAATATCAAGCAAACAAATAAGACACGAAATCATTTAAAATGAAATACCTTTTACTAGTTACATGTGGCGTCGCCGAAGCTGTACACTGCTTTACAAGTATTTTAATGTGTTAAAAATTTCAATGATATTTCAGTTCTGTCATGCCTAGCTTTGTTCAAATATGTTCTTACAGTATCTGGCAATGGAATTACCAATGAATCGTAGAAGATTTTAATGTTATACTTCCGTTCAAAAATTCCCAACACCCAATGGCATTGTATTTTACCTCCATACGGTATATGAATTGGTAATATTGCAATTTCAAAATTATAATGTCCGTAAAAAGGCTTGCAGTAATGGATAATGCGATAGTTATAATTAGTAATAATAGTTAGAATTAAGCACAGCTATGTTTTTACGTTTTGTTTTCAAATATGAACATAAGCAGCAGTAACATGTTCTGCGTTATTCTCTTTTCCATTATCTTAATTGGTTCGCAAAATTCTGACGCAAAAGATTCTACAACTACATTGGATTCCCCTAATTTGGTTAATACGTCCACATTTTTGTCCTCTAACTTTTTAAGATTTTTAAACTTCACAAACTCAACCTGATCTCAGAGCACAAGGAGGTTCGACACGATATTTAGGAGGTATCCCACAACATCTGTCATCCCCGAGTAGAATGGATGCCTAAAGTTTGATGCGACGTTTTTATCACGAAGTGTGTAGGGAAATAGAAAAATGAGTACCTACTTCAATATCACTCTTTATTACTATTACTCAAAAATTCATAACATTTTTAGTGTTAGACCTAAAAACTTTGTTATAATTCATAGCACTTTAATTTAAGAGAGCCATTGTTATTTATTCAGGAATCCGTATTCTCCTTAATTCAAATCAACAGGTACGCAAGGATAGGCTGTGAACTGCAATATAACCCATGACAAAATATGGAAAGTGAGTTGCAACTAGCAATCTCAACATTAAGGCTAGAGCTCATTGGTTACATCAAACACTTAAGCAGTGACGTGCCTGCTAGGTAAGCTAGGACAGCAGAGTCCTAGAGAAACGACAGAAATTGTTAGAATTATTTATTGCAATTACCCCTTTCGTCAGTGAAACGAAGTTTTTAAATTTGTCAAGAACGATAGCACTGGTTCGTGGTATAGCAAAGCACCGCATTGACCATAGAAATATGACACTGACAGGGAAGAATGTTACTGAAAGAAAAGAGGCAACAAGATAAACAAGCCTGACCAAAATGAGCACTTTTATTTTCAAATACTTGATTGTATTATTTTGCTTATACTCATAGTACGCGTACAGATTGAAATTACTTACTCAGTATATATTTTTGTTACATACAGTTAACACAAAATCAATCTTACAACAGAAATTAAAACAAGGTTTAAATCGAAATTTTTCTATAGAATACAAAATTCTGATGAATAAAGTTGTAAGAATGAAAAGTTCCAAGTTACGAGCTTGAGATGTAAAGATGTCCATCTGACAAAGTCTGCAGATCTGCCAGTGGAAGCGATGTCAAGAAGCAAATATAACATCAGAAAGGTGAAACCAAGGTTTTGGGGGGTTCTTCTACAGACGAATCAGAATAATTTTTTCAAACTTCTAGGACATGTGTATGAATAACAACGATCACGTTTTGGCAATGAACATATAGTGTGAAACTGCATGTTACGGAGTTACATGAATTTCTATATGTAGCACTTGCCCCTTATTTATAGGCAACTTGTTAAGCACAAATGTTCAACAGGTCACGTTCTGATGCTCTCAAGGAGACTTCATGTGCATGTGGATATCTGTACACAGGAGATTGTCTAAAATTCAGGGGCAAATTCCACATTAATGCTTATAATTAAGAACCGGATTTTTAGGTGTTGCACCTACAGACAAAACGCATTGGGAAATTTCGTTTTTTACTTCTAAAATGTTATATAACCCAATAGAAAGCATTTAAGAAACTTGCCGTGCCTCTAATTTGCACCTAAATGACCCCACTGCACCTAAATAGACCTTCTACCCCCATTTCTCCCCTACGTCCCAATACTTGCACACAAAAAAAACGTATTTTGAATGAACACATTACATGAAATATTTTGTTTACAGTTAAATCGAACATTGTTTAAATTGTGCACTTTGCTACACTTTGCTCCAAAATAACCTGCCTCTATTTTTTCCATCAAGAGAAAAAAGGCGAAGTAGACCCATTATTGTTCATTATCAGTTATCGCGAAAGAGGGATCTTTTTGAACGGAAATCTTGCCAATGTCAAAGGTGCTTTAAAACGAACACAGTTATGTTCTGATGTATTTAGTATGTTGCTATTTCACGTCTAACATTTGTGCACTTCTGACTGCAAATCTGATGTTTTCTCAACCGATGTGTTCATTACGAGCTGGATCGCATTTACCCCATCGTTAACTTAAGGACATATTTCAAGAAACTCCTGTAGCCCATCACGCTGCATAGATTTGTTAACACTAGAAAGATGGAGGTGGGTCAATTGACCCATTTCTGAATTTTCAAAGCTCTCCTTCAGGAATCTTTTAATTTTTGGGACAGAAATTCCTTGACTGTTAATGATTCTCTATCTAAATTATCTGGTAATGTTTTAAAAGATGTTCTTTTAATATTTCTCTTCAATGATTGAAATTTACCTTTAAGGGCGGAAGTGGATCAATTGACCCACTGTAGATGGAGCCATCTATTTTTCACAAACAATTGCACGGGTCAGTTTCGCAGACATATTGAAATATCTGCGCTTTGATATAAGAGAAACCAGAGTTCAAAGGAAACAGATAAACTATGTCTCGCATTTGAAGTATGGAAAAAATTTACAAAAAATTGCAAGAACAGCTTTTCCCTCCGAGTGTAGGTGCCCTTTTACACAGTATACGAGTAATAAACCAGACAAATATGGAATTAAATATTGGCTTCTCACAGATGTATGTTGTGAATGGGTTTTCATACTTGGGGAAAGATGAAGCTAAGCCAGCCAATCGATCGATTAGGTGAACATGTTGTATTGCGTCTTGCTGATCAACTTCTGGATAAAAAATGAAATATTACAACAGACAGATTGGTTACATCACTGAGGCTCTCAAAAGAATTACAAAGAAGAAAAAGAAGTTTAGTTGGTACGTTGAATTGAAGAAGGAGAGATGTGCCGACTTCTGTAAAGAACCCTAGAGATCCATTACACATCTGTTTTCTATAAAGAAGAAAAAGCACTGCTAACGCATTATCAGGATGAAATAAAGAAAAAATTCTTGTTATGAGTACACTTCACGAAACAGTTTCTGTTGATGCCAATGAAAAGAAGACTCCAGAAACTGTTAGATTCTACAATGATACTAAATTTGGTGTTGATGTCATTGATCAAATGGCCCGAAATATACTGTGCATGCAGAAACACGACGATGACCAAAGCATGTCTTTTACAACATTTTCAAAATGGCTATAATAAATACACACACTTTATTCAAAATCGTTACCGGAATAAGAAAAACCCGCAAATAATTCATTCGTGAAGTCGCAGAGCAATTGACAACTCCATTTTTCCTCTACAATTCACGTGGATTTGTTGTGTTATGGTTATGGTCATGCAATATATTTGTACCTAAATAAGTACTAATGTTTTTTGCACCTAAAGCAGGGAGCAGGCGGTGGACTTTTGGTGCGTGGATGGAAAAGTCCGTCTACAACCGCTTCGACACAGTAGCTCCTGCAACATAATACCTCGTCGAGGTTAACGGCACGGCGCCCTCACTTCTGTGCCGCTGTCTATCGCGACATATCACCAATGTTTATGTAATATTACAGTCTGTTTCATTTCATGTTTCATTTTAACGTGTTTTCTATTTTGCTAGTGTTGTGTTCATTATCGATAGTGGAAAGAAGTGAAAAATCAGGAACATTAACAAGGTCGAATTGAGTTTTCAAGAGTCTCAAGAGCATTACTGAAGTAATTATTAGTATTAATCATTTGTTTTATCTCCCGACCACCCGATCTCCCGACTTACCAGTGTGCGACTTTTTTCTGTGGTGATACCTCAAAAGCTGTGTCTATAACCAAAAACCACGAAATTTGGACGAATTGAAGAATGCAATTATTCAAGAAATTGCGGCCATCCCTGCAGAGATGCTAGTCCGTGTGATGTAGGATTTTGAGAACAGATTTGAGTCCTGCATTCGAAATTATGGACTTCACCTTGACGACATTATGTTTCGCAAATAACTGAAATAGTATCACGGGTGTCACAATCCCCAGAAACACCTCATTTTGCGACCTTTTTTCGCTACTTTTTGGAAAATATCGAATAAATATTATTTATTTTATTTAATTTATATTATTTTTTAATATTTATTTTATTCATATTAATTCTTTAATTTCTTATTTTTGTTGACATAATGTTTTAAGGCCTGATGATGGAGGCACAACTTGACCTCTGGAACGTTGCCACGCTGTTTCTTGTTTCAAGATACTATTGTAATGTAAAAATCATTTTGTTTTAATAAATGGATTTGTGACTGCCTATAAAAAGTAATTATTGGAACTTTTATTAAGAAAAAACGTGGAATTTTGTTTACAATCTTGATGGTTATTATTCCATAATTTTATTGACGTATATATTTCATATATTCTACTAAGTATAATTATCAGCCATTTATTTACAAGGAAAATTCCCAACGAGCTTTATATGAAGTACTTCCCCAAAATTAACAAATTTTAAATATTTTGAACGGCACTAACAGATCTTTATCGCAATCCGTGACTTCTAATATGAACGAGTAAAGTCTGACACATCCACGCTTGCACAGAAACAGACACGGAATAAAACTTTTCTTCCTCGGGGATTCTGCAAACGGATACTACAACCAAAACATCGACCTCATTTCATGAACCGAGGCCCCACTTCTTCTCTATACGTCTCAACAAGTATTGTCGCGGAAAAACAAAACAAAAAAACAAAACAAAACAATAAACATAACATGCAGAGGAATGGGATTAGGTAAACGGCGTTTCATTTTACTAAACAAAAATTACAAATATATTTACAGAAAAGTGGCAAGAGATACCATTTTTATTTTTTCTCACTTGTGATTAATGTTATATTAGCACTAGATCATATTTTTAAAATTGAAATTTTTTACTCGTGTACATGGTTAAGGCTTTTCACATCTGTTGCTAGGGCAAAGACATTCTTTCTATTCAAATTCTAATGGTGACATTAAATAATTTATTTATATAACAATTTTCGTTTCTAAAAAAACTTATTTCAACAATAATTTGCACAAGTAGTTGAACTTCGAAATAAAAAATTCAGACAAAATAATAAGGAACTTGATCATTGTCTCGAGGAGCGAGTGTGAGTCTGTTTTACTTGTTTATCACATAAATTTTCGATTTCATAATTTGTGTTAAAGTTGTATGGACGCACATTTCAAAGCTTTAATTTGCCCTGTGTACTGAGCCTATCCCTAATACCGGCTCCCTTGTAAACACTGTCGACAAAAGCATCAACATTCTTGTCTTCCTCTTCATTTCGCCCACCATCAGTCTCACCATTTTCAGAAATGATGCTGTCTTCGGTGGGTAAATCGTCGGTACTGTTACTTTCATCCCCTCCACCATCTCCGCCCCCTCCACAATTACCCAACAGCAGGCACAGAAAATCCTGGGTTTCGAGAGAGAGAAACAGAAATTACATGGAGTCAGTGTGGTTTTCTTTTCTACATTAGAATGAAATAAAGAAATTATGACTCTAAAACATAAAATTTCAAATATATTTTATTATTTCAACATATTTTATTACTATTTCATTATTATGGAGAATACATTCTCTCCAAAATGGTGATTTAGGTTTCGAAAATAGAAACAGACGTTTAATATAACTTTACTTATAGTGATTTCGTATCTAACAATTAAAATTAATTTTATTTGACACACTTTGTGAAAGTTAATTTTTGTGTGAAAAGTGACATTACTTAAGCTAAAGGAAAACTAATGTCAAGTGGAACTGTTTCGTACACCGTTTATTTGAGTCTTTATGTAGTCCAAGTCCAATAGTCCACAGCTTTGAGTGAAGTTTTCAAAAGATTTTTCTCGAAGACTAAAGAAAATTCTCATTATCAATATGTAATTTGGATTTTTTTCACGAAGTAGTAATACCTTGCTATAACGATCCCCTGCATTTCCAAAGGAGGGCGAAAAGTCCGGAGCCCATTGACTTAATATTAATGGTTTCCGAAACGTAATAAAAACAGACAATAAAATAGTTTTTTAACAATTTATTTCTTTTTGAAGTTTCGACCCTAGTGGCGGTCTTTTTCAGAACGTCAAGAAAATTGTTAAAAATTGTTTTAGTGTCTATTTTTATTAAGATCAGGTGACCATTACCATTAAAACAAGATAACAGACGTAAATATATTCCCACTGATGAAATGTTGATATTGTTAAATTATTTTAGGATTTTGATAAAATGAGATATTTGGTATAACACAATATACACGTGCATTTTATTTAAACAAAAATATTATTAATTTCCGGCTTTAAAAATCAAAAAAGATTGATTTTCTCGCTTATATTTAATGATCCATCTGCTTCATTTTTATATCAAATAAATGGGACTAACCTTCATGACATTGTAATCTATTAAAAGTTACCCTAAGCTTGAAAATATCTGCCCGAAGTACTTCCAAAATGTGTTCTAAAAGTTCAGTTTTCGAATGGTCTCGACATTTTCGCAGACAAGCACCCTTTAATAACTAAAATTCTAACAATACTTGCAATTTTTTATGAACAATGATTTTCAACTACCTAAAAAATTGATATCTATAAAAAGCAAACCATCAACGGGTTTCTGAGCCCTTTCCCTAGGTTGAAAGGAACCCTCATGTGTTCATAACATTTTTTATACCTCCAAAGTAGGGTGTTGCGGTATTTTCGTATTTATTTTAGATCTGGAGACAGCATTAATATTTGCCAAAACTGCCATCAAATTCACATTGCATGGTACGGTACTTTTACATTTGCAATCAGGCGTACTACTTAAGAATTTGCTTAAGGAACTCACCGACAGGCCGATGTCCTTGATTGCTTCATTAATGGGACCTTCCAACAGGCTGGCCAAGTAGTCCTCCAGAACAGACTTCTGACTATCGAAGATAAATTTTCCTATCTCATTCACAGCCAGATTAAAAATGTCATCCACGGGTCCTCCTTCCATGAGACCATCTGCAGAAAGCTAATGGAGAAACAAGTACACAGTTGAGAAATAACTAGAATGTTTATATTTGCTTACCACAAACATTTTTAATACGCTTAGAGTCTTAATTTAAGAAGCCAAGTAAAAGTTACAAGGGTGGAAGTTACGTTGTTTGTGTACTCATCTTTCATTGAGCATACGTATGTGTATTTCTACTTTCTCGCATTAATACGTATATTCGAAGTGAATATGAAGACAGATAAATTCATGTAATGCAACGAATAATATATATCGAGATTTTAACTGAAATCTCGACCGTTCGACTGACTGTCTGTCTGTCTGTCCGTCCGTCTACGTCTGTATGTCGTAATTTGAACAACACTAGGGCCTAAACTATTCAGAGGGTTTTCTTCCAAAATGAATATTCTCCGACCCATGCAGTGAAACGACTAATAAATAGTCATTTAGTTTCTTTACAGAGTGTTAAAAACAGCATACAATAAATGCGATCAGTTAGTGATTACAAGTTTATGTCCTAGTCTCGTCCAAAGCATTACCCAGTGGACAACAAATATATTAACAGGTTTAGTCCACTGACCTTCATGCTATCGCAGTGTTCATGGCACAAAGTTCAAACTCAACTGCAGAAGCAATTAAAAATGCTTTAGAAGCGTTAAACAATCCTAATGAAGGTGCAAATACAAGCATGGAAATGGCAGAATGCACTCCATCTGTCCAGCAACAATTAGAAGAACTTCCAAAACTACAAAACCTCCATCAGGCAGAGCAATAATGGAAAATAATCCAACACCAACAAAAGCAGTTACAACACCACCTCCATGATCAGCGCATAGTTATTTCGCAGCTGCAACAACATCAAGCTTTCCAACATGCTTGCTGCATCAAATTGCCAAAAGACAAAGAACTCGCAATTCTCGTGATATGTAATATATCAAATAGATACGAAATGTTTACGGAAGAAGAACCCCCAAAAGAGCCAGACAATGTCACTCCATTAGTGAAAACTCCACCCATACATGTTTGAAATAAAAACTATAAAGTAATATTAAATGATATCACGTCAGTAACCAAAAACGATTTTACCACCAGAACACATCAGAATGGAATTAAAGTTTTCTTCACAAACATAGAGGATCTTAGAAACTATAAGAAATGTGAAAAAAAAATCATTTTAAACATCTAGGGACCCCCTCGGCGAAGATATTTACTGTAATGCTTAAGGGAATACCACAATCTCTTAAGGAAAGTGAATTATGCGAAGAATTTAAACGCATCAAATACACAGCAATTAAAGTATGCAGGTTCTATAATAAACAAAGTCAGCCACTACAAACATGTGTTATGTACTTAGCAGAGACAGAAGAAGCAAAGTCTATCTATAACGCAAACAAATTTATGAAATGTATCATTCACGTACAACCACGTACAAGCCTAGAAACTCGTCAGGCCATGATAACATGGCAAATAAAGCCCTTAAAAATTAACCAAGAAGGCAATCGCGGGTGTAACCGCCATTTTCAATTCGGCATTAATACTATGTCATTTTTGTAAGGATTGGAAACTGCTGTTACCCTTCCTTTCAATAAACCAGGAAACTTACACAGAATCTATCCAATTGTAGACCAATACGTTTACTTCGTAGCCCTGGCAAATTATTCTAGAAACTAATTTATACACGATTAAATAAATATGTAGCAGAAATAAAAGCTATACCCAATGCACAATTCGGATTCAGAAACAAACACTCGACAACGCACCAGCTCCTGAGACACTCAGAATACATGGCCACTGCATTTCATCATTTCAAATATACACTAGCAATATTTTTTGATGACAAAATGTGGCACCCCGAATTATTATTTAAACTACAGCGTCTAAGTGCACCAAACTATCTTTATAAAATTATCGACAGGTTTCTATCAGACCATTATTTCCCAGTGAGTATCAATCTACGACTAGTCAATGTCAAATTTGAGCCGGTGTCCCTCAAAGCCTTATGCCTCTCTCCGTAACTCTTCAGCATATACTTATCCGATATCCTAAAGCCAGATGATTCAGAAATTGTTCTTTTTGCAAATGATACCGCTTTACTCGTCACTCACGAGGATATACTTTGCGCTTATGATAACCTACAGAACGAAGTAAAAACTTCCATCTCCTGGTCTGAATAGTGGAGAATCAAAATAAACTGACACAAATACCAAGCAAAAGTCTTCACACTTCGATTAATTTGATTGATTGATTTTTTCGTGTTTCCGGGCGCATCAACTGAGTTGGTCATTAGTTCCGTAAGTGTAGTGCATGTTTTCTCCCTCGGGAGTTGGTGGTGATCTTCCCCCACTGGATGGCGAGATCTGGCGTCGACCTGCCGTCGGCTAGTGGGGTTTCCCCCTAATCAGGACTCTCCCACCAGCGGGGCACCGCCCCAGCCGGGACAAGCTCTAAGCTCCCGACCGCTCTCTATGTGGTAGTATAGTGCATGTTAGTGTAAATGTGTGTGTAAGGGGAGAGGATAGGACAAGGAAGAGGAAGGAAAGATCGCGCGCGGTCCGTGGCCCGTTTGATAGGGTACTGCTCCGGCATTCGCCTGGTGTAAATAGGAGAAACAACGGAAAAATACCGATCAGAGCAGGCGGCCGCTACAATTCTCCTCCAGACAGCGGCTGAATTTGACCTAGCTGAAAAGCTAGTCCGAGTTTGTTCTGAGAATGTTCAAAACCAGAAGAAATGTCAAGTCAAAGAGCAAGATGCCAAGAAATCAAGTCTGTGAAGAAGATTCTGATTCCTTTCTTGAAGTTCCATTGAAAGATTCTTCATCAGGGCATGAGGTAGATGAAGAATGCGTTTACTTCGAAATAGTGATGAATGGATAGCTCTAATGATGGTACTTTTGTTCGGTAGTTCTCCGAAGCCGAATGCCGAAGTAGTACTGGAACAAACGGGTCATGGATCGCGCGGGATCTTTCCTTCCTTGTTTTGTCCTATTCTCACCCCTTACACACACTTACACTATCATGCATCGCACTACCACACAAGTTGTGGCGGCAGCCCGCTGGTGGGAGATACCTGGTTAGGGAAACCCCGGCCAACTGACGGTTGGTCGGCGACATATCTTCCCATTCAACGGAGAAAATCAGTTACTTCCCGGGGGGCGGGAAACGTGCACTACACTTATGGGGCTAATGATCTTATCAAATGACGCACCCGGAATCACTGACAATCCATCCAATCCATCCTTCCCCATCTTAGCCGACCCGACCCCACCCCCATTTCCCTAACGCCCTACCCACTCTCCCCAACCACCATAGCAAGGGTCTCCTAGTGTCGGGACAATTTTTTCACTTTCTCGCTCTTGCTTCGTAAGAAGAGAAAGTATTGTAATCGTGCGCCGTAAAACGCCGAACGTTTGGCACTAAAATTCTTATTATCGGGATCCGGTAACAAAAAGCTGAACAAATCTCGTCTTTATTGTATTCTAAATTGCTTCCTCTAACTCGTAGTCGCAATCCATGTTTTGTGGGTCCTTGATACAGAAAAATCGATTGACCGCCAAACACATATTTGTCTGTGGTCAACGCTATCGCCTAAACTGTTCAGGCGATTTTCTCCAAAATTGAAATTCCCTGATCGATCTAACCAAACGGAGACAATGCGAGTTTCGATTTGAAATTTTTTGATTTGAAATGGTATTTGATATGAAATGGTGATATATTGATTTGAATTTTTTGATATTTTGATTTGAAATGGTAGCAAATTGTTTAATCAAACTTGTCCTCGAGTAGCGTAAAGGACACTAAGATAATGATACACTTCTCATTTTAGTTAAAATGAGTGATTTTTCGAAAATTTTAAGAGTTAATATGTTTTCGGTGTCTTCGAGTAGAAAGGTAGAGTTTGGTTTGGAGAAAGGTTGTCTTCGAGGTAGAAATTCGGTAGAGTTTTTTGAAAAAAATCCGTTCTTTAAATACATATCTTTAAATAAGATCACGTTTCTTTTTTCTTTAATTTTCTGCGTCTGTTCTCTTGCATCAGATTAGAAGAAAGGAGACATTTTCTAAAGTTTTTTTAAGAATAAAATTTGTTCTTTAAAGACAGATCTTGATATAAGGACATGTTCAATTTTTCGAAAATATACTTGTGAAATGTAGAAAATGTTTACTTTCTCGCGCTTGAGATGTAGCTTCTTAAGAAGAGAACGTTATATAATGCTACGCGAGAAAACAGCGAATTTTCGGCAGCAAAACTCTTATTACAGGGGGGCAAAACTCTTATTACTCTGATAACGAAAAAGCGGATAAATCTAGTTGCTAAATTTAGATACATGGGGTAGTCAGATTCCCTGTTTTTGCGGTCCTTAATACCGATAGATCGATTTCAACAGGCAAAATGTGTGTCTTGTGTGTGAACAGCGCTAGCGGCTGAACTGTGCAGCCGATTTTCTCCAAAATTGATATACCCTAATCGATCTGGCTGATGTCGGGTCCCTTGAATTTGAAACCGATATTGCAATTGTGGGGGATACATTACATGAAGCTCCTGGGACATTTTCAAAATTTTTAAAATATAGCGCCATATATGTTGATTAAATTTAGTTGTTGCATACATAATCTGAAGGTCATGTAAGAGAATGGCGCAGGTTAGTTAGTTGAAAACTGATTTTTCGAAAATTGAAAAAATTCAAATTTTTTTCGGCGTTTTCTTCCAATTAAAATATCTGTTTCTTGAATATAGGTTATCAAATAGGGCCACGAAAATTTGAGTGCTTTTTGCGGAATTCTGCGTGCTATATAGGCGATTTTGAATTTTTGTTTAAACGATTTTTTATATTAAAAACGTCTCCAGGTTCTATCGTTTTTGATGATATTTTGTTGGTGTGTAGTGAAGGACGTTGGTGAAGGATGTTTAAGAGAATGGCGTAGGTCTCATGTTGGCTAAAAATCCTGAGTTTTCGAAAATTCAAAAAATTCAAAAAGTTTTCGGCGTCTTCCTACAACTACAGTAATGAAGACAAACCTTTTCTTCATGAAATGTATTGATCAAAAACAGATCGTCAAATAATGTCATGTCGAATTTTACGAAAATATTTGTATTTTTTCAGTGTTTTGGCGACAAATTAGTCGACCGCTCCCAATTTACTGCGCTTCCTGATCGTAAAATGAACAGTGATACAAAGCAGTTGGATGCTACGGAAGTTAGAATTTGTATATTATTTCATTTTTCTTTGTTCGCGTCTTCTTCTTCTAGATTTTGTTATAAGTTTTAAAATTAATCTTTTATACATTATTTGAAACCTATTTTTAATTAAATCCTTTAATTCAGTTAAATGTGAAAAGGAATAAATTATTTTGCTTTGCTTAATAAGATGTGAGAATAAAAAGTAATGCTTGTAGAAACCGAGTAATTTTGATGTATATGAATATATTATATTTAATTATTATATTTTTTCTATCTATTTTCATTTTCTTGCTAGCGGTATCAACAATGCTAATTGGCAAAATATGTATCCCATACGAATTAGCGGTCATTGTTGCTTGTAATCAATTGTATTGCCGCACTGATAACAGAAGGCGGTAATGACTGCTGTCTTTTCTTTTGCATTAATACAAACTAATAGGTTTATTTAAGGCTAAAATACGCATCGTCCATCGTTGTTGTTCGCCTTAAATTTGCGTGATTTGCATAAATTCGTATCCTTTTCGCGCAATTTTGCTTGAAAATAGGGCGAGAAAATACGTGCTGTTTTAGCTTCACTAGTCATTTTTGTGAAAAAAAAAATATTTTCTCCAAAACACCTTAAATTTTTTTCTCTAAAATTTCTTCTCAGATGTATCAAAGAATGTAAAAAATTAGTCCTATTGTCATTTCTGGCCAACTCTCAGTATTTTTGAAAATTGCCAAAAGTTTACGTTTCAAATCTACAAAATTGAAGATAAATATTTTAGCTTTCAACAAAATCTGTTTTAAAAAATCAGGTCTAAAACAGGTCATGTAAAATGGTTCAAGTACGGGAAAGTGGGAGCCATTCTCTAACACCACTAGTTTCAATTTTGGCACAATAAAATTAAAATTTCGTAATATAGAGATGGAGATTTTTATAACGTTTTAGAACGTCTGAAATCTTTGTAACCTGAACACACCTGTTTTTACTTCCTCGCGTTACTACGTGCATACGCAGTAAAGAGAACGTTTTGTGATATTGCATCGGAAAGCAGCTACTTTTGAACAGAAAACTATTTCGGCATTGCTAAAGAAAAAAGGATATATCTGGATGCAGAAAATTATTTTCTCTAACACTGCAAATATTAGAAATAATATGAGAAAAGATGTACTGTTGGAAAAGCACTAGTTTCTATTTGAAGTGAGAGCTGAGTATTCATCATACTTATATTCACTTAATATTTTCATTATTATAACTGCTGTCAGTGTTTTTAGAGAATAATGACTCCAACTTCTTGAAAACCATAATCAAAAATTTTCTTAGAAACATATTCAGATGCTATTTGTTTGTGGCTAGAATTTTTAAAAAGACGTATTATTGAGACAACTACTGAGGTAACTAAAATCATATTCCAAAAGAAATCGAACATCGGCTTGTAGATGGAAAACAACCACAATAATAATAATAATAATAATAATAATAATAATAATAATAATAATAATAATAATAATAATAATAATAATAATAATAATAATAATAATAATAATAAATAACAACTTAAGAAACCACCTAAGTTTCGTTTTGTGTCTGTACTACAATAGAAACTTATAAAGGCAACATAAGGAGTGAGAAATGAAGAGAAAAAATCCTCGATTATATGTTAATTAAAGCAATTCCTATGGTACGTGAAAATAATCATTTACGTTTAAATGAAACAAGCCCATTGAAACAGATTTTCTGACATCAAAAACTAGATCTAAGTCAATCTCAATAGGAACGAAAATTGTTAGTTTTCATTTCAGTTTGCCATTTAAATAGCACCATTTCAATTAATCCTGTAGATAAGACGTGAGATAATATAGAAAGGCATTTCTGGTATATGAATAATCTAATACTGAGAGATCTGTTCAGAAAGATATAACGAAACCCTTGAAACGAAACTTTTAACTCAATTTCTTTATAATGGCAATCATTTTTCGCGCCGTTTCATGCTCTACGAACACTAGCCAATCAAAGGGGCGTGCTGCCAAATGAATGTTGAATTTGCATCTAAGCGTTTGGATTTCGCTCAAACATAGACATATTTTCTTACATCTGAAGAAATTCTTGTCCTTTCTGCGTTAAGCACATCCGAGTAACGCAGTGTTGGTGGTGATTGTCAAACACCGGTACCAATCCCAGGCGACAGACTTCTACAACACACGGATATAAATTTTGATCCCACGGTATGAAAAAATGTCTGAGTTCTGGAGGAGATTGTGGGGAGAAATAGTGCAACATGTGCTGTACCATCTAAAATAAAGTTTTCTCATGAATTTGTGTTTTGTTATAGGGTAGCTTAATATTCAGATTGTCGAAGGAAGAAACGCTAATTTTTTGGGTGGTCACAGCGAGGATCGGACATTCTAATGAAAAATGTTAATATGAACATGTGACCTATTTCGAATGGTTTCAGATGTAGAGCTAGTGTGCTCATCCTACCGCTCCGACTACGATTCGCCTAAAGCTACAAATAAATCCTAATTCAATCTTAGAAATTTCAGATTCTGATCTCAGTAGTTTTGAATCATTTGTTATGCTTGTCAGCTAGTTTTATAGATAAAGATCACGACATGTATTATTATTAACTGCTCAACACATGTACTATGCAGATAAGCTCTTTGCAGAAAATAGTGATGCTACAACAGCACATACTTTCTCGCAATCTTACAAAGTTATCGTTATGTACGACGGGTCACCCATATATGTTTCACTAATTTCAAATCAAAATTCTGCGAAAACTACTGACTTACAAAAATTTGCTCATGACCTTTTTTAAAGACAATAGACTGTCTGAGACAAATATCTCAATCTTCAATTTTGTAGTTTATTTAAATTAAAAAATGATCAATATCCGCAACTAACACTAGCACCATATTTTTAATGTCCCTAATTACATGTGTGGAAAAACTTAAAGAAAAAATTTCGAACTGTTTTTGAGAAAATATGCGTAAATTTCAAGAGCAGATTACGCAAAAAATACTGTTTTTTATTAAAA
The DNA here is from genome assembly GCA_011170035.1 of Teleogryllus occipitalis. NCBI lineage: Eukaryota > Metazoa > Arthropoda > Insecta > Orthoptera > Gryllidae > Teleogryllus > Teleogryllus occipitalis. The sequence goes on from BLKR01001746.1 coordinate 75,350, forward strand.
CTTGTACATGACCTTTTTTACGGAGCTCATTTTGTACGACAGACTGTCTGAGGCAAAAACCTCTTTCTTCAATTTTGTAGTTTTAATTTTTTTTACAATCATCAAAAAAGCAAGGATTTTAATGAAAATTAGACCTGCACCATTCTCTTAAATGTCTGTTGCACTATTCAACAACAAAATTTAATAAACAAAATTGGAAAATATCCGGGATACAAGAGATATCAAACCACAATAGTAGGCAAATAAATTTACTTTGCCGAAAATTCATCCATAAACGTGTTTCGGGAAAATTTTCCCATCGTGAGTGGCTCTACAATATAAAATTAAATTCACAAATTAACATATGAAAAGCTATATCTTACAAGGAGAGCATAATCTACTTGATCATTATTTAATTATAGTACTTACCCAAGTAACATGTATTAAACACTTTAATTAACCATGGTGTAACTGTCCTACCATGGCGCCATTTTGTGTTGCGTACGATGTACGAGGGCAGACTGAGAGAAGGTGAGGGAAGAAATATAAGGATGGGAAAGCCAGTCAATGAATACATTTATGATGGGGCTGGATTTTAATTGGAATTGCTCATTGAGACATATTAGGTTGGGATTTTTGTATAATTTTGAGATTTCTAAATTTTCTAAAATATTTTATTTGTTACCTCTATTTCCGAAATATAGAATTTTGAAATTGGTATCCGAGTAGAAAGTGCAATTGTTTTGAATAAGGTGGTTGGAAAAAATGTGCAGTGCTCTTGTTTTAGTCCCCATGATCTTTGATGTTCATCTTGCGTACAGGAAAACTTCCCACCTGTTTGTCCTACATATGCAGAATTACAACTATTACATTTTAATAAGTGAACTCCCCTTTTTTCTCTTATGGAAATAAGGGATTTCTTGTTGGGAAATAACGTTTGTAGGGTGTTGAAAGTTTTGTAAGAAACCTTTGTGTTGGCTTTATTAAATATTCTATCTATCTTTATGGATATGGGACCTATACATGGTATTCTTACAAACTGTTTCATTTCAGAGGTTAGATTTTGTGAGAAGACCTTCTTGATTATTCGTTTAATTACTTTTTCTTTGATAAATGTTTTGATGAAGAAGAGGTTGTAACCATTATTTTGACATATTTGTAAACTAGTGTTAATTTCTATTATTTATTCTAATTTCGATTATAGTGTTATTTTCTAAAACCTACCTATTATACCTGTAGTTAGCTTTAGTAATTCTTGTATTTCACCTCTGAGTAAATTTGTCATTCTTATTTTCAATTCCATTACTAATTTGAACCCTAAGTTCAAACTCACACGATCAGGCAGGTATTTGGTCGTCTCACGCTCACACGATCAGAGAGACAATTGACCGTCAGTGGATTTTTCTGTATGAAGGACGCTCAAAACATAGATTCTGGCTTCGACACGTGTTAGAGGGTATTTTTTTCTTTATATAGCAACAGTATTTATCCACTTTCTCGTAACCAGGGTCCGGCAATGAGAGTTTTTGTGTCGAAAACTCGCCGTTTTCCAACGCATTATTAAAATATTTTGTCTTCTTACGTTAGTATGTAGGAGAAAGTAAAATAAACAGCCCCTACGAATTCGATATTAGATAAGTCGTGGGAACTTCTATTGTATAAAGTTGATATTAAGAAGCGCTGAAATATAATATCTTGGAAACTTACCTTAAAATCACCCACGTTTAGTGTTGTGGTCAATGATCGTACTGTGGAAGAAGTTATTCCTACAGAAATTTGAGTGACAATCGTAGCGTTCAGTTCCGATAGTTCCATCCTGAAAAATCATAAATAGCATTATTAAAGTAATATTAAGATCCCAAAAATTATAAATTTACAAAAACTAAATGTTCAAGATTCTTAATTTGACTTCGAAGGTCTATTTAGTTAGACTCTTTCTTTCGGGGTTATCCATTTTTCTTGCCTATTTTACAGCTCTTTTGAACAATCTATGTAGTTGTGAAATATGAATAATGGGGTTTACAAATATAATATCTCTCAATCCTAATTAAGCATTTTTTGACGTTCTTGGAACTTTGAATTTTTGTTAATGTTACTATTATGTCTTTCACTGCGTTTAATGAATGTTAAATTTTCAAAGCTAATTTATGCATTAGTAGTGCCTATAATACTTAGTAATGATTCCTTGAAATTTAGAGTTATAAAGATAGAAACCTTTTGAATCTTAACATTTCAATGTTGGAATACTGTTTACAAAAATATGAGTAATAATCAACAATGATCATTTAGAAAATGAATGTAATTTCTTTCTTTTTCAGCCTATAATTATTTATAGAAGAATAGGTAAATTGATACTACTCGAAGATAAATGTTTGTAGGTATAGTCAATTATATACTTAAGATATTGACGCGAAAAGAACGTGTTCAATTCTAACATTTACTCAAAATTTTCTTAAAATATTTACTCAAATATAACTTACTTGAAGTTGCCATTTCCGTACAAGTTCACTACCTCTCCCAAGAGTGCGTCAAGGGAATATTGTCCTTGTGCGTCCAGACGAGGAATTGTAATGTCCACAGTAACGGTCAATCGAAGAAAAATGAGTGAATTACCAATTGTCACTTCTGCATCAAAGTCTCCTAGTCCAGTAGACACCATATTTCGGATCCCACCTTTCACCTAATACAAATCAAGATTGTCATTTTCTGAAGAAAATATTTATTTTAAAATGTAATTTAACTTTGCTTGATTAACCTTTTCGTTCTTGAATTAACTTTCGAGCACTTAAATGTTGATTAAAACACAGTCTAGTTACCGACAAGTACATTCCTTGAGCTCTTTAAAAATTCAGGGATTGCAATTGTGCAACTTGTAATTCTGAACGAATAGTAGACTTTATTGCTTTATGAACTGCATTATAAATTCTACGGATACACACTTCTCAAGTGAAATATTGCGGGGAAAACTTTTCTCTTGATTACTTCCAAAACAGACACAATAAAATACTATAAATTCTTCAATTTTGTGAGAGAATAGAATAAGAATTGAATGTTAATGCTGTAAGAAACATTTTATTCAAAACGTGACGTTATCGTTTTAGTCACACGTTTGCTTCATATATTAGAGGCGCCGAAGGAACATGACACATCTCAAATACAATTTTTTAGTTAAGTGAAGAAACGTGTTTCTATTTTTTCTGCTAAAAGTTTCACAAACACACTTCAGAAATTGGTCGGTTTATATCATTACACATTTTGTCTTTGGCTTCATAATAAACGGCTTCGATGTGATTGTTTTCCCGCAAATGTACAAGGAAATGTAGGAGAACGTGAATGTTCCTGAGACTACTATTGACAGGTGTTAGGGTAACGTTTCACATTCGTGAAAAAAATTTATTAGTAATTGCTAACTAGTAAAAGAATACTACTACTTGTAATAAAATGCTAATAATAATAATAATAATAATAATAATAATAATAATAATAATAATAATAATACGCACAATGAGCGTGGTAGTTTTCTCTTTGATAAAGAGAATATAGATGAAGTCAAAATTACTCTTTCTTATGCTCACGCAGAGGGCAATTTCAAATACTGCTTGCATGCGCGAAGTGTAAGAAAATTGTACATTTCACGAAAACCCAACTCCGGCCCGAGCGTATGACATAAAGGAACTCGTAACTCACCGCGTAAGTACCGCTCTCAGTCAAGATCAACTCCTGAGATTCGAGGTGCAGGGGATCGAGCACAGGCACGTACGGGTCCTCACTGCCCTCGCGAATGATCCTGCGAATGTTCTCTTTGAGGTCGTTGATGGCATCTCTGGACACGGCTCCGTCGCCAGGCTGCTGCTTCGCCAGTGGAGGAGACGTCTCTGAGGACGCCAGCGCCGCGAGGACGGCGGCGAGGGCGAGGACGACTGCCGAGAGGACGCGACCCATGGCGGCGGCGGACGCTTTGCGAAGCCACAATGCGACGCAGCGGCGCGGTCGAATCGCTTTATAAACCACCAGCTCGCGCGCGCGTATCTTGACAGTCTCTGATCGAGAAACGCCCCTGGATTAAACACCTACCTCAGGGATTTCGTGTGAACTTAACGTGCTGACGTTCGCGTCGTGTTTGTTTCTTTTTGCAAAGGTGCCATCTCATTCAAATTACCGTCACGGCGGTCAATGTTTGCAACACGACGTTCTCTCAGTTGCGTTATGCCTTTATCTTAATATGTTTGTTTCATATATTGTTAACATATAAGAAATGTGACACCATCTCAGAAATTGAATATTTTAAATTGAAGAAATATATTTAGAAAATAGAGTATTTGACGTAAATCACTATTAAGATATTTTACTAATTTTACTATTTTACAAAACAATATTATTGATTAATAAATGAAGCACTGAGAAGTTCAATTTAAGTGTATGATCACAGAAAATTAATTTTGCCTAAAATAAAACATTCGGGAAAACTTCTCTATATTGTGAATTCAATGTGACCTCTGTAATCTCATTCTATCTTTTGTAAATGTGCCATTACTAGAAGTTCATGCATTATTGAATGTATTAGTCCAATAGGAAATCTCAAAGGTAATCTCTCCAATTTAAATGCAACATAAAATAATGATTTCACATCTTCTTTCTGGTGTGCATTTGTTAGTGTGGGTATCCCAACACAAATGTAAAACAGTTGATTCCAATGAACATTGTATCACTCCCACGAAAGTAGTAACTCAACCTACGTTTACAGTTATTTTGCAAGGATGATGATTTCCCTTTCTTACACGTCATCAATGGCTGCCAATTCATTTCTCACATTAACCATTTATAAAAATCAGTGACTTAACAGTGGTATTTAGAATAAAATATATTTAAACGACTCTCCTCTCTCCGAATTGTTTTTTTAAATTTGTGTTGATACTTTTTGTTATTTTTTGCATCTTTTCTCTTGAGTTCAATTAGAAGAAAGAAGACATTTTCTTACGTCAAATTTGAATGTCTTTATTTCAGAAATATTCATATTTATTAGAAGTTTCATAAAGAATGGGCTTGGAAAAGATAAATGATAGTCTTATTTACGGTTTTCAAAATTTTGTTTTTCTACTACAATGTTACTGATGTATAACAATTGCTTTGAAATAATTTAGGTATTACGTTTATTTAAAAATATATTTCCTCCTATTCGACATTTCGCCTTTTGGGCTTACGAGACTTCATATTTATCGTTTGAATATTCACGAGGTTCGGTAAATGGGTCTCAAATTTTTAAATTATGCCTATTTGTGTCAAACTTGTATACAAATGAACGGTTATTTTATCTCGAAAACCAAACATTCATTTGCTAGAGCCACAAGTGACTTATTAATTTGTCATACATTGCAAATCAGAAAGTGATTCTTATAGATTTTGTATTTTTTGACATTGAATTTTGGACATATAACCTTCTAGCGGCTCATTGCTTGATTGCGAAAAAAAATTCTAATTTTTTATTGAATATTTGACTTTAAACGAGCTTTGAGAGAACGCAATTTGCCTTCTAATTTCGCTATGAATCTTGACATTATTTATTAGCTACAACTACTTTCTTGGAACACAATGTATAGCATAATACCTAACTGTATGTTACGTTCTAAGTACATGTTGTTCTAGGTCTTCTGCAACGAAGACACGCCGGTTCGATTTCCGCGCTGGGTGTGAGTATCAGTCTCTTCTTATTTCACGTGGGTAGATATAATTTTTTTTATTTTGACTTCTGCAAATTTACAATGTGTACGTTGAAGATTATTAAATCATTTAGCAAATGATTTAATAAATGACTTAAATGATGATCTCGTTTTAAACGTCAAGTAAATCGAAGAGATTTTTTCTCTTAAGACTGTGTGTATGTTGACTATTGTCCAGCAAGTTAATAAGTGGGTTTGTTCAATTTCTACTGTTAGATTTGACTTCCATTGGTGATGACGTGTAGCGGAGTTATGTCGAGAGCTTTGTCAAGCGTCTTGGTTGTCACGAATCCCATGGGATTGCAGAGACTTTTTAAATTTAGGTTTGGAACCGTTGAAGATTTCTAGATTGGTTTTACTGGCAGAACTTCATATCTCAGTAACATAAGACTAGGTTGGTTTTGTAATCGCTTTATAAATAAGTACTATGTTGAATAACGAAAGATTTGATCTTCGGTTGATGAGCCATGTCAACGTGTGATGGTGTAACTCTTGTCCTTTACCGCCGGTTTTGCAAACGTGCCAGAATCTAGTGTGATGTGTGGTACGAGATGTAAACCATCACGATGTAGGGAGTAACTGTCACTTGCTGTAAAAGGCAAACAAACACACACACACACACACACACACACACACACACACACACACACACATACATACATACACACATACACACACACGGAACTTGACGGATCGATTCATAATGGACAGTGTAAAGACATACTGAGATACCACTCTTTTGTAGGTCTGTTAAAAGTTTTAATACGTTATAATTCCTTGTAAACAACAACACGCTAAAAACTACTTTGGCAAATTTTTTTTAGGTTAATTTTCAATTTTAGAAGTTTAACTCTAAAATCTGTAATTATAGAAATAGGTTTGAAGACAATGCAAATAAAAACTTTTTCAGTATGCCCCATTGCACTAATTATTCAAATAAGATACAAAAAAACTATTAGTATGTATCATTGGCAGATTTAAAAACATTTTGAATAAAAACTCATCGTGCGATGCATTAATTTTACGTATTTTCCCGAGTTTGTTTTTCTAATCATCATAAATTTTAATATGATTTATGGATGGCTTTGCAAGCCACACGTTGCTTAAGATACCCATCCTCAGGTGCTGTCTCGATTATCATCGCGTCAAAATGGCTGCGATTTCGAAGGCGATCACGCAGATAAACGCTCGGTGACGCGCGAAGGTCGACAGCCGAGGGAACAAACGAGCATCGAGAAGGGAGGCACGCCCCCTGTGCGGCCGCATGCCAGGGTGCGGTCGGCAGAAGGAACGACGAGAAACTGCACAAACAGATAATAAAACTTATTTTTCTTAAACAGATTTGATAAAACCAACTGGAAGAAGTGATATTGCAACTATTGGAAGGTGATATGGATTGGTCTGCTGAATGCTTTGCTTATACCACAGGTTTAAAAATTTATGAATCCTTATCAATTAGATAGTGCTAATAAAAAGAACCACTGTATGTAGTGGCAAGACAGGATGGAAATGATTTCCTAATTTAGGTGCAAACAACCATTTCTGTGACTACCATGAATATCGTTTGGAAGAGAAGGAACATAATGAAGAATTGTAGTAAATTGCATTATAATGTCATCCTTACAAGCAAATTTACGTCAAGAATAAGTTATTACTATTAAATGATTGTGATACAATTCTCGTTATCTGGTGTTTCAAAGCCAAATAATACTTTACGATGTATTTATAATTTGACACTGGTATGAATGAAACTCGCTCATCTAGGTTATATAAATAAAATTAGAGTATCTGTGATTTAAGAACTGCCGTTTTGTTATCTGAAAAGCCCATTTAGGTGAAATAAAAAACATTGGTTTCTCAGTTTGTTCGGATTAATCTCTGGAACGGCCCAACAGATTTCGATGGGGTTTACACTAAAAGGTAAAGTACTTTGTCGGGCTTTACTTAGATTATTTCACTCACGAGATGTCCACCAATGAAATGTACGAATTACGTGTACCTCACCCAATCAGAGACATTTTACTCGTGCAATTTTATTGTTTTCGTTTTATCGCCGCGTCGTTTACTTATTTCCAGTGCAACATGGCCGAGAATATTCCAAATGAACAGAAGTGGGTGTACAACATATGTGTCCTGTAAGTCTTTGCAAATTGTTGATGGAGAAAGCGGGTAAGTAAGCTTTCTTACTCCAAATCATTCTGACCTAAAATGTAACTTGTAATGGTCCTGTTGGTCAAAATGAAATTTATAAATGGACCAATATTTCTGCTCAAAACGCTTGTTTCGATATAGGGTTGCGATCTTCTAAATGTCCATGACCCGGAGATTTTGAATCGGAGATGGAGGGTCACAAAAAGTTATAATGAATGTGATTCTAGACCGTAGAATCATGATATCAGTGTGTGAATTTCTATTTTTGTGAGTTATACACATTAATGGCGTGAAATGTGAATAATATCGTGATCTTACAGATCATTCTAAACTGAAAAAGTCATGAGGCCGGTGCGCTCGAATTGCATTTTATCGCATCTAGGCGACTTTCGAAATGAAGCGATTTTGTGCGGTTTTTGCATTTCGTGCACTTTATTTTTAGACTCCGGTTATAGTGAACTCGGATATAGTGAACCCTCGGTTATAGTGAACCTAAGTCACTTGTCTCGTTTCACTTACATCTATATCTATCTATCTATCTATCTATCTATCTATCTATCTATATATATATACTATATATATATATATATATATATATATATATATATATATATATATATAAAAGAAAGTCGTGTTAGTTACACTATTTATAACTCAAGAACGGCTGTACGATTTGGTGAGCAGGAAGCTTAGAGCCAGGAGACGGACATAGGATACTGTTTATCCCGTTCGACAGCGTTCCTTGTGAGAACGCACGTTTTCGCGTATTTCGCATTTAGCGGTCATTGTTGCCTGTTGTAACCCATTGTTGTAACGCCGCACTGATAACAGAAGGCGATAATGATAGCCGCCTTTCGTTCGCCGAACTATATATAGTCGTGTTAGTTACACTATTTATAACTCAAGAACGGCTGTACGATTTGGTGAGCAGGAAGCTTAGAGCCAGGAGACGGACATAGGATACTGTTTATCCCGTTCGACAGCGTTCCTGTGTGAGAACGCACGTTTTTGCACGTTTTCGCACGTTTTCACGTGATTTCGCATGTTTTCGCGTGATTTCGCACGTTTTCGCGTGATTTCGCGGATTTTCGTATGTTTGGGCGGAACGGAGTTCTCTGTTAAGGCGGAACAGAGTTCGTCGGGTCAGCTAGTTACAAATAAATGAAAGATGATCCGGTTATAGTGAACCTGAACCATGGCTATAGTGAACTTAGAGAATTCAACGTCCTGGAAATTAATTGGATCTTGCATATAATTAGGCGAGTAAAAGGGCCTTCGGAGTGTGGGACGGTGTTCCAACAGTGCAAGAGACACTAAAAGGTGTGAAGACGGCATTACAATACTTAGAGACAGAGGACAATGCAGAATCTAGTATGGAGAGAAGACGAACTCTGGAGAAGGCTCTAGAGAAATTACTAATGAAAAATCTACGAATCAAATAATAGAAAATAATTGTTTTTAAGAACAAATGAAGATATTGAAATTTCAGTTCGTCCTGTCAATGGATTTTGCTGTCTCTATATTAATAAAATCAATAATTGTGGAGAAATTCTCTTTAATTTTGATGTTATCGGATAAAGTAAACCTCTGATATGGGTTCACTATAACCGGAGTCGACTGTAGTATATTCCTATTCTATACTGAAAATTATTATTTGATGTAATAACAGCTTCATTAAGAAGAAATAATTTTAATGTGAAATACAGGTTCTTTTTTTCACACTACAGTGTCAATTACATTTGTGAGTGAAATGTAAATACCGCAATCATGAGCATTACATCACGAACTTCTGACAAACAATTTCGTATAGCTTTCACAACGAATTTAATTGCTCGTATTACCCTGAGTTTGCCAGGAGTTTGCTTCTGAAAAAAATGGAGACTCCGGGTCAAACCCGAAGAGGTGGCTACCGTATTTCGATACCAAACATAAAAAAAACTAACACTCAAGTTGCTTGACAATAATTTCTCCAGCTACATATAATTTCAACAGCTGAACATTTCAAGAGTGCTCATTTATTAAATATAAAGTTAGTAGGTATTACGTAAATAAACGTAAGTTTGTTTTGTTTTTGAGTTACTGACTGTTCTAAAAATGTTACTAATTTAACAAATAAATGTTTTGAATTGTTAACATGATCTTCTGATTTCACTGTGGCTAATTTGTACAGAGGTCCTTACGTTGATGGCCGATGCCGCTATATCTTATATTAAAATGTTGGTTTTATACGAAAACTAAATATCACGATATTGTTTCATTATGACTTATGTTGACTTCGTATTTATTCTCATTTGTAAAATAATCTTCATAAATACTTCTGGAGGTTCTGAAACTCAGAAAAACTCGTGGTTTTACCTTTGAATTCATTTTTAATTTCTTGTACACGTACGTATATACGAAGTTAAGAGAAAGTTATGTAATGCTGAGCGAAAAAACGGAGGCAATTTTGGAAAATACAGAGTTCGCGAAAATTGGGAGTCGCACCAATTTTTATACCGTCGTTAGATAACATATAAGAAGAAAATTTTAAGAAAAAAGTAGGAGTGATTTTTGAGAAAAAAATGTTTCAAAATTTGAAGTAAAAAATAACTCGACTTTCACCTGTGATTTTGTACGTGCTTCATAATACGAAATACCCGTACTGTGTTGGCAGTAAAACGGAACATTGAATTATTGATAGCTGTTCGATTCCTCTGCATTCTACAGGGAAAAAAAACGAAAAAACTTACAATTTTTAAAAATTTTTGATAAAGGATAATTGGATTTTATCAATAAATACAAGAATATGCAAATTTTATGCATTTAAACACAAAATGAACATTTATTAGTGAAATAGGAATTTATACGTACTATAAAATTCGCATATAATAGCCCTAATGCCTGAAAATCAGTCTGTTACCCAAAATATTGCGTTTTTCATTGAAGCAAAAATTACGCGAGTAGGCAAAAATCCGCAGCTTAGTCGTTACATACTTATTCTATGATTATATTGTTTCATAAGTTCAAAAATAAAGAGAAAATGTTTTTTTAAATATTTCATCATTATTTTATAAAGGAAATAAGTCCAAGGTATAAGTATGGTTGTATACATAACACGAATGCAAATTTGACGTTACAGAACAGCCCAAGCTATCAGCAACGACTAGTTCCACAACTTGTGTGTTGAACATAATCGTAGATGTCAACTGTAGATGTTAGTAATTTTCTTTCTTCTCAAAACTATGGATCAAGGACTTATTTCCCTTTTCAAATCACCGATTAAAATATATTTGTTTATGTTATTAGTACTTTTGATATAGAAATCGACCTATTGCCTTACCTTTTTATATAGAAATTGTATTTTTCTTTAACTCTGTTACTTCCTATTTTCACATCAGTTAGCCCCAAGTTCTGAGTTTATTACTTTGCCCCCTCTGTTCTAAAGTCTGTAACGGAAATATATTCATGTAGCATAACTGAAAGTTAGGACTGTGAAAATATTTTCTTTCCAATAATTTCTGATCACTTTGCTGAGTTAAAATGGGATTTAATTTTATTGCTTTTGGCTGCTTTCACTAATAATCAGTTTGATTTATTCATACATTATTTAGTGTTTCTGGGAGTGTCAACTGCTGTGGTAGTTAGTCCCGAAAGTGTGTTTTCTCACGGGGGATGGCGGCGTTCTTCCTGTGGATGGTGAGATACAGCGCCTAAAGACACGCCGGCAGGCGGCGGTATTCCCTTCCAAATGTACCCAACCAGCGAGGCACCTCTCCGGTTGGGTCAAGCTCTCGGCATGTAGTGCAAGTGTGTATGTAAGAGAAGGAAAGACTGGGAGGTGACCCAGTGTATCAACTGATGTAACTGCAATGACTCAGACCGAGAAGTCCTAGGTTCTAGTCCAGAGCCCCCTGTGGCAGCATTTGCGACTTTAGATTTTCAGCGAGGTACTATTCAGTCGCTATCTGGAGGAGAATTCGAGCGGCCGGCTTCTCTGATCGGTAGTTTTCCGAGGTTTCTCCGATAAACACTGGGCGAATGCCAGATCGGTACCCTCACAAACGGGCCACGAACCATGTGCGATCTTTCCTTCCTCATTCTTGTTCTATCCTCACCCCTTACTTACACACACTTACACCAACATGCACTTCATCACCACACATGCCGGTTGACCGGTCGGGAGCTTCGAGCTTGTCCCGACCGGGGGTAGCGGGGCGGTGTCACGCTTGTGGGAGATACCTGGTTGTGGAAAACCTGTCCAGCCTACGGCAGGTCGACGCCGTATCTCGCCGGGGGCAGATCATCATCACCACTTCCAGAAAAAAAAACATGCAATATATTTACGGGATTAATGACTAACAATCAATCATTAAATCAGGAATGAAATATTGTCCGCTTGTTAGAATACTGCTCTGGCATTCGCCTGAAGAAATCACGGAAAACTACCTATCCTAGCAGCCAGCCACTAGAATTCTTCTGTAGAAAGCAAAGTAGCTAGTGTGCGGACTCGAACACTAGGACCTCGATGTCAGAAGCTCTGCAGTGACATCAGTTGATGTCCTGAGCCACTTCAACCGGCAATTCTTTCATATCTCCAAATTATCTATACCTTCAAAATACAACAAACTGCTTCTCGTGGGAAAATAATAGTTATCGTAAAACTGAGATAACTTTGTTTTTTAAAACTAGTGGCCCTACAATACCACGTATTTCCTTGCGTTATCTGCAACTTCTGAAATTTCGAAAGTGAGAATGAAAGAAAATTGTATTTGCGCCATTTTTACGGGAACTTTGCTCTATTAAAAAATAAAAATAATTTGCTGCCGTTTCTCAGAAAATATTTTTTAAATTGCCTACATTTCACATAAAATAAAGAGAAAAAAATCATATTTTTAACATTGTACCGAGTTTATTTAAAGATTTTGTGTTTGAACAGGTTTTATTAAGAAACTAGTGATGCTACTGAATTGCACAGACTTTCTCAGATTAGTTAGTTTCCTAATCTCATTAGTCCGCGCTAGCTTTTCGGGTTTGACTAAGGTTGCCAACTATGTTCATGTAAAAGGGAAAACACTCGATAAGCCCTTCTCCCCCCAAAAAAACAACACATCTTCACAATTCTTGTATAAGAATTTAATTTATTAAATTACGCATTTCTACATCACATATCTATGTAAAAATTATAATTTACAACATGTATTATAGAATCAACGTTTAATTTTACAACATACAAAAAATCTAATTAATAAGTACAAATTTTTTTCTTAACTGTAGATATATATTTATATTTACAGTAAACTCTCGTTAACACGAATTTCAAGGGTCTGAAATAATCAGTGTTTTTGTTCTAAAAATTCGTGTTATCCGATTTTTATACATATGTCTTCATTACTGTGTTTCTTTAGCGGGACCCAAATTTTGTTCGTTTGACAACGCATTTCGTGTTAAGCGAGTTCGTACTAACGAGAGTTTACTGTAATTTCATAAATTAAACACAAAATACAAACAGTTCAAATGATTGAACCTGAAATGTAGATTAATAATAATACTGACCTTTCATTTTTCATATTAGTTTTGCCAACTGGGTGAACCCTCATTTTTGCGTCCTTTTAGTTTGGTCCTAGACAGAGACACTATGATATATACATGGGTCAGCATTCAGAAAAAGTATATTCATGTTTTCTATTCTACATTTAAAAAATTGAATTCAATGGCTTAATGAAACTATTTTCGTTGCAAAAACAAGATCGCCAAAAATAAAATAGTTTTTAAAATGGTTTTAGGGGAGGCAGAAATCCCATAAACACCCTATTTTCGGTCTTTTCGGCATCTTTTGAAAATAAAAATAATTACTAACAACGGTTTTTAACAACGGATTTTTGGATGACGTGGTGTCCACGTTATCTTACATGGTGTCTACGTTAGCAAGTTTCTAATTACATTGTAAAATGCTTTTAGCAGGTCTATAAAAGCCAGGTAAATTTCGCTATTAAATTCTTGTCGTTCTTCAACAATTCTTTTTAAAGTAAAAATGGCATCTGTAGTTGATCTCACTTTTCTAAATACCATTTGCTCTTCAGAAATTAAATGATTTTTATTCTTTCGTTCAGTATTCTCGCATAGATCTTATACGATGTAGTTAAGAGACTAATTCCTCTGGGATTTCCTCTATCTCCTTTCTTAAAGAGCGAAATTACTTTTGCTTGTCGCCATTCTTTTGTAATCGGTTTATTTTCTTCGTCATTTTCAATAATGAAATGATCTTTGACGTGTAATTACACAAAAACGACTATAAACTCTTCCATGAAATTAATAACTATTATTATGAATTTTTATTAATGTTTTTTCGTTCACAACAGGCGCCTCGATTTGCCTCTTTTAAAATGGCGACTGTTAAAAGTTAACATGACGAGCTTTGAAAAAAGAGCCATTTCTATTAAGTAAGTGGTCATTGTCGGGCCATTATAAAAAAAACATAGAAATATCTCCGTGAAATGAATATATGACTTGAAATGAACAATTGTAAATATTTTTTCGTTGCCCCGAATTGCCTCCCTCGGTGGACGCGCAGTCAGCAGTCGAAGCGTCAGCGCTGGATGTCATGTCAGAGGTGGCGCGCAGAAAAATAATCTGGACAGGAAATGACCTCTGGCATATGTGTAACCGCGACTGCTAAAAATAACACTCAAGTGACATGAAGATAACAGTTTCACAGGAAGCCAATTCAGACGGACAGGTTTCTGGCATTTCCATATCATGAAACACATCACTTTCTGGCTTTTGGACCAAAACATCCATGAGCTACCTCTTGACAGATTAAGTAACATAATAGTGAAATAATATAAAATGATTCATTATTATTTGACATTATACGAATAAATGGCAAACGAGTAGTACGATTGTTACAGTGGAAGTCACTTCTACTATTATTATACACTATTTATTCCTTTTACTACTTAAAGAACATTTTTACGGTTTTTCTCCTTCTAAATACGATCTCTACCTAGTTTTCAGCACATTTTCCGTCGAATCATGAAATAAATGCTTATAATAACTTTTTCTTTACTTCTGGACTAATAAATGAAGCTTTTATTCATGTTCAATTATGTCTGATAAAGATTAGTACTTTTTTCGACATAAATAAGTAAATAACCAATATGAATTATGCGGAATATTATTATTTTACACTTAGAACATGTTTCAGTAGATTTATACTTAAAAAACAGTTAAAAATTCACTAAATAAATAATTATTTAACTTAAGATCGTATGCGCGCGTTTCGGCCCCGTTCAGACCACAGTGTGGCGTGAGATAGATTTGAAAAAAATTACAATTGTGTAAGTTTTGAAAAAACAAAAGAACACACCAAAATGAACTTTATGTCATATTAAATAGTGAAATTATTACTATCCACTGGGAAACATTTAAAGAAAAAATTTGGAGCAGTGTTTGAGAAAATACCGTTTCAGCGTTTCTGAAAATGCGGAATTTTGAGGTCATTTTCACAGAAAGTTGAGTTTTCAAGAAACTTTATTTGACATTATTTAAAGCACCTATACTCATAAATATAATAATCTGAAGAAATTGTCTCTAATGTAAATATTACCGACGTGAGAGACAAGTCAAAATAATTACATTTTTGTATTTTTTGAAGAAACAAAATAATAGAGCAATATGGCGTTAATGTCATCATATAGAGTTTGTTTGGCACTACTTCTACCAAAAATGTAAAGAAAAACTTTAGTGCCGTTTTTGAGAAAAGCTTGTTTTTGGAATTTTTTAAAATTGCAAATATTGCACGCACTATTGCACGAAAACTAGTAAAGTCTTCAAAAAGATCTACATGACCTTAATGAAAGAACTATTTATGGACAACAAATTTCATTTGAAGGGAAAATCTCTATCTTTAATTTTGTAGTTGTAGGAAGACGCTGAAAAAAATCAAACTTTTGCAATTTTCGTAACTTCAGAGTTAACCATGAAAATTGGACATATGCCACCTTTATAAGTGCACAGAAAGACGGACAGGCGGTCGGATGGTCAGGCGGGCGGACAGATATATTTTTTTATTTTTTTCTCAATATTTCGATTTCTTAATAGTAGAACCGAAATATTATCTCAAGAATATTAAGGAACAGGATAACCTCCTCCTAAATAAAAATTTTCATTGAAAAATTTGGAGCCGTTTTGAAGAAAATGGCGATTAAGCATTACTGTAAATGCGAAATTTGAAACTCATTTTCGAAGAAATTTATTGTTTTCATTTGAAATCATTTGAAGCACTTCCACTCACAAATGCAATAATGTATACAAATCTATGGATATGTGCATATAAACGGCGTGAGACATATTTCAATAAAATTATATTTGTGTATTTAAAAAATAAAAGAATACACCAAAATGAATTTATGTCGTCTTAAACAGCATAATTTTCACTACACTTGTACAAAATTTGGAGCCCTTTTTGAGAAAATACGTTTGAGCGTTTCTGAAAATGCGGAATTTTGATGCTCATTTTAAGAGAATACTGTTTAGTTTTTGAGAAACCTTGCATGGCAGTATTTAAAGCACATGTACTCATAATAAAAATTACGTGAACAAATCGCTTCTAATGCAAATATTACCGACGTCTAAGACAAGTGAAAAAAATTAAATATTTGTAATTTAAAAAAACAAAAGAATGAAGCGATATGGCGTTTATGTCATTCTAAAGGATTTGTTTGGCACTATACCTACTAAAAATTTAAAGAAAAAATTTGCAGCCGTTTCTGAGAAAATCTTGGTTTTGTAATTTTTTAAAATTGCAAAGATTGCAGGCACATTTGCATAAAAACTACTATTTTTTTAATGTACATGACCTTTATGAAAGAAATATTTATGGACAAGTAATTTCATTTGAAGGAATAATCTCTGTCTTCAATTTTATAGTTGTAGGGAGACGCCGTAAATAATTCAAATTTTTGCAATTTTTGAAAATTCAGAGTCAACCGCGAAAATCGGTCCTGTGCCACCTTTATAAGTATATTTTACCATATTCTTACAAGAAATTTAAAGAAAAAATGGGGAGCCGTTTTTGAGAATGTTCGGGGAGCTTCATGTAAAGTACCCACAAATTTTTAACAATGTTTTTCAAAATCTCATAGCTTTAACTATAGCCAGATGGACATGGGTTTCTTCAATTTGGAAAAAATCCTACGTATGTTTTTTGTGCGAGCAGTGTCACACCCGGACGGACAAATTGACGGACGGACGTTCTGCTTTCAATTGTTTTTTCAGCATCAAGGACCCACAAAACTGGGATTGTGACTGCGCCACGTGTTAGAGGATTTTTTCTCTTCATTTTGCAACTGGATTTATCCATACGTACGTATACGAGAAAGTAAAAATCCCAACGGTAAAACAGCTGGCTATTTTTTGTTGGGAGTGTACACATTTCACTTTGTATTGTACCGTATCAGCACCACGCTGGGCAGTGCAATAGCGCTGATGGTAGCGCGCCGCACGCCAGGACAGGGCGGACTGCGGGGAATGGTTCCCATTTTACCGTCAGAGGCGGGATTGTTCCTGCCGGAGGAAACGTCAGGCAGCAGTGGTGTGACAGCCGTGGCAACAGCGAGTGTCCGTATGCGCCACCAGGGCACAGAATAGTTACTACTAGTGCCTATTCTGTGACCAGGGAGTGGACACACCCCGCTCTAGAGTGGAGGCGACTAGAGGAATGTGCCCCTCCCCCTCCCTCCCCTCCCCTTTGAAAATGAAGATTGACTAAGTCGCACAGAAACTCTCAGAAGCAGAAGAATCGGATTATTAAATCTCCCGATAGCGATAAACTCTGTATATGATCAAATGACGTCATAGATGCATTTTCTTTTCCTTGACACCACAATTCACTCTTTAAACACTTTTGTTACGTGGCACAAAAATAATGCAAAACAAAGGCCACAGCGGTCACAGTGGGCCACAACAATGTTGGCCGGTACAGTGTGCCCGTTACGTGGGCACAAATGCTCTTATACACAGCACCCTCCCTTCTTATTTTGCCTGATATGGCTTGTATCTCTTGCGCAGCCTCTTGCTGCAACGCTTCGGCTCGCCCAGTTCCGGTGCCCAGACCACACGAAGCAAAGAAGAAAAATGTGGTAAGAGAAAGTCTGTGTCATACCATATCACCTCTAGTTACTTTCTCGTATACATTCGTAAATTGGTAGTAATATACGTAATATAGAGAAAGTTATGTAATGCTGCGGAAAAGCGATTTCGATATTTCAACGGAAATACACGTTTTGGGGTTCCCTGATACCGAAGAAGTGTTTTTTTCGAAAAGTCTGTCCGTCTGTCTGTCTGTCTGTCTGTCTGTCCGTCCGTCCGTCCGTCCGTCCGTCCGTCCGTCCGTCCGTCCGTCCGTCCGTCCGTCCGTCCGTCCGTCCGTCCGTCCGTCCGTCCGTCCGTCTAAGAACACTACTAGCACCTAAATCTAACGTAGGATTTTTTACGAATTGCAGAAGCCTCGGTCAATCTGACCTTAGTTGAATCTTTGAGATTTTCAAAAAAATCTTTAAAATTTGAGGTACTTTACATAAAGCCCCCCGGACATTTTCAAAATTTTCTCAAAAACGACTTCCTCCTTTTTTCTTTAAATTCCTTGTAAGAATAGAGTAAAATACACTTACAAAGGTGGCATAGGTCCGATTTTCACGGTTAACTCTGAATTTTCGAAAATTGCAAATGTTTTAATTTTTCAGCGTCTTCCTACAACTACAAAATTGAAGACAGAGATTTTTCATCAAATGAAATTTTTTGTCTATAATTAGTTCTTTTAATAAGGTCATGCAGGTTTTTGTAAAAATATTAGTAGTTTTCGTGCAATATGGCGTGTAATCTTTAGAATTTAAAAAATTACAAAAACAAGATTTTCTCAATAAGACTCATCATAAGAATAATTTTTACTTCAGATTTTTGGTATGGATAGTGCCAAACAAACTCTATACGATGACATAAACGTCGTATTGCATTATTCTTGTGTTTTCTCCAAAACTATAATTTTTTTGTGTTGTCTCTCACGTCCATAATATTTACATTAGAGGCGATTTCTTTACGTTATTGTATTTATGTGTATATGCTTTATGTGTGATGTATATGCTATTGTGACGTCGTGGGAATACACCGTAATCACAGACACGAACTTCAAAGATAAATATGTACAGGTTTATTCACAATATGTACAGTAATAATTTAAGTTACTCAGCTCTGGTAGATGTTTACTTCCCTGATCGCAGGAGCGATCCTTAAAAATGAAATGTCTGACTCGTGGCCCGCGCCACTCCTCAGCGAGTACAGCAGACAGCTCCGGCGACCTCGGTCACCCGTGGATATAGTGTCCACAACGGCGTCCCAACACATGGGTTGCCGCACGAGCCTAGCTCGGCTCCGCACCGCCCTGGGCGCAAGCTTTGTGCGTTCGCACGAGGGTTCCACTCAGCTCGACAAACCCAGCCCCCGCGCTCTGCGTTCGCTCTTATATAGCTTCCACCCACGTGACCTGAATCGTCACTGGGTTTTGCACACGGCCCGCGCTAGTCGCGTTGCCAGGCATTTTTGGGGGTGAAGTACTGTATTCTCAATAATAAATTCACAAAAGCCTAATTACAGTATTATCTTGTAACTTATTAAATGTGAACTTGCATTGAATATGATCCACCGGAGGGTTTCCACCAACTCATCAATGGCGCCGCGCTGAACTGTTTGCTGCGAGGTGGAGGAAGTTGCCTGAAGACAAGAGCGAACTGAGAAATACGACAGTTGGCAAGATCTCCATGGTGGCGCGCTCGCACAAAGCGCAGTGCGTCTGAGAGCAGCGTGCGGAGTGAAGGAGATTAATACGAACCTTTTCCTTGATTGTGCTCACACCTGGCTTGTGATGTATGAAACAAAGATGATGCATTGTTTCAAATCGCGTGGATTGTAAATCAATTAACATAATCTAGACTGTTCTCTGCAATGTTTCCAGAATAGTAAGATAAAAAATGATACCACGTTAAAGCGTCATTATCATGGCCATTCGTTTGTTTGAAGATTATTCAAGATAATATTAAAGTCTGTTTTGAGGGCAATTATCTAAAAGTAGTATTAAAGACTGAAATATATTTGATACATTTTGAAATACTGATTTGATGAAGGGATAATACAAAATGTTCTTGACTATATTATTATAATTGTCTTTAAGCAATATTTTAAAGTTCAGAATAACGTATTTTCATCTTCTAAGTATAAATCAGGAAAGAAACTAAGACAACAAATTGTAGGTCAATTTTTTCTAATTTCGAATTTGGCTAATTTTCAGTGTGTATAGCACATAATTATTTACATTTTAAAGCTTAACAAAATTTAGATATATTGACTACGTTTTTCAGAATTAGAGAAAACACTGAAGATACAATATTTTCCTTTGTTGATAGGATTTACAACAGTAAAAGGGTAAAGAATCATATTCTTGAATCTATCATGTTTTAGTTAAGACTCTAAAATCCAATCAATAGATCTTCCGTCTGTCTATCCATCTATCCGTCTGTCCGTCCGTCTGTGTGTCCGTCCGTGTGTCCTGTCCGTCCGTTCGTCTGTCGTCCGTCTGTCCGTCCGTGTCCGTCCGTCTGTCCGTCCGTCCGTCCGTGTCCGTCCGTGTGTCCGTTCGTCCGTGTGTCCGTCCGTGTGTCCGTGTGTCCGTCCGTGTGTCCGTCCGTCTGTCCGTCTGTCGATCTGTCCGTCTGTCCGTCTGTCCGTCTGTCCGTCTGTCCGTCTGTCCGTCTGTCCGTCTGTCCGTCTGTCCGTCTGTCCGTCTGTCCGTCTGTGTCTTGTCCGTCTGTCCGTCTGTCCGTCTGTCCGTCTGTCCGTCTGTCCGTCTGTCCGTCTGTCCGTCTGTCCGTCTGTCCGTCTGTCCGTCTGTCCGTCTGTCCATCTGTCCGTCTGTCCGTCTGTCCGTCTGTCCGTCTGTCCGTCTGTCCGTCTGTCCGTCTGTCCGTCTGTCCGTCTGTCCGTCTGTCCGTCTGTCCGCCTGTTCATCTGTCCGTCGGTCAGTCCGTATATAACACAAAATTTTCTCAAAAACGGTTCCAATTTTTTCTTTAAATTTCTTGTAAGAATAGAGCAAAATACACTTATAAAGGTGGCATAGGTCGAATTTTCGTGGTTAACTCTGAATTTTCGAAAAGAGCAAAAGTTTTAATTTGTTCGGCAGCTTCCTACAACTACAAAACTGAACACAGATTTTTCCTTCAAATGAAATTTGTTGTCCATAAATAGTTCTTTCATAAAGGTGATGTAGATTTGTTTAACAATTTTAGTTGTTTTCGTGCAACACTTATTTATTTATTTATTTATTTATTTATTTATTTATTTATTTATTTATTTATTTATTTATTTATTTATTTATTTATTTATTTATTTATTTATTTATTTATTTATTTATTTAGTCAAAAACTGAATGTGACGTAAGGGGGAGAATATCATCTGCGCACGCTTTCTTGAGTTTCAGAATCCCTTCCCAACAATTTAGCTATTAATAGTTGAAAGATGGAAAATAGTAATAATAATAATAATAATAATAATAATAATAATAATAATAATAATAACATTTAAAAAATCGAGAGTAACATTTCAAGAACTAGATATTTTCGTTGCCAAATTATAGAAAACTTATTTTTAACGGTAAAGGAACAAACAGATTTGAGTTTTCTCTATTGTTAACAAAATAGAAACTCACCCTAAGCTCTACTTCCACTACAAGCAAAATGAAAGTTCAACAAAACGAGCGCATAGTGAAGGTAGTACATTTACGTCCAGAAGCATATCAAGGGGTCTTCTCAGCATTTGCTCAATGGATCAGGGAAACTGGACAAAAACCCGATCGAGATGGGGAACACTGCGTCAAATATTTGCCATTTTAGAAAATTACTGAAACAAACTTTTCTCCAAAACTGCTTCAATTTTTTCTTTGAAATTTTTGTAGGTTAAGTCCCAAGAGAAACCCTATACGATGAGATAAATATAATTTTGTCCTGTTTTTTTTCTTTTCAAAAATTAAAAAATGTAATGTTGACATGTCTCTTACGTCGGTAATATTTACATTACAGGCTATTTCTTCACATTATTATATTTATGAGTACATGTGCTTTAAATAAAGTCTCTCGAAAACTCAATATGTTTTCTGTGAAAATGAGCTCAAATTTTCGCATTTTCAGAAATGCTCTAACGCCATTTTCTCAAAAATTGGCTCCACATTTGTTCTTCAAATTTTCCCAATGGGTAGTGCTAATTGTACTATTTAATATGACATGATGTTCATTTTGGTGTGTTCTTTTGTTGTTTTTTTCAAAATTACACAATGGAATTTTTGAAATATCTCTCACGCTGTTAATATTCATTATAAATATTTCCATCGATTTGTATGCATTATTACATTTGTGAGTGAAAGTGCTTGAAATGACTTCAAATGAAGTTTGTCGAAAAAAAGAGCTACAAATTTTGTATTTACAATAATACATAATCGCCATTTTCTTAAAGGATTCAAATTTTTCAATAAACATATGTAGTTCGAGGTTTTGCTCTTCTTTAATATTCTTGAAGTAATATTTCGGTTGTGCTATTATGAAAGCATATGGTTGAGAAAATGAAAAAAAATGTACTTTGGGTGACGATAGATGGCAGCTCTCCAGAGAATGGAGCAAGACCTTCAAGCCAGACCACACCAAGGAAATTAGATAACTATACTACGAGAAAGTGTGTACTATTCTGCAGCACCACTACTTTACTGTTGTGGAATGCTGCGCGAAGAAAACAGCGAATTTTCGGCAGAAATACTCTTATTACAGGCCCATGGTAATGAAAAAGATAAATACAGCTAAATTTAGAAAACATCCATCACATGGTTTAGCCAGAATACATGTATTTTCAGTCCTTGATACCGAAAAGTCGATTGACGGCAATACGTGTGTCCGTCTGTGAACAACGATAGCGGCTAAACCGTTAAGCCGATTTTCTCCAAAATTGATATTCCCCAATCGATCTATGTCTCGGCCATTTGAATTTGCAACCGATAACTTACTTTTTCAAAATATGCGTTCCCCATCGGGAGACCGAGACGCGTCGAATGGCTATCCTACGTCTCAATTGGTGCAAAAGAAGTGGTCGAGCCGTGAGTGAAGTATCCGCACTCTCGCACCTAAAAATGCAGTGGGATGATTTAATTTCTTGCAGACAGCATCAGCTGATAACCGTGTGTTTTGGCAGACATACTATGTCCAAAGACGATGGTGATGATTAGACATCGGTTTATTATGTATTTACATATTTTTTGCCTTTCTCCTTACCACTCTCAAAATTTTAATCTTGGCGAATTGTAGCCGTCCTAATGCAATATACAATTTTTTCGTTACATATTTTTACACGTTTGGTACTATATTACATATTTCGCTATTTTCTCAAGATTATCAATTTTCTTACATATTTTTGTGAAAAGAAGTATTTGCAAAAAATTCAGTAATTTTTCCTTCATTATTATTGGATGCTACTGCGTACTCTACTCTAGATACAAACGCTACGTGAAGACGCGGTCGGATATTCTCAGTTTGGCGCACGTGCTTCAGTTATCTCAGGGTGGATGTGCGCGTCAGCGACAGACTTCTGGTGTGTTGTCAACTTTTGGTGTGAAAAGTATCATTGACGCCATGTGTGGCGACCTTTAACCTTAATTTCCAAGAAACTTTGATGATCGCCATCGTGAAACAATTCGATAAGAATATTCCATGCTGCAGTGATTGTTTTCTGGTCGTAGATATCACCATTTTGTACGATGGCTTTTATTGTGTCTAGTCTGACTGCTAAACTACATTCCTGGATAATTTGTGAAGGTTTTTCTATCGATGGAAAAGTTGTGTGGTGCAAGTATGCATCACTTGCGTCCTTGCAAATGAATTTTAAAAGTTTGGAACGTTTTTAAAAGTTGTATAGGAAATTTTTTATAATTGTAATTTCGTATTATGTAAATGTTTTTATAATTAGAGTATCTTAATATTACATATTATATCCGATTTTACGTATTTATTACATATTCTTACTGTTTTCATTACATATTTATGTACATATTTTGATGTTTCATACTACATATTTTTCCGGTCTCTAATGATGAGAGGGAGAAAGAGGAGGATTTCTAATAGTTGAATTCTAAGACTACGGTGCCTAGCTATAACTGTAAATCATAAAGCAAATATTGATTTCTTTAGCGTCGAATGAAATAATGCATATTAACGATTCCTTATACTTGTAAAATCGTAAATATGCAATATTTCTCTCTACAGACGTTCATTTAGTTCATTTTTTAGATTGCTTATGTGTCGCTAAATATTTCATTTTTTTCTTTTGTTTACAGATGATAACAGTAGCCACTGTTGGGCAGTGTAGGAATTCTTGTAAGTTGACAATCAATTTTATCCATGTTTCTGTTACACCATAATTTTAAGTGAAATAACAACGAATGGTATTTCCTGTATGTTTTGTATGATGTATGATGACTTTTTCCAGTTTTTAGATTAATATCGTAACAAAATTTTAATGATGTTAACTGGTGACGTGCCTTCCAACTTCTGTTACCGCTTACCGGTTTACGGTGTGTGTGAGTGCAAAGTTTTGGGCAGATAATTGAACTTTGGGCTCCCTCTTCGTTATTAGAATATTGCAACTGCAAAATCACCGTTCACACCACTGTCAATACCATTATTAATTTCCATTATCTACTGACCATCGAAAGTAGGATTCTCGGGAAACATATTCCGAGATCGCCCAGCACGTTCACACGTCTTCGCATCGGCAAGAAAAGTTCCACTGCTGGTGCTCTGCAGTCTGTCAGGCCGCTTCGAACTTTAACTGACTCTCAAAGATTAACTGCTGGAACTAGATTCGCCTGCGAGTATTGTTTAGAAAGAAGTAAACATGAAAATATGCAAATAAACAAAATGTTCGGCGACTTGCGAGAAGAGAGAAATATGCGTTTATTGTTCCTTGGCGGTCCCAGAGAAAGCACATTACCAGTTATGGATTTCATTAACATAACTTTCTGCTCAAATAGGTATTTAAACAAATTTAATACATCTTTTTATTATGGTACTTGTAAACGTACTTTCAATGGCATTGACGCTTCGTACTTAGTGATATGTTTCATTTTGTTTCTTAGAGTTCCTAAATATTATATTTTCAATCGGAATGTTGTACTACATTGCTTACATCGAAAAATATTTTTCACATTTTAGCCTTCCGTTTAAGCAGTCTCCGAAAACGCATTTCCTTGGCGCAGGTTGCTTGCCCAAATTATCGTAAAGTCTTTGGTTAAGCCGTGTAAACTAAGTGAAATAAGACCGGGAGAACTCAATGCGTGTTCGGCAGATTGGGATAACATTTGGTTGGTCAGCAACTCAAAGATACGCCATTGGTGAAGTCATCCTACCCGTCCAATCTGCTTTATATATATATGCTTAATGTCCAATCTGCTTAATGTCTTATTTATTGGTGGCCATACAGATTAGAATGAAGTGAGTAGTTCGTTATTAATGGATCTAACTGTGTATTATAAATCATATATTGCCAAGAAGATGTAATTATGATAATTTAGTCATGTAATTATTTGTAATATTATTATGTAATTATTAAGGATGATGTGATGCACTCTGCTTATACACCTCGTGTCAATCAATTTTGGATTCTCTAGGGGACCTTTACTCCGCATTCCTCTTTCGGCATCTCCCCCTTCTTGTCATGAGCTGCGGATGACGTCAGAATGGTGAGCGGCCATAGCAGAGGCCATTCAGTCGTTCACCCATCCTCTTAGGTCAGTCATGACAGGCAGCGGCCAAGGCAGACAACTCACCAATGTTCGCGGCATTGCCACGAGGTTTAAAAGAAAGGATTGTACACTTTTTGGAGAGGCAGTACCTCACTGACACCTGGCTCATGAGTCTTTTGGAGAAGTCAGTTGACAGATATTGCTCCAAATTTAGCGATAATTATTTCCATCTTCTCTAAATTCATTGTGGATCGAAAGGATATTGATTTCTTTATCGTGTTTTTGTACGAAAGCAATAATTGCTTTAGTATGCTACGTTTAAGTTAGAAACACAGTTTATCCATACGAATGATTTGCTAAATCTAAGAGAAAATTGTACTAGATGAGATAGGGTATTTTTCTCAGTTTTAACAGTTGCTAGAATGCTTTTTGTTTTGTTGTATAAATGGAAATTATTTATTTGCATTTATGGAAATTGAAAAGTTTGCATAAACAATTTAAGAGAATATTTTACTGGATATGTTGTTATTGTATTTTTATAGTTGCAGAAAAAATTCCACTGAAATCTCAGATTTTAGCGGCTATTATATTTATATACGAGTTATATCTGTAAACATAATGTATATATTCCCTCGAATACGTTGAAACCTTAAGAAAAGTAGTGAAATATGTCGTGGAGATTCATATTCTTCTTTTGTCATGCTCGGTTAAAAGTTTTTCATTTTATTTACCATCCACATCTGTGAAATGAAACAAAAAGTAATTAAGATATATTCCACTTCATCAACATATTTACCAAGATTACAAATATTTGACACATTTTGGTCGACTTAAATGGGTTGATTTCGATAAATTACTCAACCCAATTTCCTTCACGGTATAGTACTTTTTGCCTTTTTACAATACTTTTTCAAAAGAGAGGTTGAAATTAGTGGCAAAGAGTTCAAGTATCATTTGATTTGCTCTTAAGGGGAAGACAAGAAAATTCTAAGTTGCATCACACTCTACTTCCACATGAAGGAGGCACTTGCCCTTAACGGGAAATGTAGCAGGCTAATAGTAATTATAATAATAATATTGCAGTTAGATGGCTCGTTTCAAGTATTTGTGGACCATGTAGGATCAATCTTACGAGGATACCAGGAATTAAGACATTTGTACTTTATATATATATATTTATCTTCAGCTTTACGTTTCGCACATTTAGAATGTGCCTTTTCAAAAGAAATATAGAACGAACGGATGACAATAATATAAACATTACCATGTATCTGCAACATTAAAATAGGATCAACAGGAAGAAATTCAACTATTCCTATAATAATAATAATAATAATAATAATAATAATAATAATAATAATAATAATAATAATAATAATAATAATAATAATAATAATAATGACGGCGTAGGGAGATGGCCACCCCATCGCCCGCAGTACCCAGCCGGAGGGTAGGGGCTGCGCAAACAGCCAGGTTTCCTCCACCTACAAAGGGGCGCTGACCTCTGCCCTAACCCAGACATCCCCCAGTCATAAACCGCCCTTCCTTTTCCAGCGGGGGTAAGAGGGTGGACCGAGTGGCTCACTTTCTTCCGTTACCTAAACCCTAGGCAGTTTCCATCTGGAAAAGTCTCCTATTTTCTTCTTTCCCATTTTCACCCTCGTCTCCCAAAGTCCAACCCTACCTCAGAGCGCTCGTCATCTTAAGCCACGTGGGAGACGGGCTATGTCGTTTAAAAACCGCAAACAGGGCAATGGAAAAATATTAATAGAATGATAGAAAAGCGTTCCAAAAGTTGTAAGGCCTCGGAACATGAGCCGCTGCCTGGGGAGCGCCAGGGCGTGTGCAGAGTCGGCGATGTACACGACAGCATGCAAGCCGCCGACGGCAGAGAGTTGGAGGCGGAACTCTGTCACTCAAAGAGCTACAGCCCAACATCAACCAAAACAACCGAACGTGGAATATGTAGAGACCAACACATCTAGTGCCACTCCAACTGCTGGCTCGTCTGCTCACAGGCGTGAGAAGACTGACTGTAGAGGAAGGAAAGACAACCGAATAATGGACACGAGATATGAATATTGAAGTTATTGGTATATTTTACAGTGTCAGTCGGTGTCACGAAATTCCACTTCCAGAAACAGGCATCACTTCTTACAGGAATACACTAATGCACGTCTAGAAATAAACATAACCGAGCAGAATTTGGTGGATAGAAGGAATGTTATAATTAAGAATGGCTATCTGACACCAACAGAATAAGAAAACATACCTCGAGAAGTTAGGGATGAATTATAGCAAAATTATCCGGACGAAATTATTGGAAGGCCCGATGATACTACTTGTGTGTTGACGGTGAATGACGGCATCGAAAGACTTCAAATGATATCAATGACACCTCAATCTCCACTGAACACGAGCTCAACACAGTGCATCAAAAATTCCACACCCTTCTCGAAAATTATCGCAATACAGAACCTTCTAGTAGACCAAACGTCCCTGTCTTAAACAACTTTGGAAAAGCTTCACATATACTGAAAGAAGTAAATGAAGTTTTGGTTCAATACATAAATGACACTCATGACTTGATAGAAACACATCTTGCAATATACTGTGCAGCAGTAAATGTTATCACGTTACTGGACAGAAAATATACCAACATATTCTTCAGAAAAGAAATCATAAGCAAACGACACCATCTTGGAAGATGAGACTTCAAAAAACATTGATGAACTACGTGCAAAAGTAAATCTTATTACTGAATATATGAACAACATTCGTTCGAAAAGAATTCTCATGAAAGTAACAGGCATTGCAAGAAGAGATGCAATTAATCTAACATTCCTAGGGAGTGCTCAGATTCTTCTTAACCTCAGAGACTCTTCTTAACCTATTGCAAGAATGTAATTTGGGGTACAAGATAAAATATGATAAAAAGATCACTCATATTTTTAGGTATGATCTGAAACTCTACGCTAGAACCATGAAACAACTTAAATCCTTGATAAACACTGCGGCTATCTTCAGTAAAGATATTAACATGTCATTTGGTATAGACAAATGGGCTATTCTCAATGTTCGAAAGCTGGGAACTGTACAACCCAACCAACAGTTCTGGGTGCTATGTATAAATATCTTGGAATACGGCAGAACTCTACAATTGAACACACTCAGCTAAAGAAGAACTTCACGGAAAAGTACCGAAGTAGAAAAACTAAAGTACTCAACACAAAATTATTAGGTAAGAACATTATAACATCCATCAACACTTGGGACGTACCAACGTTAACCTACTCCTTTGGAATAATTAAGTCGTCTGACCCTGATTTAAATTTGTTTGACCGAATAACAAGACGATTACTCACTAAATTCCAATGTCTGCATGCCAACTCTTCCACAGACAAACTCTATCTACCCCGAAAAGTTGGAGGAAGAGGCCTACTGAATATACACTGGTTATATAGGAAACTAGAACAGAATATGAAAAGTAAACTGATGAACTGTGATATAATTATGCAGCAGGTTAAGGAAATTGACTTAGGTCACACGTCCCTGAATCTTTCTTGTAACACCCCGAAAATCATTCCAAATACACAAGATAAACTACAATATTGGAAGGAGAAAATCCAACACGGAAAATTTCCCAATAATCTGAAAGAGCAACACATTGATCAAACTTCGTCTCTGCATTGGCTAATAAGGGGATATTTATACCCAGAGACAGAAGAGTTTGTAATGGCTATCCAAGATAGGGTTCTGCGAAACAAAAAATACCAAAAAAAATTTATGAAGATGAATGTGATAGACAAATGCAAAAAATGTGAATCATATGGCGAATCAATTGATCACATTATGGTGGGCTGTCCGGCATTATCAGACGTCTCTTGGAAGATACAACAAACTTGCAAAATTGATACATCAAGAACTTGCTGTTAAACATGGGTTGCTTGACTTTTCTACGCCGTATTACAAATTTTTTCCAGCACCTGTATTGGAAACAAAGAACCATGTGATGTACAGGGACCGACTTGTTATCACGGACAAAACACTGGATTATAACAGGCCTGATATCCTTCGAATTGATAAAACCAATAAAGTAGCCCCTATAATTGATATTGCACTTCCTCTTACCCATAACATCAGGAAAATTGAATTAGAGAAGATCAGGAAGTATGAGGAGCTTGCAATGCAACAGACCTGGCGGTTGGAGAAATTTCTCATATGTTCTCATATTCTCTTGGTGATCTCATCGGAAGGAGTGATGTCGAAAACATGTAAAAAGAATTTGAGAAATTTGGAACTACCAATGAAATTGCAAACTGTTGGACAAAAGGCAGTCTTACTTCAAACTTGTCACATAATTCGAATGTTTTACAGTAAGCTCAAGTCGGATATGATGAATTCTCTTTTCATAAGAGCAGAATCTGGTTCTAAGACACCAAAGAACCGATTCGTTTTGTCCAGTTTAACTGAGAAATAATAATAATAATAATAATAATAATAATAATAATAATAATAATAATAATAATAATAATAATAGTAATAATACGTCCTTCTTTCTCATCTTATTCTTAATAAACGGACTCCACTCTGAGGACATTTACAACTGATCTCTAAACTCGATGGGACACTTCCTACCAAATGCAGAAGCAAAGCAGACGAGGAAAAATAAACATTTCTCGTCTTGACATGGCGTACATTTGTACAGGGAATTTAAATGAAATGCTTACGGTTATGGGTGGTGCGTTTCGTCTTATAAATCTTTTCGATAAAGAAAAAAACAAATATGAAAAAGAGAGTATTTAAATAGCTCTAAGGGTTTTCGTTTAAATAGCAGCTTGAGATTTGTTCTCAACAAAATTCCATGTTTTTTAAAATAAGCCCTTGATTTGTTTTCATCTGTTCTTATTTACAGTGTCAATACTAAAATAGTTACTGTGTTTACTAAAATCGTTTCAATAAAACATGAAAAAAGTTTAAATCAGATTTTGTTGTCCACTTACCGGCTGCTCTTCAGTTTTTCTCTTGATGTAATAGTGAACAAACAGTTCTGCCTTCTCTTCGAGCCGAGGGGCCGTGTACACAAACCAACGCTCAAGGCGCGAGCTTGCCTCAGAATTCAACATTTCTGAAACGTCACCACCCCCCTCAACTTTCACCTGAAAGTAATATTCAAGCTTATTATTGATTGATGAGTGATTCCGAGCTCGTCAACTGCTATATTCATTAGTTCCGTATGTGTAGTATATGATTTTATCGCTACACTCGTGGCGCTGATCATTTCCCGCTGCACGGCGAGATCCAGCGCCGACCTTCAAGTCAGCTTTCCGGGTTTTCCCCAACCAAGTATCTCGCTCCAGGGGGGCAACGCCTCAGTCAGGACAAGCTCTAAGCTCCAGACTGATTTCCCGAAATATGAAAGTGTAGTGCATGTAAGTGGACATGCGTGTAAGTAAGGGGTGAGAATAGAGCGAGGATGAGGAGAGAAAGATCACGGGCGGTCCATGACTCATTTGTTAGGGTACTGCTCCGGCATTCACCAGGATTTGATCAGAGAAACCTCGGAAAACAGCCGGGCCCTAGAATAATCCTACAGGCAACAGATGATGCGACCCAGCAATGCAGCTAGTATCCTGCCACCGTTGGGGCTGAAACCCTGTGACCTCTTGATCAGCGGCACTGCAGTGACATCAATTGATTCCCTGAGCCTCAAGCCGGTGAGAGCATGTTATCGAGTGATTTGATGTCATGTTATTGAGCGATCGTCTATTATTTCTGTCTCGTGTAGTAAGGATACCTTTTGCGCGCTAACACGAAACCAATCTTTATAAGTGAGGTTTCTAAAGAAAGATAATTTCACAAAATAGTGATTAATTGCACTTGGACTTAAAAATATGAAGGATTTGTTTAAAAACGCATTTAAATCTTCATGTCAAATGCAACTCGCAACACGCGTGCAGAATTTATAGATTAATAACTCCTAAACGAAGCCTTCTAGGACCTTAGAACCTTAACTTCGTTGAGGCCAACTACCTCAACGAAACGCTTCTCACTTCATTATCTACACAATGAGATCTTTTTGGACATTCTCTTACGTTTTTGTCAATTCGGAGTTTCTCGATGCTACCACAGCATAATTATCATTAGGGAAAGGATTTGAAGGTGTTACACGTATTCAAAGTTATATCTGTTTTCATACAGATAGTTTAATATATGTTTTTTGGAAGAGGGATGAAATGAAGTGAAATAAACACAATTTGTTCCACCTTTTTACACCTTTGCGTGAGATGGCTACATTTGCCACATTTTCCCTACCTTTTTGTACTTCAGCACCTTTTTCTCCTCTTTTTCTGCGGTTTTTAAACCATATATATATATATATATATATATATATATATATATATATATATATATATATATATATATATAGAATAGATACAGAATAATATAATTTTTCTCTTCTTGAACAGGGTTTTAAAAACTCATTTAACCAGAATTCAACAAATTACATAAATATAAAATATTTTTTACGTAAACCAGCAGTAATTTATATCCCAGAAACGATGGTTAATTCCCAGCTGTAAAGTCAAATTTCAATGCCAACAGTGTTACTGCAACAGTTTAATCCTTTCCCGCTGAATTTAAAATGCTGCTCAAATAGGCAAATCAGGACATATTAAATGGGTGTGCAGAAATCCACTCCTCTGTGACCCGAGGAAAATGTTTACCCTTGCCTCGTGACGCAGTCAATACTAACGGAGCACTGGCTGCGCTTGTGCTTGGAATTGCAAGGGAAAGATCAGGGGATGTCGCCGGTGTCCACAAGAGCACCGAGGTTCCCACGTGGGCGATAGTGCAGGTGCGGTTTGACGCGCCTGCAAAGTACGTTCTACTATGCAATCCGCGGGGAAAAAAGTTCAGTCGGTACTGGCAGTACGTTTACCAGTTTTCTATCTACAACAGTGTTGGATAAAGTACTATGAATCACCTTTTACGGACTCTATAAAAAAGGAAAATTTGGTGCAAAATGATATTGTTCTAGAAATTGAGTTCATGTAACTGATTTAAACCTTCATACAGTTGTTTCAACAGCACCTTTTTCGCATCTTTTTGTGTACTTTCTCATAACATATTTTTCACCTTTTACGACCATGTTTTGCACCTCAAAATCCTTTCCCTTCTTATCATACAGTGGCACAGCTCCGTGATAATGCCCTTTGCCAACGTATTCTTCAGCGACTCTAGCGCTCCCTACAGCTACAAAGAAATAATAAGCCGATTACATTTGATACTACAGGCGTAATACAGCTTCGTTTTGCTAAATATGTTCGAAAAGAAAATGTTTATGTATTTTCATTCCCTCTCGAATATATCTAAATACACAACAGGTGAGGTACATTTTCCAACTATTTTTAAGAAAAGAAATTATTTGAATCTAATGTATCCATTGAAATTTCCATCTAATTTCAATGTATCCATTGAAATTTAATAATGTCTTGAGGAATAACTATTTCTTTACTTTCCATGAAAATGTCTAGAAACTGCAATAAATTCAAAAATTACACAAATTAAAAACGAGAATCATTTACATCGATTGGGAAATAGCAATTTTGGAGAAAATAGATTGAACGGCTTTAGTGGTAGCATTGACAACAGACAGGTAGGCAGACATACGTTTTGCTATAAATCGATTTTTCGGTATTAAGGTTCCACAAAACATGGATTCTGATTACACAACATATTAGAGGAAATAATTCACTCTATTGATGAACAAGATTAACCAATGTTTCGTTACGAAGGTCCTGTAATAATAGTTTTTCTGTGAAAAAAAATCCCCGTTTTCCTGTGCACGATTACAATACTTTATTTTCTTACGATGTGAGGGTGACAAAGTAAAACTGCGTACGGTCTGAGAGAAATTTGAAAGTGCCCATTTACAAAAAACACGTCTCCGATTTAAAGGGCTCTTGTAAATCCGAGTTCCAAGTTGAGGCACACCAGTAGCGGAATATATATTTGAAAAAAAGTTTTCGTATGTGTGAACGGACATAGAGAAATGACAAGTAGATAGATAGGTCGGTCGGTAGGTAGGTAAGTTGAGAGGTAGATAGATATCTAGGTTGATGGATAAATATTTTTTTGCAGAAATTGCATTAATTTTCACTGAATGTAAACGACTGAAGTTATTTGTGAATTTTCACCACCGCAATAAAGTAGTATATTAAACATTGTATGATCTACATTTTGAACTACTTTTTATACATTTATTAAGAAGCTAAGTGAATTTCTAAATAGTATATTTCGATGTAGGGTTATAAAGATAACTTTATGTACAAGAAACCTTATGTATTGACTCTTTTATGCACACATCGCAAATCCCTTGTATCAGTGGCGTCCTAAGACGGCTAATTTAAAATAATTTTTAAAATGAAAAAGAAAGTTAATGTTAGTTATTATCTGAGAATCTATGATACTCGCGTAACTACAAGTAGCAGGAAGTTGAATGGTTGATTTCATCTAATAGGTTTACTGAAGTGGCGAACAATGTTAAGTTGGTTTGAGAAACATAACATGTTTATTTACATAAAAAACATTACATGTTTATTAAACATAACACTATTATTTTATTTGTCTCCTTTGCCTTAAAAGTATTTTTAATAAGATCCCGCGAGATATAGAGCTATTATGTATCATTTTGAATGCTATCAGTATTTTCATATATTCTACAAACGCGTGAGACAAATCAGGTGTAATGTTTTGTGCAAAACAAGTTAAAGTTATGGTTTATGTCATGAAATGTTTTATTATCAACCAATGAATTGATGGAAGTGTGTCGATATAAAAATATATGATATAAGTATGACATATATATGGTACAAAAATATAATTTTTATGATGCGATAATCCCATCATCCCGGAAAGGCATTTCCATAAAAATCTCGATATCAATGTTTTTTAACAAAACATTACAATTCAATAGGAAAAGTCAAAATTTGATGTTTTATATACACGTAATAATTGTATCTGAAATTGGAGTAAATCTAGGAGATAAAATGCAATTAGCAATTACATTTCGTTTTGCGTTCAGTTTTCCGCACACCTGAGACGGTAAATCTCCACAGATCACCAACGCCACTCTTTCAACTGAATTCATATGAGAAATCAAACTATCCTGCCTTTTAATACGGAACTGCCTCTTAATACGAAAAATCTCTTTGTGTCGTAAATACAGGATGATTTAGTCCTCGTTGCTCGCACAGGACCTGGTGACAGAGTACAGTTAGTTATTCATGAGTGCAAAAAGAAATGGTGTAAACCCTATACAAAATTTTAAAAAAGTTTTTTGTCATTGGTTATATTTTGCAAAAAAAGGTAGCCCAAATATTACAATAAATATTGATCCCTGCTGCTACTATTGCCTAATTACCTAACGAATATGAAAGGAGAAAGAAAAAAATTATTCATTAAGTGTTATTTAGGATACTTTATTATTATTATTCGCGTATACAGCCAAAATTTCGCATTTTCGTCTCGTGTAACAGGGGCTCTACAAGAGTTCAAAATGCCCTCCTCTCACGTGAACGCAAGATGGGCATCTGTACCCCACGGCCTCCGTGACGCGCACAACTCTGTTGGGTTGGCCCTTTATTTCCCTCGTCCTGCTTGCAATGCGCCCAAGAAAGTCATCATGATCCTCGACGTCAGTAGTACAAACATGGTCTTTTATTAACCCCAGCTCCAAAACTTTGGTTGGGAATACCTGAGTTATAAAATTCAGATACTGACGCCTCTTAAATGCTCGGGTAAGAAATGAGGACCGATGATAAATTCATCCACAATACCAAACGAATCATTTGTAGAGAATCGCTCATGGAAGCTACACTACGTATGTGAAACATATGGATTTTTCTCGTCCCACACATGGAAATTCTGACCTTCATTGTGCCAGAGAATACTCAAACTCGTTTCAACTGAGCAAAGAACGAAATTCCAATTGTCGTTGCACTTGCGCAGAAAATGTCTACAGAACTGAAAAAAAAGTCCTAAGTGTCTACTGCGCAAATACTGCACCTGTCGGAAATGAAAAAGTCTTAATCTCTCCGCATGAATTGTTCGCCATACGAGAGACTGTGATACGTTGATCTCGTGCGTTATTTGCCTTGTGTTCGCTTCTCGGAGAGTGTTAGCAATTGAGTTTCCCAGCGAAGTGGCCAGCCCTATCGCGAGAAGACGCTCGCTCAGTTGCCATAGCCTGTCTTACACGAGCACCAACGCATAGTCCAAAGTTTAACGTTAATGATTTACAAAACTAAACGACGAAGAGTTTCCAATTTTGGCCAATTCAGTCTCTACATTACAAGTGGGATAAGGTCCCGGCGTATTAACAACGAGGACTGAATCACCCTGTATTCGTATGTCATCACTTACGTGTATATCTCCTAAAGTCATTTGAACTCGCACTTTCTTGAGTTTGAATGTGATACCCAAATCCAATTTGACATCGATGACGAGGTTTTTCACCTGACATCTGTAGGAAAGATGTCAAAAATTAGATGGGAGTTGGAGTCAGTCATGTGTCACCGAGTAATAAACACGCGGTGAAGATGACCTTGGGATCCAATCAATCGATCTTAACGTAATGGATAAATTAGATACTATTTTTAGTATGTTTAGTCACGATATATTTATCATATCATGATACAGACCTGATAAGGGCAACCTTGCTTTGAGAAAACATCGACAATCCTATAAATAAAGAAAGTAAGATTTAAATGTTTGTCTATTATTTTTGTTTCCTCAAAATTACTTGAACTACTATATTTATTCAACATGTGCCATGTATTCAGAATACTTTTTAAGCATCAACATGTGTTGCTTTATTGCATAAGTACACTGAGAAAATATTTTTTACCTTAAAATATATTTTTTAAAATATTTATTTAAATTATTTTATTGAATATTGGTATATTTAGGAATATTTGACAATTAATAAATTAATACATAAAGAATAAAAACACATCCTGTGTAGTTATAATCAAATGATGAAAATTATTTCTAAATATTACATAGTTCATAAAGATGGAATTTAACAGATCAATAGACTTCTACCATTTATTTATTAATTTGATCGATGTTATAGATTTGTTTTCAATCTTTGACTTCCCCTGATTCCGCTTAGAAGTTACGAAGATATGTATAAATTGTAGGTGAAAAATTAATAAAATTAAAAAGGTAAATATATACCTTTTCAGCAATAATACACCAGAAAATACAATGAAAAAGCGTAACCAATGCTCTACAAATAACCTACAAATATAATATGCAGTTGTGAATTATTTAACAAGGGCTTACCCGTTGGTCTCACGGTTAATCTTTTACGAGAAATATCCTACGCGATCTTCATGTTGGAAAGACTTCGATTTTTACTTACTCGATGCTGCTTCCGCAGTAGAGAGAGAGTTACGCAATTCTGCACGAAAATCTGTGACTTTTGGCAAAACCTCATATTACAGGGCCCAGATAAAGAAAAAGTAAATAAATCCAGATGCTAAATTTACAAAGAAAAATCCTGTAACATGTAGTCTGGCCAGAATACGTCCGTCTGTTCGTCCGTCTGTTCGTCCGTCTGTTCGTCCGTCTGTTCGTCCGTCTGTTCGTCCGTCTGTTCGTCCGTCTGTTCGTCCGTCTGTTCGTCCGTCTGTTCGTCCGTCTGTTCGTCCGTCTGTTCGTCCGTCTGTTCGTCCGTCTGTTCGTCCGTCTGTTCGTCCGTCTGTTCGTCCGTCTGTTCGTCCGTCAGTTCGTCCGTCCGTCTGTGTGTCCGTCCGTCTGTGTGTCCGTCCGTCTGTGTGTCCGTCCGTCTGTGTGTCCGTCCGTCTGTGTGTCCGTCCGTCTGTGTGTCCGTCCGTCTGTGTGTCTGTCCGTCCGTCTGTGTGTCTGTCCGTCCGTCTGTGTGTCTGTCCGTCCGTCTGTGTGTCTGTCCGTCCGTCTGTGTGTCTGTCCGTCCGTCTGTGTGTCTGTCCGTCCGTCTGTGTGTCTGTCCGTCCGTCCGTCCGTCCGTCCGTTCTCCAATCGATCTGGCTGACCAATTTTATCTGGCCCTTTGAATATGAAACCGATATTTTAACTTTACATGAAGCCTCTGGGACATTTAATTTTTTTTAAATAGCTTAATTAAATTTTGTTAGTGGATGGTGTATAGGACGTACAAGTATATTATACTGATCCGCGTCTCATTTTCGTTGAAAAATCGGATATCTCAAAAATTTCAAAATGTTTTCGGCATCTTCCCCCGACTACAATTATGAAGATGTATATTTTTTCCCTTGATGAAGGCTGTTCCGTAAAGGTAGATTTTGAAAAAATAAGGTAATTTTTCGAAGTTACATGTAAATTTCGCGTAATTTTGCGTGTTAGTGCAGGCGAGAATGTACGTGCTGTTTTAGTACTTCTAGTTTGTTTGAATGGTCCGGACTCGTCGTCTGCTAAGGTCATTACTCCCGTCAGTGCGGTGCGTGTTTTTCTTCGTAAAGTTGTGGCGATCTTTCCCCGGTAGATAAGACCCGACGCCGACCAATCGTCTACTAGCAGGGTTTTTCCCAAACAGGTATCTCCCACCAGTGGGGCATCGCCCAGCTAGGACAAGCTCCAAGCTCCCGACCGGTCTCCCCGCATATGTGGTAGTGTAGTCTGCATGTTAGTGTAAATGAGTATAAGTAAGGGGTAGGAAAAGGAAGAGGAAGGAAAAATTGCACGCGGCCGTGGCCCGTTTGTTAAGATTCTGCTCCGACTTTCGCCAGGTATTGATTGAAGAAACCAGTGAAAAATAGCGATCAGAGCTGCTGGATGCTAGAATTCTTGTCCAGACAGCGACTGAACTCGACCTAGATATCTAGCTAGTTTGGAAAATCCAGCCACCATCGATACTGAAACCTAGAACTTTCCGGTCAGAGGCCCTGCATTGACACCATTCGATGCCGAGAGCCACCTCTCACGTAGGAAGACTTCGTGCTAGAATCGTTCTGTAAACTGTGGAACATTCAGAATGATGTCGCGTGAGGCACCGAAGCAAAGCGGGAGATAACGGATACGAGTACAGGACACACTTAAAATACTCGCTGTCACTCTAGAAAACAATTGAGCACATAGGCGTGAACAGTCAAAAACAAGAGCGGGTAGCCACATTTCTTAGCCAAGGGCAGACACAGTGAATGTGGAACTAGTTTTGAAAACTGAGAAAACGTGGCATACCGGAATTTTCCCTCAAGTGTGATTACTCAACATTTACTCACAATAAAACCTGTGGTGCTACAACAGCACATACTTTCTCTCAATATTTATAAGAAATCCAATTTTCGAAAATTCAGAGTGTTCATCGAAAATTTATACCCGTGCCACTTTTAAACGTACTTTGTACTGTAAAAGGACAAATTGTAATCAAAACATTTGAAGCCATTTTCGCGAAAATTTTTAAATATACGAACTCGTACTGAGGCTTCGTGTAAAGAAGTACCCACCAAAATCAAAACATCCATTTTAAACTCGCAGGGCCTTGAGTTTGTTCAGAGTGATTGGAGAACATACATTTTTCAGAAAATCGTGTCAACAGTTTAGGCGCTAGCGAAGACGATGGGGCAGGTGGGCAGGCACATGGACAGAACGGGAGGAGGGACGACCGGGCGAGAAGCTGACGGACGGTGGTCGGAAGCCTGACGGACTGGACGGAACGGACGAAGGGCTGACGGAAAGGCAGACATAAGGGGCGAAAGGTGGACGGAAGAAACAAAAATCGGACGGAAACGACGAAGGCGGACGTAAGTGACAAAAGCCGGACAGGAAATTTTGATGGGGATCGATGGTGACCAGAGGATCGATTGGGGGTAATCTTAAATTAATGTAATATAGTTAATTGCTCTATAGTGCAACAAAATATATAACAAAAAAATTAAAAATTGTTTTCAATCCGTCCTTGATCCTTTGGGTCAGAAGACCAGCAAGGCTGGTGCAACTGATGCAGAGTACCGGTCCTCCCAAGTAAGGATCCCTGCCAACGGATTTTGGTAAATAATAAAACAAGTTGCACCCCATTCCCATTTTCTCCATTGCACCAGCCATATTATTATATCAATTATATTTAAATCTCTTTCATTCGACGTTTATTGCAGATGGGGTTCCCATTTCCAGTTTCCTCAACAGGGCATTCGAGAACATACTATATATGCAAATGCAGGATGTTTAGAAAAGCAACAGATTATACGTGTATTTTCAACGGTACTCTATCGCGAAAGAAAATCTCCCACCCTATATAATATAATGCACTTCTTAGTTTTTTTTCGGGCTATAATTAGCGCACGATTACAATATTTTATCTTCTTACGAAGTAAGAGAGTAAAAGTTGCACAGTGCCATTTTCGTCGAACTCGCTGAATTTTCGAATATTAGAAAAGTCAGAAGTAATCTGATAAAATATGCACTGTTGTAATACCACTAGTTTTGAAAGACGAGTTAAACATTCTGTATGTTCCGAATACACAACTGTTTTCCACATCGGCGTACTATAGTAACATTAGGTTTTAACGTGTTTATGGGCAGTCACGACGCAAGTAAATGCCGGAACTCCCGAGAAGTGATTGCGTATGACTTCGATTTTTTTATAATGAAAGTGAAAGATATCACATAGTTATGAAAAGTTTTAATATTAAAAGTTCTAAATAATGAAACTATGAGTTCTTACATAAACAAAAAAGGAACTATTAGTGTTACAACAACACACTTTCCCGCATTATTTTTAACATTTGGAATATTCGAAAACTCAGAGTTCAAGGAAAATCGGGCCGGCGCATTTTTATGTGTACTCCCCACTATTGGACAACAAAATTGAAAGAAAATATTTGAAGATGTTTATGAGAAAATCTTACTTTTGGATTTGCTTTTATTGCAAACAAAATATCACCAACACTTCTCGAATTTTGAAAAAAATTGTATATGACCTTTTTTTAATAGATATTTTATTGATTAGAATTCAATGAAGATTGGACTTGCGTCTTTTTAGCGTACTTTGTCCTATTAGAGTAAAAAAAGAAACTAATGAAAGACAGTGAAGAAACGTTTATGAAAAGTTTGATAATGTCTTTAGAGCGTCATGTAAATACCCCTAAAAATCGAAATGACCGTTTCTAATTCAAGAGACCGCGACATTAGGTAGATGAATGGGTTAATATCAGTTTTAATAAACCTGTGCGGACGGTTTAGCCGCTAGCGTTGTTCACACACGGACGGTAGGTGATGTGCCGTAAACAAACTTTTCGGCATCAAAGACAATGAAAACGTGAGTTCTGATTGCACATTGCATTGGAGGAAGGTTTTCTTCATATTTGTGAAAGAATTAACCATTTTTCGATATCAGGGACCCACAATAATGGTTTTCTGCCGATAAATCGTTGTTTTACTCTCCTCATTACAAAGTTTTCGCTGTTTTATGTATGAAGTAAGGAAAAAATGAAGACCCCATTGCGGTCCATCATGGAGCCTCTCCTCCATCGGCATTTGGTTTTTAGGTGCAAATGTAGTACGTAGGTCATTCAATAATTAAAGAGACAAATTGGTCTGTTGAAAAACAGTGGTTAGGACAAGTTTGGTAATTTTAGGACTTTAAGTTGGCATCACTGGGATGAGCCCTGACTATCTGAAGGATTAGCATTGTTGAGTTCATAACCTTAAACTTAAGTTGCAAAATGGCCAGTTCATTTGAAAATTCCACATTGAACAGCATTCTGTGATTCGTTGTGCATTTGCTGAAGGTAAAAAACCAGTTAATATGTACTCGAGAATGAGTAAAGTATATGGTGAAAGTTGGAAGAATTGTGAGAACTTTTAC
This sequence comes from Teleogryllus occipitalis, assembly GCA_011170035.1. Lineage (NCBI taxonomy): Eukaryota > Metazoa > Arthropoda > Insecta > Orthoptera > Gryllidae > Teleogryllus > Teleogryllus occipitalis. Next base: position 116,877 of record BLKR01001746.1, read on the forward strand.
AAGTGTGTAGAACAGTTCAAAAGTGATGGAGACACAGTGACTGTCAAACACGGTTCTGGTCGCATAAGCAGGAAAAGTCGTGTTGACTAAGTTTGGTGCGTTTTTTGTGGTCATGTCGAAGAACAGCGTATGATAAACAGTCAATACTGTTCAGATAAGTTTTTGAACAAGGTAAAGTCAGTCCTGAGAAACGTTGATATCACAGAAGTGGTGTGATTCTCCAACAAAACATGGCATGTCCTCACACTGCTCAACAAAACCGCGAAACTATCAACAAAAGGGGTTGGGAGGTACTGCCTCATCTCCCTTACAGCCCTGATATAGCATTATCTGATATACGTTTGTTTGGTTCTCGGAAGGAGGCGTTACATGGGAAGAAGTTCCAGGACAACGAGGTTGTCAAAAACGTTTTTTGAAAGTTGGTTCAAAGACCAAGATAGAGCTCTTCGCAGCCGTTATAAAAAAACTGACAACCCCTTGTGGCAAGAGTACACACAAATACAACCATGCCCGAAGCGGGACTCGAACCTGCGATCCTTTGGTCTGAGATCCCTACGACACTACTGCCTTAGCGATCCCGGCCACCGGATCGGCGGGAATTATATTAAAAAGCAGGAAAACTCCTGTTTGGTAAAAGTAAACGTTTATTTCTCCCGACCAATTTGTCTCCTTAATTATTGAATGCCTCTCGTATTACAGAACCATACTCACGAAAATGGCCCCTCTCCATCTATAGGGGTTTCCTTCCCTTTGAGCGTCGTGTATCCTCTGGCCGAGTATTGGCCAGTGGCGGTGACGGCGGGCACCGTCATCGTGAAGTGGATGGTGGGGGCGGGCGGCAGGGGCTCCCCGGCGGCCGGGAGCAGCGTCTGGGTCACGAAGCGCCCGAAGCCCTCGATGCGCACGGCGCTCAGGGACACGTCCGCCGCCAGGGAGGGCGCCTGGCGCACCGAGAAGGCGTACCGCTCCGTCTGCAGCGGGTCCAGCACCGGGATGTCCTTTGTGGCCAGACCCTGCGCACGATCATTTGCATCACAAGACCAACTAACAGCATTTCGTTTGTTTTTTTTCAACTCATTCTCATTACACGTCTAAGTGTTTAAAATCTAAGGACTTTCTCCGGCAGCGATAGCGCAGTGTATCAATAGATGAAACTGCAGCGCTGCTCCTAGGTTCGAGTCCTGACGGCGGAAGAATTTTCGACACTGGCTTTTCAGATACGTCGAATTCAGTTGCTGTCTGGAGGAGAATTCTAGCGGCCGGTTGCTCTGATCGGTAGTTTTCCGTGGTTTCTCCGAATGCCGGAGCAGTACCCTAACAAACGCCACGGACCGCGCGCGATCTTTTCTTCCTCTTCCTTGACCTATCCTCTCCTCTTACACATACACACACTTACACTAACATGCACTACACTTACACATATTCCGGGAGACTGGTCGGGAGCTTAGAGCTTGTCCCGGCTGGGGCGGTACCCCGCTGGTGAGAGATACCTTGTTGAGGGGAAACCCCGTTAGCCGACAGTAGGATGGCGCCATCCAGCCGGGGAATATCACCGCCATCTCTTCACTGTAATAACGGGACTAATGACCTCAGAAATTGACGGGCTCGGAATCTCAAACAATCAATCAAGAAAAATAAAAGCTTTCGTTTGGAAAGGAATTCGCTCTTTCTTCTTAAGCAATTATCGTAATTTTTGCTTTAAATGAAAGGTAGTGAGCTCTAGATGTATTACCGGCTTTATAATGTAAACAACAAATGTTAATAAAATTGTGAAATTAAAAGAATGGACGCTTTTTGTGACAATTAGTAGAGTGAATGCTTTGTGTTGTTTCGTTGTGTCAATAAATTCTTAGAAAGGATTTTCTTCTAGCGAACATGGATGTGGGAATGTGATGTTAAGTTAGCAAACCGAAGTAAGAATTTTCTTTACTTCAAATAAGCCGGCGTCGTTTGCTTAGTTTTTAACTATGCTGCGTGATGTCACGGAAGCTAGGCAACTCGAGACACCACACATTCATGAATGAGTGACCATCTGAGAACCTTCGTTAGTAACGGCGACGAGTTCCTGGCCGAGGGGATAAAAGACACTGAATGCGGCGTTACGAGTCAAGACACAACTTTAACGCAGGATAACTCTATATTCACATATGTATATACGCTCAATGGCCATATGGATAAGATACTTAGTTGCCAAAATGGCGCAAAATATTTTTTAAAAGTGTTATTAAATACAATGATTACTGAGAGTATTTAGACGCAATATCCGACAAACGTTAGAAGCATGAATTTTTTTACAAAGTAAGTTATTATAATTAAGTGATGAGTTATATTTTAAATTAAAGTAGCGAGTTAAGATGGACATACTACAGTTCACTACAACAGATCCTGGTAAACATAAAACATTCCAATTGAATTTTTAGAAACATGTTTAATTCGGCGTGATGATTTTATTCCAATATTTGTAAACCGTCTTCGTTTTATTAGTCTTAGAGAATAAATACTGAACCGTATGAAAAAAACTTTTGGAGGTCTCTTGATTTTCCATATAATACATAATATGTATGAACTACAAATTATGTAGTACTTTTCTGATATAACATTTCCACATGCAGTGTAATTCAATGTAAACGTAGTGTTTATGCAATGTAAACGCAAAAATGTTGAACCCTTTTACATAAATTAAGAAATAATAAAATACAACAATAAATATTTTAATATTTATTAAAACATGCCAATGTCATTTTGAGGGAACATTTTTCCCATCTTCGGTGTGTTACACAAGCAACGTGGAAAACACCAAAACACAACAGCTGTTATATTTTATTGTGATCCACGTTGCTTGGGTAACCCACGGCAGGTTGGAAAAGTGTTTCCGAAAGTTGCTTTGGCATGTTTTAATAAATAATAAAACTTTTGGTAGGAAATGGGCTGATGTTTATGACATTGGCATCATTATAGAAATAGATATGAGGCATTGTTTTGTCGAAGGTGTTTATGTTTCCAGAAAGCTTTTCTGGTCTCATTGCGGCCATCTTCAATGCTACAAAAATTACAAAATATCTAAATTACAATTAAAATATAATCAATCACAGAATATTATTATAAATTCGAAAAAAAGTATGATGTAATATAAGCACAATAGAGAAAATGGGAATATAAAATGTGAAAATAGAAACTTGATTTTGAAGAAAGAATACATAAAATAACAAATGTACAAAGTAAGATAATTGTTAAAGAAGGTATAAAATGTGATAATTGTTAAAATAAGAAAGTTGAATTGGACTGATATCAATTATTATTCTATAGTGAAATAAAAAAATTTAAAAAAATATAGTGTAGGCCAATAAATACATAAAGAATTAAATAAATAAATTCAGATGGGCAAACTGACTTAACTATTCGAGGCGGCTGAGGCCTCGGTTCAGACAAGCCTGGGGATGTGCCAAAATGAAATCAATGGTGGACAGACGTGTAATAACTGATGAACTGCAACCTATCATAGTGGATAGAAATGCGAGTAAAGAGAACTACAATTATATAGCAGCAGAGTTGCTTGTTGGGGAAAAATTGAAATAAATTCACCTCTCTTTTCTTAGTGTCAACTTTTTTAAATGGAGCATGAGATAGAAATAAATATACTCGAACGAATCGTTCCTCCTCTGTTGTGCAAAATGTGTTTACATGGATAAGCTGCAGTCAGCGTGGACAGAATTGAACATGGATCATTTGACGCATTTGCTTCAAAACTATATGCAAATGTGTTATATCTTTTGTGAATCAGTTAGAATAAATCACGTAGGGATAGTCCTCTCCAACCAAACAATGGCTCAAAGCAGCTCATTGCGACTCACACAGGTCACTGCAACTCTTACCGGGAGGTTCTAGAATTCGAGTTCCGACAGCGGCAGGATTCTCAACACTATTTAATAAGTTGCCCTTATAAGAGAAGAGAAGTGAAGTGTATTGTAGTGGGGGAGGGGAGTGCAGTGCAATGAAATGAAGTGAAGTGTTAGATAAGCTATGAGTCAGTTTAGAGATAACTAGAAATTAATTAGAAGTAGGATATCAACCTCTACTTATAATTAGCTAGCTAGCTAGCTAGATCGAATTGCCGCTGTCCAGAGGAGAATTCTAGCTGCCGGCTACGCTGGCTGATACTTTTCCGTGGTTTCTCCGATGAACACGAGGAGAATGCAGGAGCAGTATCCTAACAAACGAACCAAGGACAACGCTCAATCCTTCCTTCCCCATTCTTGTCCTATCATCACCCCTTCCTTACACACACTTACATTCACTACTCTACCACACGTGTCGGGAGACCAGTAGGAAGTTACGACCTTGTCTCGGCAGGGGCGATGCCGTACAGGTGGGAGATAACTGCAAAGGAACTCTCGTAAGGCGACTGCTAGTTCGGCGCCGGATCTCGCCATCCAGCGGAGTACATCGGCACATCTCGTATTAAAACACGCCCTTCATTTTCGGGACTAATGACGATAGCAATTGAAGCGCCCGGAAACACCAATAAAAGAAGCGACTCACTTGGGTGATGAGAGTTCGGAGGTCCTCCAGCTCATCGTCGATGACAGTGCGCCCGTGTTGCTTGGGGGGTCCTTTGGGCTCTTCGAGGTCCTTTTCCTGATATTTCGCAGCGCACGCCGCTACCAGCAACAGGGACAGCAGCCAGAACGTCACGATGCTCCGCGAGGACGTCATGGTGGCTCGGCGAAAGTGGCAGCAAGAGAGGTACAGACCACGTGACGGCGCACGCGGTTATGGCGTGGGAAAGTAGATTGTTTTGTCAGTTATGGTAACATTAGTTTTGGTACATGCCTTTCATTGTTCAAAAAATTAAATGCTAATGTTGTGTGCGTGATTATGCGGCGATAATGCTACATCTTTTCCGTCCCTTCATTCTTTTTGTTGCGTGCTCGTTTTTCGGAATATTGTTGAAGATAGGAAAGCATAGTGCTTAGTATTCTCTCTCCTTCTTAAAACGTTTCATTCTTTGGTACTTCAGAAATCATCTCTTCTGTTCCTTACTGTGAACTTGATGCGATGTGCATACCTGTTCTTTGTGGTAAGTCATGTGACGTGTAACATTCCAGAATGCTTTTCCTTTCATTTTGGTTTATTTGTATTCTGTTTGTTACTCTCGCTTATCTGGGAGTTCAACGATGTGTAAAAATGAAGAAATATTATTATTGTTGCCTGAAAAAAATTTCAATTAGATCATTAAGCATGTAAAAATCTGTTTTCAAACTTTTAGAAAATAATATTTATACGTATATGAGTTAATCTTGGGTCTACGGTGCCTTAGTCATGACCACTTTCGCTTCTGTCACTATCATGTAAATGTATTTAGTTATTTTATATGTGTTTTATGAGAAGGTTATTTAAATAAATTAATTAAATAAATTTATCTATTATTATTATCTAATTATTTATATTATTTATTCATTATATAAATTAATTAAATAAAATATATTAAATTATTTTATAAAAGAGAAAATGGAATGCTTATAATAAAATAACAAAAAATATTTTTTTTTAATTTTATTTCTCATACGTCTCCATAATTTTCTCTTTAAATTGGCGTTTGAAATATATGGATATCATTCTTACAAGAATGTTTTTTTTATTATTTATATGTGAAATTCTCCTTTCATTCGGCTTAGGTGCTGGCTCCAATACATTTAGATATTGTTACATAATGCAGCGTATAAATACTGAAAGACTTGAAACCTGCAGAAAGTAAACTGAAAACTGTGTGTTCTGAAGCAAACAGACATAAAAAAGTCTCGAAAGGACGTAGTTATTGGAAAATGATTAATATGATAAGGCAAGTTATCGAGCTGTCGTGTTCTGAGGGTTACGTCTTTAAAGACTATTTCCCGAAAGTTTATATTTTTGATACTAAATTGTCCTTTTCTCAGCTTTTATTTCTAGTAGGAAACTTAAATGTTCAGGAGCTGTTAGTAAAGATCTTCTACATTTACTGAAATAATTTTTTGTGTAATTCCCTTAGTATTATCCAATCTGTGGAACTTTATTAATTAGAAAACGTGATTAAAAATGGCATTATGAGAAAATATTTGTTTCTACAAAAATAGAAATCATTTTTCGAACCCATTATTGTGTTATAAGTGTCATATCTGCATCCTATAAAAAATTCATAAGACTAACTTAAATAGATTCTGAGATTTAGACTAAAATCTTTAACATTGCCAGGATAGGGCATATTCCCTTAATAATTTTCCTGCCAAAAAAGACTACGATTTTGCTTGGGACGAAAGCTGAAATGCCTAGAGCTCTATTAGGCTGCTGTAACAAACGTGTTGCGGATTTTTTGCTCTGTGAAAGAGTTGCCACTTTGTTATGCATAATTTGAGACAGGTGAAAGAGCAGATTACATATATCTCATACACGTTCTGTTAGCATCTGTAATGAAACAAGGAACGTTTGTTCCAATATAATACTTATCCACACTAATGTTTAAAAGTCTAGGTGAATATGCAATATTTGTACCATGATTACTTGATTTTGACATTTTCAAATACGTAAACTGAAAACACGGTATATAACAAGAATTAAATTCCAATATGTACACCAAAAATATACGATTTAATGTAAGAAGAGAAACTACGCTTATGCAGCTGAGAATGCAATTCTAATTTCCTCATATGCTTCACGACTGTTGCAAAGATGATACGTGATACTAATGTTCAGACACCATTATCTCGAATTTTGAATTGAGATCATACATACCTTAGTACAGTCTCTCCAAACGACAGTGATGCATTTATTGAATGATCAAGACTTCTTCTCTAACCAAATTCGCAATATGAGAGAGTTTTCAGACGCTCTATATTCTCTTGGTAACGTACCAAGTGATGAAGTATTGTGGACATTTTTCAAATAGTACTAGAATTCTGGGTTGTTTACCTACGAAAGTTTTGTTGCCGCTTATTGAATCGTTGCTACGCAACGCTACTAATTCAAAGCTCTTGCCGTCCTTATTTGTGTGAGTTATTGTATATGTCTATTGAAAGCATTCGATGTTTCGTCGTTTTGAGCAAGCCGGAATGTAATGATATCTAATGAGGTTTTAAAATAATAATGGATTCCAAAATATCCTGCTACAGTTCACTACAACATACTTGTTCAGATCTTGGTAAATAGATTTCAATTACATTTTCAGAAGTATGTTTAATTTTGTTGACAGTGAATAGGGATTGTATTGCTTGAAAGTTTGTAAGCTTCCCTCAGATTTTGTCTAAGAGAATAATGTCCGTATGCATATAACTATTGTTTAGTGTGTTTCCATTTTCCATATAGTTGTATTTTTGTTGTGACTTTTCTGTAGCTGTTTTGGTCATTGTCATCAAAAAGGTTAGTTAATTCCAATATTTTTTCGAATCTTTCCTACACCTCCAATATTAACGCCAGTTATTTCTTACTCGATGCAATTTATTCCTGAAATGAACTGCATTATGCAGAACGTGGCCAATCCAGAAAAAAATTAAACATTATACGCTGACTATCTCTAGATAGCTAAGCTACAATCTTTAATTTTTACATTGCATTAAAGCAACTTTGCCACATATTAACGCAGAGAAGCTTCACAATTATTAGGAACTGTTCTTACGTACATATATTGTAGAAAATAACTAATATATTGTTGATTAAATTATGAAGAAGTGATTTGAATTTGAAAACTAATTGAGTGGGAATAAACATCCCACACATATCTCACATTCGGCATACAACCCTTCCGTTCAAAATTTCGTCTCCCAACTTTCCAAGCCGTTTGTCAATCATATTGATTCTTAAGTATTGTACATTTTTCTTTTTTATTTATTAATTTGTTGATCTTTATGTGACTTGCACTTTTTTAACAATACGAGTGATTGTTGAATAATGACAGGCTAAGCAGGAAATGTTTCGATTTCCCTAGCATTCAAATTAGTGTTTCAATCGTTATTCATTTCTCTTGTGTGGAGAGGCAACTGTAGTGAATTTAGGGAAAAGGTTTAACAAAATGTAAATTGAACTTTTCTAATGTTTTACGTTAACTAGGACTCAAAATATCGAATAATCGGCATAGTGAACATAGCCTACACATAGTGAACATAGCAAAACTTAGAACACAGCCTACAGAATTCTCGTTATCTATAGTTTATTAAATATTTGTCTGAAATTTTCTTATTTAGGTACTCTGAATTTATATTACACAAATACTGCAAACATTGACCATAATAGCATTCTAAGTTATCATTGTTTTTCGTTAAATGACAGTTTTGGTCGTTACTTAATCCATAATGAAATTAACTGAATTAATATCTTAAGAGGTAAGGTGAATTTAAATTAATTCAACATAAAACGATAAGTAAATTTTTGTATTTAATTTAATTCATTTAAGGTCACTTTTTATTAAGAAAGGTCATCAGCAACCACGATTAAGTACACATCAATGGGTTACATTACGTATTATATTACATGACAATTTATAACAATACATCACATATTTTCCTTATGATTGTATTACATTAACATCAAGTTTTAAATTATATTACCTTACTTAAGTTTACAATTTCTAGCAACTTCAGTTCTTTAGCACACCCGTCTGCAGTGCTGAACAATTTATGTAAGTTTGTGTCTAATTTCAGTAAGTTTCTTTCCTTAACTATACGAGGCATTCTAGGATAAGGTGTTGTGTAGATATTGTTGCACCACATTTCGAGCATGGTTCTTGGTCGGATGTTTTTGAAAGTATAACTATATTTCAGATTAAAATGACCAATCCGTAGTCTCATTAAAACTTGAAGCCTTCTTCTTTGAAGCCAGATTTTCGGCAGGGCTGGATCCAGTACGGAGTTCCTGACTAGATGTAGTTTTGATGCTTTTAATTTCCATTGTGATCCCAATATTTCAAGCAGGATGTCTTAAAGAGCTTTTTAATGTCTTTTGTAGTGACACAAATTTGAGAATCAAAACTTAAAAATGATGTTGCCACTTTTGCAGATTCATCAGATTTTCCATTACCAGCAATTGCCCTATGGGATGGGATCCAAACGAATCCAATTTTTATCTCTTTTTCGCCTTGAATAAATACAAGTTCTTGGATTTTTGTATAATGGGATTACTAGTATGTCTATTTTTTATGGCTTTAAGAGTTGATATTGAGTCAGTTAAGATTGCAATGGGAAAGTCATTTATTTGATACTGAATTCCATGGCTTTAAGGATCGCCCATGCTTCACGTGAACAAATGGAAAAATAATATGAGAATCGTTGTGATTCAACTGTATTGGTAGACTCAACGTAGACAACACACACAGATTTTCCATCACGTTTAGAACCATCTGTTTATACTTGGTAATAGTTGTCACAACCTTCTTCTAATCTTTTTATTAAATTTTTAAAATGTGCATTGAGACTAAAGGTAAGGTGAGGGCTTTTTGCTACGATCATATTTATTGCAACATTATGGTCTCGCCAGGGCGGAATTAGAGGCATTCATCTAGGTAAGGTAATTGGTTCAACAATATTAAGTTCCTTCAGGTACTTATGAATCCTGGATCTTTTCCGTTATACGTATACCAGTTCACTAGCCGAAAGATTCGGTTCCCTTGTTTATTAGAAATGGTTGTTTTTGGTGGGGAACATTTATATTATCTTGAGAAACATGTAAATTAGCACTTCACAATATTTCATTGATTTTACAAATTATAACATCGTAGACTCTTTTAATGCACATCACTTCACAATATTGGCACTAACTTTACGATTTATAACATTGTAGATTTTTAATGCAAAGAACGCACACCACTTACATGGCCACCTATCACTTTAGGACAAGCTATAAAACGATGGAAAAAATGAATTAAAGTATATATGACTACTTTGATTTATTTACGTAATTTTTCTGTGCACTTCTCGTTTTGTTCGCTTAGTTTGTATATTATCAATCGTTAATTGTACGCGACAGTGGCCAATAACGCACTAATAAATTAATAATATAGTAATAGAATTACTATTGTAATAATACTATGTGTGTTTTGTGTAAAAAAAACTAACGTTTAAATGTACCGCGTAAATGTTGATTGACTGGTATAACGTTCATCTGTTCACATTGCAGGGAACTGATTCCTTTGAGGGGAACGAACTTTTCCATGCCAAGTAACTGAATCTCTCACCTAGTAAACTGATATACGTATAACGGAAAAGGTCCGGAGTCCTTTCTCTCAGTGGGAGTGGGGATTGAGGGTGGGCTTCGTAGATAGATGTTTTTAGGTGATTGGAAATATTTGTATATGCCGGATTTGGAGGGACACTTAAAATTGAGTAAGCATAATTGAAACACCGAACTTTACGTCTTAGGTCTAATGGTTGTTGCCTGCTCCCATTAACAGGCTATAAGCTGATCTGGTTCCAAAAGCGCCAAGGCTCAAGCGACGTGCGCTTGTGATTATTGGATTTAGCATTTTCAGTATTCTCTTGGATGCTGAGTTATAAACCATAATCCAACTTGACCTGGATGAATGCTTGGAATATTTCGATTAGACATTCAGATTGTGCTCCCCATTTCATGGACGACAGCAGTTATACAACATTTATTCTCTTTTTTCATTCCAACTTGAGAGCAGCTACCTGTTGTTTCCACGAGTGAGTAAAATCAAAAAGCATACCATGAATTTTACAGACATATGTTCTATTGAGTTGAAAGTCTCAGAGTCTAAGTTAAATTTCATCATTCCTATCCTTGCGCATTCTTGAAAACACCATAAATTTCGATTTTCTTTTCGAAATTGTGAATACCGAGTTAATTGACCAATTATTGATTTATATAAAGTTTTTTGGATGACATATTTAGTTGTTATGTTTTCACTACAAAGATTTTTTCCACTACAGAGCAGAATGATGTCGTCGGCAAAAGGTATATTTTTACTTTCTCGTATACGTACGTATATACGGAGTAATGTGCGTAGTATAGAGAAAGTTATGTAATGCTGTGGAAAATCGATTTCGAGATTTCAACGGAAATGCACGTTGTCGGGTCCCCCGATACCGAAAGTGTGTTCTTTTTCCCCCTTTTCAAAACGTCCATCCATTTGTCAGCCTATCCGTCCGTCCGTCTGTCCGTCCGTCTGTCCGTCCGTCTGTCCGTCCGTCTGTGAACCCTACTAGCGCCTAAATCATGCGTAGGACTTTTTCCAAATTGAAGAAACCCCTGTCCATCTGGTTCTAGTTGAAGCTTTGAAATTTTGAAAAATACTCTTTGAAATGTGGGTGTTCTTTATATGAAGCCCCTGCCCCGGACATTTTCAAAACTTTCTCAGAAATAGCTAGTAATAATTTCTTTAAAATTTTGGTAGGGACAGTGTGAATGCGCTCTATCAGATGACATAAACGCCATATTGCTCTATTCTTTTGTTTTTAAAAAAATTACAGAAATGTAATTTTCTTCACTTCTCTCACGTCATTAATATTTATATGACCGGAAATTTGTTCACATTATTGTGTTTATGAGTACATGTGATTTAAATAATGTCAAATAAATGTTCTCGAAAACTCAACAGTTTTGTGTGAAAATGGGCTCAAAATTCGCTTTCAGAAATGTTGAAATGCTATTTTCTGAAAAATAGCTCCAAAGTTTTTCTTCAAATTTTTCCAATGGGCAGTGCTAATTACACTATTTAATACAAGGCCGACTACTCCTATGGTGAGAGGCGAGCACCAGCGTAACAAATTGAACATTGCGCTCTCCGCCATATTGTAGGCAAATTTGGGAGCGGTCATTTAAAACGGTGTTTCAACGCTCTTTCCACAGGATATTACGGATTCAAAACTTCGAAAATCACATTGTTATTGTTCCTATACACTATGAGAAATAAATTTCGAAAAATTTAAATGTTTTAAAAATAACGTAATTGGAAACAGCTCGAATGGTTTGACTTTCAATTCAGCGAAGATAATTTCATCATTCTTGCATCTTTTGTTGCCCTCCGAAGATAATGCATAGTTTCTTTTCCTGAAGGAGAGATTCAAATTATTCTTTAAAGTGAAAATGATTCAACTAAAGATTGGCACACACAAATCTTCATTCTCAAGAATGCTATGAAATGACCAAAACTCATGTTATATGTCTTCTAATGTTTACTTTCTCGTATAGTACGTATATACGGTGTTATATACGTAGTATAGAGAAAGTTATGTAATGCTGCGGCAAAAAATGGTAATTTTTGGACCGAAAAACTCGTACTGTGGAGCCCGCAGAAAAGGTGGATAAATTATGTTCTAAAATGTAGTAAATTACTCCCTTTAACACGATATGTAGTCGGATTTTTAATAATACGGACACGTTTTCAAATTAATAAAATATTTTGGGTATATATAACGAATATATTTTCTTACTCAGTGTGCAGCTATGCTACGACCAAATTAAAGTGTACGTTTCAATTAGATAAAAAAATGCTCATGTTACTAAATGAAACATGCTTTAGTTGTATCATTTGGGTTATTGAAAGTTGCTTCTTGTAATCCTAATGCTTTTTTATATTGGCTTTGAGGTCACAGAACCATGAAGCTCTCCTTTTATATTTTTATTGATGCGTAAATAATAATTTTTGTATAGTAAGATAAAAGCATTTCAAAGTACTAATTTACGTGGGAAATACCCCCAACTCTCGTTGCGTACGGACACAACACGCCTGTCAGCACCTGCCTGGAAACTAGTTGCCTACAATATGACAGCCTTCAATTTGTCACGCTACACTAGTGCTACATGTGCAACTAGGTAATACTATCCGATATCTTTGGTTTAATATGACGTAAAATTCACTTTCGTGTAATCTTGTTTTTTAAAAATTACGTAAATGTGATTTTTTTGTTTACTTGTGTATCTCACGCCGTGATTATGCGCATTTTCATCGATTTGTTTATATCATTGAATTAGTGAGCGGAAGTGCTTTAAATGATATCAAATTATATTTTTCGAGGATTCAAAACTTTCTGTGAAAAAGGGCATAAAAATTATCGTTTATAGTAATGATTATGCACCATTATCTTAAAAACGGCCCAAGATTTTTAAACGAAAATTTCTCTATAGACGAGGTTTTACTCTTTTGTAATGTTTCTAAAGTATAGTATCAGTTTTACTATTAGGAATCGGAACAGTTGAGAAAATTCTTAAAATGGTCGTGCTACAGAATGGCACTGACTTCCTCGTAAAGTTTTCTACTTTTCTTGGTGATGACTGGTTTTAAGGTCTTGCCCCATCTGTTTGCAAGCTGTGTGTCTATCTTGGCCCAAAGTAATTTTTTTTGACATTTTCTCAACTTTTGGTTTCCTAATAGAAGAACCGATATTACTTTAAGAATATGAAAGAAGGTTAAAAGCACACAACACTAAAAGAAATGAAAGGTTAAAACCTTGTCCTAAATGGCAATTTCCATTTAAAAAAATTGAAGCCGGTTTTAAGAAAATTACGTTTATTCGTTACTGGAAATGCTAAAGTTGAAGCTCTTTTTCTCAGAAAATATTTGACATTTCGAAAAACTTCACATGAAGGCAACTGAAGCACTTTCACTCATAAATAGAATAGAATATACAAATTGTTTGAAATATGCATATTAATGGCGTGAGAGATATTTAAAAGTATTACATTTGTGTATTTTTTTGAAAAAACAAAAGAATACACCAAAATTAATTTACGCCATATTAAACAGTGAAATTAGCACGCTCCATTGGAAAAATTTGGAACCATTTTTGAGAAAATGGCATTTGAGCGTTTCTGAAAATGCGGAAATTTGAGCTCTTTTTCACAGAAAAGTGTTGGGTTTTCGAGAAACTTTGACATTATTTAAATGCACATACATATATCTAATAAAGTGAAGAATCGCTTCTAGTGTAAATATTTCCGCGTAAGAGAAAAGTCAAAAAAATACGTTTTTGTAGACTTTATTGATGCATTTGTTTAGACTTTATGCCATTTGTTAAGTATGCATCAAAGTACAAAAACATTAACTTTACTGTCATAAGTATCTAAATTATTTTTCATTATGATGGAAGTTGCTTCTTACATAAAAAATAATTTGATTTGGTATAAATTCTGAGGAACTACTTAAGTTAAATTCAATGATTTATATGAATGTTACAGTAAAAATTTTATGATCAAGGAATTCGATCAAAATTTTGAATAATTCTGCAGAGAAAAATAAAATTTTATTTTTTCCGATATGAGGTGCAGACATGTTCAAAAATAGTTAAAATATTCATTGAGAAGATATCAGATTTGTGACGAAATAAATATTTTTTCCCCCAACAGTTTGGCACTGTCATTTTTATTTTGAGTAGTGTATCTTTATATCTCCGACTCTGTTGCTTCGGCTGTAAATAGAGACAGTGGCGCTCTCCTTAAAACACCATTCTCAACTGGGGAAAAAATATCATTCTCAAATTCTCATTGCTAGCTTTAGCTTTACACCTGAACAACATGTAAACAAATTACAATGTGCCGCCCAAAATACTAACATTGTAGTCTCGACTCTGCCCTTCTGGTACAACAAACCAACACTATGCAGCGAGATTAAGCACGCACACCAGCAATTAAAACTGCAACTGAGAGAAACAAATGTCACACTTTTTTAAATTTATTTCCTCTCAGCAAAACGCTTCACCCGGCATGGTCTTCACATGAACCTTGCTGGAAAACATGCAGTCGGTAACAAGCTTGCACAATACATCATCAACTCCAGTCCTACGCAGTTTCCGGCCAAAAATCCATCCCTTTCACCTTCCTTACGTTCTCCACCCCCCACCCTTATTTCGAACCCTGCTGCCTCTTCCTCTGAACCTACTCCCGTTTCTCCCATTCCCACTACCAATTTATCTACACCTGATGCCCCATTTTCCTCACAACCTGTCACTGCCGGGACCCACTACAACCTTCGACCACGAACTCGAGGTAAAAATGGAGTAAATATATAGTACCTACAGTCAGACACTTAACACTTACCAAAGTCAGCAATCGCTCTTTTAAATCCATTGTTGTATGCGGAGATTTTAACATTTATTTTCTGGCCGAATCTTGCGAGAAAGAAAAGTTTCTCAATTTAATTAATTCCTTCAATTTCGACATTACGATTAATGTACCTACACGGATCACACAAAATTCGATAAAAGCAATTGATCAAATTATAACTAACAGATACAGTGACCACGATGCACAAATTCTTACCATTGTAAGAAATGCGATCACTGACACAACAAATAATACACGTATGACTAGATTGTTTACAAAAAGTAAAATAAAATTATTCATTGATTACTTGATGCAGGAGTCACGGGAAGCGGTTTATAATACTGTTGATACAAACGACAAATATTTTTTTTTTTTTCAACTCTTTCATTTCATTATACACTTGCTTTCCTCTTCAAAAAAGAAAATTCAATATTTCACGGAAAAGCAATTCAAAACTTTTCTATTGAATTTAATCGTTTAATTTCATCTGGCAAAGTGTTGTAAAATCATGTACATACATGTATTGTATGTGAATATTTTGTAATGAGCTGATGATAATGTCACCTGATGAATATGATTTCTACGTCGAGTGTTATAGTAACAGACTAAGGCGTTTTCTGAAAATATATTCCCGCCCTTAAGCAAATCATTTTTGACAAAAAACACTGATTCGTAAATAAACAGACACGGTAATGGTAAAATTCCTAGATTAATGAAGAGAGGCTTACAAGAATCACGTGGGTGGGATTTGGTTATTATTTGTACAATTCGTTTTTGTAATCTAAAAGTCTGGGAGCTATAAGATGTATTTCCCCATGTATTATGCCATATCTCAGGCGGGAATGAACATTCGCGAAATATACACAACAAGCAGTATGAAGACTGACTGAATTTGCAAGAATTCTGAACGCGTAGCATAATGAACTTAATTTTGTGTTCAATTCATTTAAATGGACGTTCCATTTAAGGTTTGACTGAATTGAGAGACCTAAAAGTTTTTTTTGCCTTAACATCAGTCAATGGTACACCGTTCATTGTCAATGGAGCACAGAATTGTTTATTTGAAATGGAAAACTGCATGAAAACTGTTTTCTTTTCGTTTTCTATTAATTTGTTATTTCGGATCCAATTTGAAACATCTGATATGGTACTATTTACGGTTTCTTTATTCTAGATCTAGAAATAATCCAATAGGTGCCTCGTTTTGATCCAATGATGAAGCGACATCTTTAAGAAAAGAAAATATGGCTGTTTCCTTTGATTTTGATTTTCTAAATCCATGTTGGCAATCTGAAAGCGCGTCAGGAAGGTTTCCATTCGTACGTAAAAAAGTCTCTCTAATATTTAAAAAAAAAACTGATAGAAGGTATCGTATAGAAGGTATCGTATCGACGTAGATGTGAGAAGTATAGTTTCATTGCTAACCACATAATGCATATCATTTTTGAATTTCAAATCCTATCCTTTATTCATTCCCCTTTCCCGGTAAGTTGTGTGAGCAGGAGGTAAGACGACCAGCGCGACATAAAGATTTGCCAGTCGCAACGTCAGCGCCATCTAGTTGTATCTTGCATAACTAAGTGATATGTGTGGTTGGGTGGGGGGCAACGAGTTCCATATCTCATATGATGAGCTAAGGAATCACATCGGCGACGGATAGGTAGGGCGGTGCGTCTGGAGTAACAAAGCTCATCAGGGAAGCAGGAGTCTCAAGGCATCAAAATGCGCAAACACGTAAAACAACATTGAAACACATTAAAGAAACGTAGCTGTGATTTTTTTAAAAATAAAATTAAAATTACATACTACTAGTGCATGTTATGTTTTATTAAGCTATTGGATCTATAGAGAGGTGACATGAGAAACATCTGGAGGTCTTTGGCTGAAGGTAGAGTTTGATTTAGAAGTGTTGTGGTTCGCCGCGCGGCTGCTGGGCCGTCGTTGCGGTGGGGTGGATCGCGCGCGGGGCGCAGGACGAGACGAAGAGGGGGGATGAGATGAAGCTCCTTAGTCCAGCAGCTGTAAAAGAAGAAATAGACATCAGCACTGTTACCGAATGCGGTTGAAAATTCATAGGTTGCCTCAGAATATTCAATGACTTACAGATTGTCATTAAGTTATTATTAATAGATTTTTGTTCAGAGTTATTTTATACAGTCATTTTTCATTAAACATATTCAACTTTATTGTCTTCAATATGTTTAACCAGTAACTCCATTAACCAGAAACCGTGATTAAGATTAAACAAAATTATTAAAATGTTTCATTAATTTTTGAAGTTTAATTCTTTTATAGTATCAGAATAAAAGTTACAACCTTCTTGGACATGTAGGAAGTCGACAATGATAACTTTTTAGCAATAAAAAATCTCTTTCTGTTAGAATATATAACTGCCAAACTCAGTGCACTGTGACCAGGAGCGGTGGCTCAGTGCATCAACTGATGTCACTGCGGTGCCTGTGACCGGGAGATCCTACGTTCGAGTCTCGACGGCGGCAGGATTTTCGACAATATTTTCCTCGAGCAATACCTTCTTTCTCCGCTAGATGATGAAAGGACCATAGCAAAATTTGCGAGGTCAGACGGAAGAGCGGGTCTCAGGTTTCGAGTCTCGACTCGTAAAATAAAGCATTAACTAATTTATTCCCAATAAATCGGGAACCTTAATTCGGATAACGCCACCCATCGGACGCTCTTTCTGAACCTCTGACCGGGAGGTACTAGGTTCGAATCCCGACTGTGGTAGGTCATTTTCAACACTAACTAGAAAGCTGGGTTGAATTCAGTCACTGTCTGGAGAAGAATTCTACCGGCCGGCTACTCTGACCGGGAGTTTTCCGTGGTTTTACCGATCAACGCCAGGCGAATGCCGGAGCAGTACCCTAACAAAGGGGCCACGGACCGTGCGCGATCTCTCCTTCCTCTCCCTTGTCCTATCCTCAACACACACACACACACCTACACTAACATGCACTACAGTACCATACGTGCCGGGAGACCGGTCGGGGACTTAGAACTTGTCCCGGCAGGAGCAGTGCCCCGCTGATAGAAGATACCAGCTTGGGAAAACCCCGTTGGTCGACGGTAGGTCGGCGCTGGATTTTGCCATCCAGTGGGGGAAGATCACCGATGAAAAACACGCACTACACTTACAGGACTAATGACCTCAGTAATTCACGCGCCCAGAATCACTAATTAATCAATCAATCAAAAACAAGTGCACTGCGAGCTGCATGCTAATCAGGTATACACAAGTGTAACTTCATTATATGAGATTTTCCACCACATTTACATTGCCAAAATGAGGTCATATGCGCCAAGTGAGCATTTTCTCCTGATTATCTCGCTTTAGAAAGGCTCATTCACCAGTATCAATTTTCTACACCTACATTACAATCTATTACGTGTGATAAATACTTGGTCGCAATTTTTAGTTGAAGCTTAAACATTAACGCTACAGTCTTAGTTTCGACAATTACTTTCACTCATTTCACTGTAATTTTAATCTGCTCATTACACATACGTACTAGGATTATCCATTCTTTGGATTTCTCGTAACCGCCACTGTATTTTCTTCTTTCCCTCTAATAATTCACTAAGATTAGAAATATAATGAATGTGTGTGTTGGGAATTTTCTACCCAACGAAGTTTATTTCATGGAACTCTTTCATTTTCTAAATGTTTCTCATTAGTTCTACGATTGTGAAGGTAAGATTATCCAGCACTGAAAATGTCTGAATATAATTTTTCCGTTTTCAGATATTGGAGAGTTGGAAATGGCTAATTTTCCATGCTATCAGTACAATTGGCTTTCTTAAGCCTAATTTATCTTAATTTATGATACGAGGCTGGCGGACTTTTTCACAGTAAAATAAAACGAATACGCGCTGTATAAGGCGCGGGTTGAAACTCAATTGAAGCCGAGGTTTTTTAAGGACGAAAAAATCCGTCGTATGCATACCTTTGTAGGAGAAGTAAAGCTGGTTGTTCCATGTTGTATATTTACTTAATGTAAAATCATCAACTCTAAAAGAAGCCTCTGAGCTAAATTTAAAATCGCTTATTTGACGCCTGATTTTTTGTTCCCCTTCTTTCTCCACTAATGGTGAAAGGAGTCTAGCAAAATTTGCTTGGTCAGACGAAGATCGTGCCTGAGACATGGCCTGAGTCTCGCCACGTAAAATAGGGCATTATTTTTAGTGAATTGAATATAACGACTCATGAGGGACCTGACCTTTCTTCCCTTGCCCAGACCAGACTCGATGGCTGCCGTGATGATGGCGGCGACTTGTTTCTCCAGCTCGGGGCGGTTTTCAGCGAACCAGGTCTGGATGCGGTCCGCGGCCTCGTTGTTGATAAGGTCACCCACCTCGCCAGCGCCCTGCACGTCGATCTGCAACCGACATCTCACTCTTCACAACTTGCTACGTACTTGACATTTGAGGGCTGTTTTTTTTTTCGAGGAGGGCAAATGTGATGGATATAAGGGAAATGGAAAAGTGAAAACGGAACTCAGCATAGGAAGAAATAAATAAAGTTAAGAACAAAATGTAGTAAAAACGACAAGGTAAAAAAAATCTTGTTCAAAACAAAAAAAAATAAGAGTGCATCCAGGCGAAGGCGAAATTGGAGAAAGCTGAAAAGAAAATTGTACATATGTATTTCCTACGACCCTTTGTGCGGATTACTGATTCGTCCAAGGTGTTACCTCGTCAACACTTAATACGTACAACACTTAAAACGTAATATTAGCAAACATGTAATTTTAGTAATCTAAAAATTCAATGAAGAATAATTGGCTAATTCACTAAGATGTACATTTAAACTGGTAAACGAATAATCAGTTACAACGATGATCTGTATTGTGAGATACCGCACGTGCGGACAAGATTTATCTTCAAGGTCACGAACACTTTGTTCGAATTGTGGTATCTTCGTATCTGCAACGATTAACTAGGCAATGACACACGATACTGAAGATTGGAAAAATCTGGTCTGCAGTGCCTCATTCCAAGATTTCCAGTATATTTGTCAATCAATTTTCCCCTCAAATTATATCAACTCTAAATTAAAACGGTACAAATATCACATAATCGTTTTCCATCATTTACCATCTTTACAGAACGTTAGTGCTCATTAAGTTTTATAAATTGAAGACCATTATGACATTATTTCTGCCACGATTCCAAAACAATGATTTCTTCGAGAAATTAAACATGCAATAAAATATGTCTTGCATCTTTTGGGATTATAATACTAATACAATAATTTCTTAAATAGATCACAATATTACAAATCGTCTTTCCTGTGTTTCAAACAAGAAAACTAGTAGGATTCTAAACTAATTGTACATACTACTGGCTTTGAATATACAATCGCTTTCAATGTTCGGTTTTCTAATACGCACGTCACAAATGAATAATAGAAAATTATGGAAATTGGACACAATGTTTGGTCAATAGTAAAAACTATTAATGATTTAATTATGAATGTCACCATGAATCAATTATGGACGCAGTTGTAGACTGAAATATTTATGGTTTAATTATACTTACGTCGACATCGCCCAATCCCAGAGTAACATCGACACTCTTCACATTCATGGTCAGGGTAACAACAGCCTTGACGAGGACGCTGATGTCCTTAACAACAACCCTGCAAAGAAAAACATTACGTTAATAAAACTTTTAAAGGACGATTTAAAAATTCGAAATGGTTTATTCTTCGAGAGATAGCTCTTCTTCTTTGTGGCATTTTTTTTATTGAAACTCGTTATGTCAAAATGGTGGAATTAGAGACGCCTCCAGTTGTTTTTTCGAGTCAATCATAATACTTTCCTAGTTGATGAAAGATGACCCCAACAAGTGGAATAAATGAAATAAAATTCGTTTGTTCCAGTCATTGAATCAAGTCGTAAGAAGGGATAGAGATCAACCACATTTACGTAAGTTCTAAGATGGGGAGAGGCTTTAAGGCACCTTTACTTAAGTTCAGTAATACGAAAATATGATGTTTATTTTTAAACTTTTGCAACAGTCTCTGAAATGAATTCTTTTATTCAGTCTTACTCTAGATAATTCTAATATTAACAAATTAATTGAAATACAATAAATCAAAATATAATGCATACATCATTAGACTAAATAGAAATATGTTTGCATCAATGGTATATTGATTCAAACTGTCAGTTTAACAAGAAAATATTCAAAATTGATCTATAGAATATTTTAAAATCTAATTAAATCGCCGCAGTTGACTCGAAGCTCATGCGTTATCCACGACGGCGTGTTCGCGGCTTGTCAGAATATTTCTGCCTATGCGTCCTTCTCTCATTCAAAAATGTGTTCCAATCTTATTAGGTGCAATCCGCAACGCCAACTGATTCTGACTGTAATTATCGTAATTTTGTTAGCTGTACATATTAAAATTTAATACAATTCGTTGTTATTGCTTCATGATATTAGTTTTGCTTCTTGTAAATGGGGGGAGTGTCTTGTCGCAAGAATTACGTAATTACTTACAAAAGTTCAAGCACGCGTTAAGGTGCGTTACGGGGGAGACGGAGTTTTTAACATTATCCAAAGAACCCCTCAGAAATTTTATGAAAATGAGGTTTCGGTCAAGTTGTCTGAAAATTTTGTATGTTGTTCCTTAAGTCATACTGATGAAAAGTCGTTATGGCCGTTAAGCAAAAACAGTTCTTTTTGATATAATGTACATTTTAAAACGGGGATCATGTCAATTTGTTGGATGATAGAAAGGCACATATGTGCTCTCAAAGCATATTCAAATGAAACAACCTCGCTTGTTTAGACTTGTGAATTATGACATTTCATTTTCCGAGAAAGTATGAACGATTTCGATGAACGTAAGAGGCAAGGGGACTCACGATAATCAAGCAGCCCGATAGTGAGAAGCTCGGGGACTTACGGTAATGATTTCCCTACCTTTCAAGGCAAGGATACCTAAGATCATCAAGGACCTTAACGAGGGAGGTAAGGGGGCTCGCGGTAATGAAGCACAGCGACTCACGGAAAATGAAATGTCATAATTCACAAGTCTAAACAACGGAGGTCATTTCATTTGAATATGCTTTGAGAGCACATATGTTCCTCTCTATCATCCGACATGATCTCCGTTTTAAAATGTACATTATATCAAAAATAACTATTTTTGCTTAACGGTCATAACGACTTTATCAGTATGATTTAAGGAACAACATACTAACTTTTCAGACAACTTGGCCGAAACCTCATTTCCATAAGATTTGTGCGGGGTTCTTTGCGTTACGTAATGTATGGACGGCCGCTAATTCGGTGACTCACGTGAAGTCTCCGTCGGCGTCGACGGCAATGTCGGTGCGCATGCGCGTGTGCGCCTCGCCGCTGAGGCGGTAGTTGCCGGCTGCGCTGACGGCGGGCACGCGGACGCCCACGGTGACGGTGGCGCGCGGCGGGATGACGCCGATGGAGATCTTGGACTGCTCCACCACGAAGGCGCCCAGGCCCTCGAGCCTCGCCTGCGACAGGGCGCCCTCGGCCGACACCAGCGGCTCCTCGTCCACGGCGAACTCCCACTCGTCCACCACCAGCGGGTCCAGCACCGGGATGCCCAGCTCGGCGTCGCCCTGACACACAACAACAACCATCACTTGCTGGAATCCCTTTGTGTCCAATGGCAAGCACACAGCATCTCAAGAACACATATTTTCTATAACGAGTAGTCATTCAGAATGGTACAGACATTCTTTCGCTCTTTAGTCTAGGCTAGCTTATCAGTAAGGCCCCACACTCTTTCCAACTGCTACCTCTCGGCGCGTAATATATATATATATATATATATATATATATATATATATATATATTAATTTTCTCAATTTTCAGCGCTCTAATATTATAACTGATATATGGCTTTACGAATATTATAGTAGCCTAAAAACTGATCCCATACGATATTTTTTTTATGAGATCGGAGTTGTTTTTAAGGAAACGTCATTAGCCTTCCTCTGAAAATTTTCACAAAAAACATTCGATTTTGCTAAAAATTGTATAAGAAATTATTTTAAACAAACGTTATGTATATAAAGCACTAACAGAAGTTATGTATATAAAGCAATAAAGTATATCAATTGCCCAACATCAGAGATATTAAAAAAATTAATTTTTGAAAAAACAAAAACGCATCCAAGTGACATTAATGTTCGTATGTTATTGAGAGCATTTAGCAGTACGCGTAAAAACTATTAAAGAAAAAAGTTGAGTCGTTTTTGAGAAAATCTTATTTTTCATATTATCCATATTTCACTCAAAATTGCACGAAAACTATTTTCAAAAAATGTACGTGACATTTATTAGAGAACCAATCGTGAAGAACAAATTTCATTTGAAGAAAATTCTCTACGTTCAATATTGTAGTTCTAGAAAAAAACCGACAAAATTTTAACTTTTGGAATTTTGAAAATTCTAAAAGAAAATATTTCTGAAGCTTCATATAAAGTACTCTCGAAAGTTAAAATATTCTTTTCAAATTCAAGGGGAAGTGAGAATAGTCTGAACTATTTGGAGATATCAATTTTGGTGAGAATTCTGCTTACGGTTTAGCCGCTAGAGTTGTTCACAGACAGAATGAGAGACAGACGTCGAACAAACTTTTTTTTTTTTCCTGTAAATCGATTTTGCTTGCAAACGGAAAGAAGATATCTTGAGATGCCCCACCATCTTAGCCATTTTTTATCGTAATAAATATCTTATTAGTGGTCCCGAGAGCCACATGTGAAGTTGCCTCTGAGAACGTGTTAATGGTTTCGGTTGAGGAGCGCGCTGTGCAAGCGAGTTGAGTGTTGGGCACTCACGTTGAGGATGATGTCCCTGACGTTGTTGAGCGCGTCGTCGATGGCGTTGCGCACCGCCGCCTCCTCGGCGGCGCTGATGTCGGCGGAGCGGGCGGTCGCCGGCGCCAGCACGGCCAGCGCGGCCACGAGCAGCAGAGACAGCATGGCGGAGCGGGGCGGAGAGGAGAAGATCGGAGCGGGGCGGAGAGCAGCCGACACGATGCCTCGCGGCCGACACCTGCGCCTCTTATACGCGCGCAGCGGGGGCGGGGAGGAAGGGAGGGGAGGTTGATAGGCATATGCGTACAAACTGCCCCACGTGATCACAATGAAGACTGACCACGCCCCCTTGTGGGTGATATTGTTTTTGGTTGGTTTTGTCTACGTCGAGAATGACTCTTGGGAATCTGCCACGCTTATCGCCATGAGTGTGGTCATTATAGAGTATATCGAATCATCTCCACGAGCATTATTGGTGGTAAACGATTGAAATGTAGTTTGGAAGCGTATCTAAATCTGCCAATCACCTTGTAAGTGTAAACGATTATTCTCGTCGACAGGATTTTAAAAATAATTTAATATATTCATATATTCGGTTTTGGTAACTACTTCTTATTCTATTTCGTGGGTTTGCAAGAAAAAGGTATTAATCTCAAAAATGTGGAGATGAGATATTAATGGTGATAAGTGTAACAAATTATTTAGATGTTTATTTTGTCAAAAACAGTAAAAAACTGTATGTGACGTACGGGGGAGAAAATTATCTGCGCACGCTTCCTTGAATTTCAGAATCCCGTCCCAACAATTTAACTATTATGTTGTTAACTAATAGTTGAAAGATGAGATAATAATAATAATAATAATAATAATAATAATAATAATAATAATAATAATAATAATAATAATAATACATTAATAAAAGCGAGAGATTAACATTTCGAAAACTAGATATTTTCGTTTCCGAGTTATAGAAAACTTATTTTTAACGGTAAATGAACAGCAGATTTGATTTTTCTGTATTGCTAATAAAAAAGAAACTCACTCAAAGCTCTACTACCACTACAAGCAAAAGGAAAGCCGAACTAAACGTGCGCATAGTGAATCTATATTTATGTCCAGAAGCAAATCAAGGGGGCTTCTCAGCATTTGTTCAATGGATCAGGGGAAACTGGACAAAAACCCGATCGAGATGGGAATCATTGACCCGGAAGCTGAAGTACATTACTTGTTACAGGCATATTGTCTTTTTAAAAAAATTATAGAATACAAATGTAAACTATTTCATTACACTACATCATTGTTTTGTTGAAGTAAACATTATTTTTCTTTTAGACGTATTATTATTATTATTATTTACGTACACCGAAAAATTTAAGCCCTTATCTCGTACAGGTACTTAGCATGTTCTCTTCGGAAATCTCGAAAACCGAAATTAGGAAACTCGTTTTGAAAAACTGCATTTCATTTCAGCAGCTCTATACCAGCTGTGGTGGCTCAGGTCATCAATTGATGTCACTGCAGAGAGTGTAATCGTGAGGTCCCAGGGTTCCAGTCCCGAAGGTAGCAGGATTTTCTACTCTAGCTAGGCAGCTACGTTGAATTCAGCCGAGGGCCTGGAGGAGAATTCTAGTGCCTGGCTGCTGTGATGGGTAGTTTTCCGTGGTTTCTTCCATTGGTATCATGTGAATGTCGGAGCAGTACTCTAACAGGCGGACCACGGACCTCGCGCGATCTTTCCTTCCTCTTCCTTGTTCTATCTCCTTTACCCTTTATTACACTCTTACATTTATATGCCTACATTACCACACATGTCGGGAGCATAAAAATCGTGGCGTGGTTCCCCGCTGGTGAGAGATATCTGGTTGTGTAAAGCTCTGCAAGCCGACGTGTAAAACGGTGCCGTATCTCACTTCCCACCGTGGGAATAACACAATCACCTGCCGTTATAAATATACACTACACTTACGTGACAATTCAAAATAACAGTTGTCGCACCCGGAAACACAATATAACCTTCAAGCAATTTAGCAGCTTTGCCAATTTCATGACTTTAGACTTAAGCCCTTGCACACGAGTGTTGCATTGACACACATTAAGTAATGTGCTTTGTAGTATATACACCATGCTTCGTAGAATAACACTATCTTATGTGAAAAGTCACACATGCACTTTGGCTGTTGCACATTAGGTACAGTGTTAATCTATGATACATGTTACTTATCGCGCATCAACACAATGCTCATGTGACACTGACCTAAAGCAGCAGAATGGCGAATATTTTTGTCCTCCCTGTCATTCTTGTTTAAGAACATGCTTTTAATAATAATTAGTATTGCTCATTGGCTTGTTTGCTTCATGTTTGCAGTTTGCTAATGCTGTAAGAAATGTATCATATGTCAGTGAATTAGAAGACTTAATTTATAAATTACAGCTGAGTGTCAATTCTTTAAAACCCCTTCCATCTACACATCACGCTGCTATAAGATATTTTTTGGAGACTGAACAGTTTGAAGTTCTTATAAAAATTCTAAGTGACAGACTTGTTTATGGTGTATTTCCAGACAATTTTTGTTTGTGTTTAATCCTGGACACATTTATCAAGAAGAAGCGAATTGCAGGTAATTGCAATAATGTTAGAATGTTTTATATGGTATTGTGTATTAAACTGTGAAACATTTGTTTGCTTTCTGGTAGGATTATATCCACAGCATTATAGAATGGACTGATAGTTTTGAATGAATCTATTTTCATGAAAATTTCTGTAGATTTGTTTACATTTCCAGACACAATATATTTTGTTTTTCAGTGAATTTATTTGTGATGTCTTCAGTAGCTTTCACTGAAGTCCTCACTGCTGATTTGTGTGTGGGTGAAAGAAATTTTGATTTCCCCTGTTTCATTTTAAATTTCAAATGAAATACTCTTTGATTACATCACTGAAAATGATTTAACCAGGAAAGCATTTTCTTATACATTTGGACTTAATCACACAGATGATATAATAATTTCATATAATAATGAAGATTGTGCAGAATTGATGTTTGAACAAAGATTATAATCAAGTCTTAAGGCAAATAAGAGAAAAAATAATGTTTATTTTTTACTGATACATTACTAGTTGTTATTGTATTCTATACACAGCTCGATATACACTTCAGAACTTACCTGAATTGAGAGGATTATGTTAACGAGGGAAATATGAAAACAATTGAATGATGCTACATGTTCTCTTATGGAAGGAATTATGGGAGAGAAATATGAAAAGACAAGTTGAGTTGAGTTAACAACTAGCTAATTAGTAAATCAGTAAATCTGAATCGCGTAAATTAGGTAAACAATTATACAGGGTGTTTCAAAATGAATAGCGGGGTTTTAAAGTATTATAATATTTATTACATCAGGCTTGCAGCCGCGGGTGATATATCAAATATCAAATTCTCAATTGAGAGCTTTCTAAGAACATTTAATCAAGAGTATCTTCATTTTGTATTCCTGTTTACTTAAGAGTGATATAAAATCATGTATTTTCTATGTCCAGGATAGGAAGTTTTATAGACAAATATTGTTCTCTATTAAAAGCGCTATCCGTCCGTAAGCGATATTCGTTGACTTATAGAGACTTGCTAATTTCACATTATTGCTAAATACAATAAATAACTTAATGGTTTAATATCTCAATACAAAACGAAAACAGGGGAAAAATTCGCTATTCAAAATATTCCAGTCACTTAGCAAAGATATTTATATATGGGAGAATTTAGTAAGGAAATAAAAATCAAACAGGAATAAGTAATGAAGGAAATAAAATAATACAATGCTCGTTTATTTGATAGAAAAAAATCTGGCAGACATATTTTCGTACGAAGCTACGATTCACCGCCTGGCACCGCTTCATCATGTGCATGTAAGTCCGTTCTGAATTTTAAGGGGAAATGAGTGCGGAGTGAGGGGAAGTTGCCCGTGTCCGTAGCAGCGCCGGGCTCCCCAGGCGGGCAAGCAGCTCGTGCGGGCGTGGTTTGACGTACCTGCAAAAGGGTGAAGGGATAGTGCGGTGCCGCCGTAGGGACGTTGCTCGGCAGCGTGGTCGCATACGAAAAGATTAACAAAATTCTAATAAATTTATGCTGCTGGGCAATACACCGCAATGTTCCAACACAATTCAAAGGAATTATCTGTTGATTTGTCAGAGATCGTTATTGATTGACTTTTTCGTGTTTCCGGGCGCGTCAACTTCTTCGGTCATTAGTTCCGTTAGTGAATGATTTCTTCTCGAGATATGGCTGTGACCTTCCCCCGCTGGATGGCGAGATCCGGCGCCAACCTACCGTTGGCTAGTGGGGTTTCCCCCTAACCAGGACTCTCCCACCAGCAGGGCACCGCCCCAGTCGGGACAAACTTTAAGCTCCCGACCGGTCTCCCGGAATATGTGGTAGTGTAGTGCATGTTAGTGTCTGGGGTAGTGTAGCGCATGTTAGTGTATGTGTAAGAGGAGAGGATAGGACAAGGAAGAGGAAGGACAGATCGCGCGCGATCCGTGGCCCGTTTGGTAGGGTACTGCTCTGGCATTCGGTGTCCTGATGTTGATCGGAGAAACCACGGAAAACTACCGATCAGAGCAGCCGGCCGCCAGAATTCTCCCTCCAGACAGCGACTGAATTCGACCTATCTAAAAAGCTAGTGTCGAAAATCCTGCCGCCGTTAGGACTCGAACTTAGGACCTCCCGGTCAGAGGCGCTGCAGTGACATCAGTTGATGCACTGAGCTACCGCTACCGGTGAGATCGTTATTTTTCTTGGTATGAATCACAAGCTGAGAATAGTTGTTGGAACGTCGCTCCGTCTCCCTGTATTGATTGCAGATTAAGTGACCCGTGCGTCAAGGGAATGTAGTTTGTCCTCTTTCGGAACTCTCCCATGTATTTTTATGAGTAGTTTTGCGACATTCGCGATTCAATACGGTCACACCTTTTTTCCACTACTTTGTTTTAAATTACATTTGAGAATTTTTATTTAAATTGCTTTCATGAGTATCGTTTGTGCATATTTCATGATCTCACTGCATTCAAAATTCTCCCAAATATTTTTAACTAGAAAGGTGACGGGGGTAACATAGCCACATCTCTGTTTCTTTTAAAGTTCTATTTTGTTGCATCAATCTTCACAATTTTTTTTACCAATTTAATCCTTCACAATAATATAATGTTTCTTCAAAATATTGAAGTCGCAGATTCCATAATTTGAAAGCTTTTATTATTTTTTTAAGCAAGCAAAGTGGCAATGTTACCCTGCAGGGGTCAAACATTGCCACCTTTATTTATTTCCAAGTCTCTGGCAATGTTTATATGTATGAGAATTGGAGAGGAACCAGAAACACATAAATATGCATCAACACAAATTTTTTGATTATTAGGCTTTCATTTTAGACTGTTTAAATGCAATAAATAGAGATAAATACTGCTTTGAGTTAGTAAAACTCTAAAATAAGTTTTATTAATTGTTTTACATTATGATAAAATGCAATAGGGAAAAAGTGCTTTTTCCGTTTTAATATTTGATCTGGGAAGCTCCGCAACAATATCGTATTTTGGCAAAACACACTCATCCACGTCATTTAAAGTGTTCCTGATAATTCCATACAGTTTAGTAGCTTTTTCCTACATAATTTTCCACTCTTTACATTTCCCACTGCTTGGTGCATTTTAACTTCATTTGAGGTTTCTAAACCTTAGATGTTGGCATTTTTGTTTGTCTATGTGGCATTCTCTAAACACAAGACAAAGTAAATTAATGGTGTGATTCTCAAAGTTACACTGCAAGTATGGTGACAACAAAAAAGTAATTTTTTGTATTAAATGCAATTAATCAATGTTTACAATTTATAAGTAATATGCTTTAGAAATAATACGACTCACAAATGTTTCGATTACGAGATTTGGCCGCGTCATCATACACCATACATATTTACGGACATTTTAGGCCGAAACTGTAACTTAACGCAACAAACAATTGTGTATAATGTTATTAAGAGAGGTAGCTAACAATGGGAAGCCATTAAATTTACGATACAGACTACGCTACTTAAATTTTTCGAAGTTGTGGCAATGTTTCACCCCTGGCAATGTTGCCCGTCGTTACCTTACGTTTTTTATTTCACAAAATGACATTAGCCCAATTTTACACACAAGGGTTATGGCACACTTCTTGAGTTTTCTTTTTTCTGTTAAAATTCGCCATAAAAGGAAGCATCTCTCTCTCTCTCACACACACACACTCACTCTCACACACACACACACTCACTCTCACACACACTCACTCTCACACACACTCACTCTCACACACACTCACTCTCACACACACTCACTCTCACACACACTCACTCTCACACACACTCACTCTCACACACACTCACTCTCACACACACTCACTCTCACACACACTCACTCACTCACTCTCTCTCTCTCACACACACACTCGCTCTCGCACTCCCTCACTCTCGCACTCCCTCACTCTCACACTCCCTCACTCTCGCACTCCCTCACTCTCGCACTCTCACTCTCGCACTCTCACTCTCACACTCTCTCACTCTCGCACTCTCTTACTCTCGCACTCTCTCACTCTCGCACTCTCTCACACACTCTCATATACGTACAACATTGTACAGCGGAGACAAAAATTACTTGTCATTATTTACTATTAACATAGCTTGTTAATTCAGTGTAATCAAATGGGAATAATAATGAAACGCCACATGTTGCTCTCTCAGAAGTTCAGATCATAGACAAGATCTAATTAAAAAAATACTTTGTGTTATAAATTATCGGCGGGTATGTTATGCGTCTCAGGAAAACAAAAAAATGTGAATTATTATGGATGCTCCATGAAATTTTAGATGTTAGGTAGTGCACGAAAGTTCGTAATTAATACGTCAACACAGAGTGAATTGAACATTAACCTAGTGCAGTGCCAATGTTTTTCAAACCTTTCTTTTGTAGTTTATGCCATTGTAAAGCAGGAATTTGTTTGATCGATAGTTCCAGATGTTCAATTCCAGGTGTTAGGCTTCTTGACGTATTATCTAAAAGTGGTTTCACCTGTAGTTATTGTCTCATATCTGCGATGCGTTTCTTGTCCAGTGAAGTACACGTACTTTCCAAAATACTTCCCAAAGGATTTCTGACGTCTGTGTAAAATCTACATTGTAGAATATGCAATAAGAAAACACGTGCATGAAGTATACCCTGAAGTATTCATTATTTTTACATTCAGTAATAGAACATGATAAACCATCCACAGAAATGATAATATATTACCCAATTGAAGAAAATAAATGCGAAATCAACATGTCTATTCTCTAAGTCTTAACTGAACGTAAATATCATCCGCATTAATTGCATAGCCGTCAAGCAAAAGCGAAAAACGGATTTTATTAGACCTTTATTCTGTATGAACGATACCGAAGCGATTTTAACAAGAATGCTTTCCAGGTTTGAGTGGTGACCATATTTAAAATTCATTATAATTACTTTTTAATTTAAACGCAAATAGATAAATATTTCATGTGCTTCTGGTTCAAGACTTACTACAAACTGAATAAATCATATTTTGTTTCTTTTCATCGGTTCCAAAGAAAAATCACTTCAAAATGTATCTGCTTTGAAATGTGCACGAATCATTATTTTATGAGAACATTAGTGTTGTTAAATATTATGATTCCGCTTCCCTCCCGCCTCCGTCTCCGCCTCCATCTCCGCCTCCGCAACCACCTCCGCCTCCGTTTCAGCCTCCTCCACCGCCTCTGCCTCCCTTCCACCTCCGCCTCCATCTCTGCCTCCGTTTCCGCCTCCGTCTTTGCCTCCGTCTCCGCCTTCGCCTCTCTTCCACCTCCGCCAGCGCCTGCGCATCCGTCTCTGTCTCCGCCTATTTCTCCCTTCCACCTCCGTCATCCGCGTCCGCCTCCGCCTTTGCCACCTCCTCCGTCTCCGCCTTTGCCTCCTCCTCCGTCCCCGTCTGCGCCACAGCCTTCGCCTCCGCCTCCGTCTGTCTCCGCCTCCCTTCCATCTCCACCTTCGCCTCCGCCTCCGCCTCCTCCTCCTTGTTTCTTCTCCTCCTCCGTCTCTGCCTCCTCCTTGACCGCCTCCTTCTCCTCCGCCACCGTCTGCGGTTTTACGTTTGCCTTCGCCTCCATCTTCGCCTCCTACTTCGCGTTTCTAATTTGCCTCCCACTCAACCATCGCATTCTACTCCAACTTCGCCTTCCCCTCCTTCTCCTTTTTCTGCGCCTCCGCCTTCGACTCCACCACACGCCATTGCCTTCGACTACGCTTTCGACTGTTCTTTCGTCTTCGTCTCGCCTTCACCTCCACCCTTGCATTCGTCCTTAGAACGAATATAAATGACATAATTTAAATATAATTGACTTCAGGCCAGTGACAGTCTGGGGAAAGTCCTTCTGGGTAGACATTAGTTTGTTCACTTGTAGTTCGTAGACGATTAATTTTTTATCACAAGGCTTGTAGGGGAGATTAGGATCAGGACACTCGAATGTTTTCAAGAGCCTGTGGGCGTCATATGGAAAATATTTTCTTAAAATAGTCTAAATTACAAGTATTCTCACACGTCTTCCGTAGAATCCTAAAACGCAAACAACAAATACGAGAGATAAAAGTTATGATAAACGTGTACGCATAAAAGTGCAATACTCCAATATCAACAGAACTTTGAAGTTGAATACTAAGAAATTGTGAGGCATGCGATATTCTTTTTTGTCTCTGAGACCAAATGCTTATGAAGATGTTAATTTTTTATTCTCGATAACATTAACCACTTTAAAAATACATGAAAATCTATGCAGAACCTAGTTATATAAAAAATATAAACTTTATTCATGAGTCACACATGTTGTAGATCATGTGACATATAAATAAAATTCAATTTTATGGAATATCTATGTTTTAATGGTCTTATAAACATAGAAAACCTGACATCAATAATATCCCTGGCGAAAATCTGTGTTGTGGTGGTCTGTACAGCACCTGTGCACTACGTATTTTTTACCTGGTGCACTGCTACTGTACATACTGTACAGTCCACATCACTTGTACACTTTGTTTGAAACCTTTTGTCTCATAAAGAACACAACGTGAAAACTTCCACATCCTGCACACATCCGTTTCTCCTCTGTTGAAGCACTTGCCTGACACTCCAACGTCGCTCACATTTCACAATACATTCGTTCATTTAAGGACTGTTAAAATATCCTGCATGCTGTACAAGTTGTTTACATATACATTTCAAGCACACATTAATTTCTTTACGTAATCACGTAATTTGTACTTCATGAAGTAGTGCATGTGTGTGACACGCAACGAGATCCAGGAACCAAGCAGCATGATCCGCGAATATATATGTTTTATTTAAAGTGACAGTGGTGACTGTTATGATAAAAAGAAATTTTTATATAGTGTTGAATTAATGCTGGAAAAATGAGGACGCAAACAAGGTTTGGTTAGTAGCAGTGAGTTCGCGCCCTGTTAAAAGATTGAAATAAAGCTACATAATAATCAGTAGCCAGTGTGCGGATTTCGTGAAGTAGGTGGCAATTTACTGTGAAAATCTCATAATTCCATTTTGAATTTCTTGCTGAATGTGTGTTCCATCGAATGTCAACTTTGGAAATTAACAAACGCAGCCATGTTTAGAGGTAAACAAACACCTTTCGCATCGTCATTAATTAATTAGTAGCCCATACAGATTTAACGCATGTAATAATTCTTACACAATCATGCTTAATGGTAATAAAACACGTTTCTTTAATTTAATTATACTAAATTTAAAATATACATATTGATAATAGTAGATTTGTTTCAGGGATAACCCACAAAAAACATTAGGGTTGCCTTCTCTAAAGCATTGAGTGGTCTCCTGATTATTAATTTGATAGAAAGAAAAACTGAAAATATAATGTAGTATCACCTAGGCGAGGCATATCACGGCCGTTAGGCATGGTAATAAGCTTACTACAGCTCGCTGGAACTGCGAACAGGGAAATTGGCGCGGGATTTAAAAGTACAGATTGTACAAATACTATGAAATGGCGGTACGTCACTGGATACCTGGCCCATGACAGTCTTTGAGAGAAGTTGCTTAACAACTATTGTCGCAAATTTAGCTATATTATTTACTATTTTCTCTATAAGGGAAATAAATAATCCATTAAAATGAAATTACACTTCAGTCCGAATTCAAATTCTCAATTGAGTGTAAAATTTTTAAAAATTGAATCAAAAATTTCATGATTTTCAAATCCTGTTTACTAAAGAGTGATATAAAAGCATGAACTTTCTACGTTCAGGTTAGACTGTTTAACAGAAAAATATTATTTTCTGTTAAAAGCGTTGTCAGTCCGTAAACGAGAATTGTCAATTTATAGAGATTTATTAATTTATTTCACATTATTGCTAAATATAATAAATAACTGAATGATTTGATAACACAAAACGAAAACAAGGAGTGAATTCGTCATTGAAACATATTCCGGTCACCTAGCAAAAATGTTTTTATAAGAGAGAATTTAATAAGAAAATAAACATCAAATTGTAATAAGTAGTGAAGAATATAAACATTATACTCTTATTGAGCTAAGTTTTCAAGTTTTCAGGATTAATGTTGCAAATTACAACACATTACCTGTTAACATTCTTGCAATATGCAAATAAAATATGCAATCAGTTGCTAATTCGTATACCCATGCGGTTGATGTTTTCTATTGTGTATAAAAATAATTTCTTTATTAATAATAATATTATTGTACTTCATTATTTAAATGTTTAATTTCATGTAAATTGATGTTATTAGCAGATTACATTCATAACCACATTTCTGAAAGACATGAAGCTCTTGCTCATTGACCTTTAGTATCATTTGTGTAAAGTATTTCTTTCAATCGAACGTAAAATTTATTTAGGTAAGTTTGCACACATTCAATTATGTGAAAAAGTTGCCAGTGCGCAGCGTATCTGAACATTGCATGTGCACAGCAAAGTGCACAATGTCTTTAAAATTGTCAACAATACTACATGTGTAATAGTGAAGCTTATACAGAGAGATAATAGTTATTAAAGAAACAAGGTTGATTTGGATGTTATGTGAAATGGGCATCTTTCAAAACTTTATTTACAACAGCCCAGGGATGTTTTTATTAAATTAATCAAGAGCTAGGCATTGAATGCATTTATTTAAAATGGCTTTCGTTATTTTATTGATTTCTCATAAGCATCAAGCATTGCAAGGGCATAAGCGTTTTATAGTTCAATTTTAGTATCAATGTTGGTGACTACTGTTTAAAATCATTTAAACTGTTTAAAATTGTTTCTGTCAATGTAAATCGGTTAAGATATTTGCAAGTAGTAGTAATCAGTTAATTAAGATGATAAATGTTTTAATATTCTCTTTGTTTGCCTATATTCTCGGATCAAAAGAATATAAGAACAGATGTTTATTTTGCTCATAATATCACCTGTGTGAGTGTCTAATTCAGTGTTTAGTGCATATTCCGTAGGAGGGTGACCTATTATTTCTCATCGGAAGTACACAAAGCATAATTGAAGCCACTTCCCTCTTTGTGTTGTTCTAAAGTGACATGTTTTCATATTTTGATAGAGGCATCAGCAATTACTTTTTGCTGGAAGTACATAAGTTGGAGTGATGTAAAGAACCGCGACTGTCACGCAAAATGCTTGGTACCATCCGATGATATCAAATTCCACCTGATGTACTTCACAGATACCATCGCGCTAATGTACAATATCTCGCGATGTGCACCGACAAACCATGAGTCAAGGTCTGAACTTTTACAAATACGAATTGAACGGACGCTACTTGAGTGACTAAGAACGAATTTCCCAAACAACTGTATTCTGTAAGTCTATCTTTAGCGTGTCATATGATTAGTAGCAGGGGTCGATTAATAGTTTTAACACGTCAAGAAAAACAAATATCCGCCTCATTACGACAGTACATCTGTTGAAAACACAAACAAGAAAAACGTTCAGCCCTGGCAAAATATACGACTGACGGTATCAGTCTTAAATGGGAGAATTATCCCAGGTGAAAAAACGTGTCCAGAGAGAATTCTTGGAAAAAATCAATAGGATCAGAAGCAAATTATGGTAAAATGTTTAGGTGGTAAAGCAGAAAAAGAACTAGTATTGTAATTCCGATCATTGAAGAAATTCAGAATCATTATTATTTACCGATGAAAAATGGTTTATTGCTTTCTTACATCAGTCTTCTCAGTGACAAAAAAGCGGATGTAGAAATCAGAGTTGAACCCACTGCTGGTTGTTTTTAATTTATTACAGACAGCGAAGCAGTCCCAAAAATAGTTCAATATGTAGGACATAATAAATCTAGGGTTTCTGGTAATACATTTGGGGGTAGTTCTTGATAATACTTAATTATTTAATGTCAAAAACAATTTATTTCAAATATTTATCATGAGTCAAATCATTGTTCCACCGCAAACGAACATTAGTAGGCCAATCTTTATCCAATCCCCCGCTGGATGGCGAGATCCGACGCCGACCTACCGTCGGCTAACGGGATTTTCCTCAATCAGGTATCTTCCACCAGCGAGGCACCGCCGCAGCTGGGACAAGCACTAACCTCCCGACCGGTCTCCCGACATGTGGGGTAGTGTAGTGCATGTAATTATGTAAGTATGTGTAAGGGGATAGGATGGTACAAGGAAGGGGAAGAAAAGATCGCGCGCTGTCCGTGGCCTGTTCGTAAGGGTACCGCTCCGGCATACACGTGATATTGATCGGAGAAACCACGGAAAATTTCCGATCAGAGCAGTTTCGCTACTTCCATCTACTGAATCAGCTTGTGTTGATGTCGGTAATTATTCGTATTTCTCGCCAAAGAGCCCCTCCTGATTGATTATGGGGTTAAAGAGCGTTTCAAAAGCTATGATCATATTGTAAACGATTTAAAAGAAGTGTGCCAATGTACATGTAATGAGGAATTTTGTATAACGAAGTGACACATGTAGCATTTACCCCTGATATTAGGCAATTCCTCATGCACATGTATTCGGCGATTTTTCGACAGGAAAAACTCGTTTTGTGAATCCTTGTTATTGAAAAAGTGAAAAATAGATCCTACATGTAGTAAATAACTCCCTCTAACGCGTTTTTTAGTCATAATACGTTTTCTGTATGTTGATATCGAAAAATTATATTAGGGCAGAACATGTGTCCGTTCATCCAACCGCCCATCATTACTTCTGTGAGCCCGTGTGTCCGTCCGTGCATAATGCAGCATCTAAACCAAAAGCAGTATTTTCATGAAAATTGATATTCTCCGATCGGTCT
The DNA here is from genome assembly GCA_011170035.1 of Teleogryllus occipitalis. Taxonomy (NCBI): domain Eukaryota; kingdom Metazoa; phylum Arthropoda; class Insecta; order Orthoptera; family Gryllidae; genus Teleogryllus; species Teleogryllus occipitalis. The sequence continues at coordinate 154,101 of BLKR01001746.1, forward strand.
GTCTGATGGCGCCCCCCCCCATGAGTTTCAAACAAAACTCAAGAACATTTTCAAACTTTTTGCCAAAAAGGTCTCAATTTTTTCTCTGATGGAGCAAAGTTCGCTAATAAAAATACCGCCGGTTCCTTTTATTGAACTCTCTGAATTTTCAAAAATTGCAAAAGTTACTAATAATGGGAGGAATTATGTACTGTCTTAGCACCACTCGGTAGATCCTAATGTTCTTCGTCAAGAACACTACAAATACGTTTTCGGTATATTTTTGTAAATGTATTTTGCGTACATTAATGAAATATATCTAAGTGGATATTAATGTTCGATTTATTAGTGGATATTATATTTATTGTGGTAGAGATGTGAAATTATATAGATACCAAATACATGACCATACATGACATTTTACGTTGGTGTTACGCATGCCATCACGTACAAATTGAGGTCTCTTTACTGTTTTATTTTCTCAAATAGTCTGAAATCTTATTTTTGGTTTTAAAATAATACAAAATTGGGTCTACATAAGAAGGCTCTGAAGAAATATAAATGTAAAACTACATAGAGTGATTTTACTTCTTATTTGTATTAACATTTGTAGGCCAGCATATTTTACCTTTAGATCTTACCTGTACAATGTTGTCTTTAAACGGTTCTGGGGAAGTGTTAATAAAAAATGGGGGATATTCCACACCTCATGAAGGCAGCTGAGTAAAACACTGCTCGGCCACTGCGAAGTCGAAACTCGGAGTCTCCTCAGGAGGCAACTTTGTGAATCACCATTGAAATGAAGGTGTATTAATGGACATATACTACACGCACATGTGTAAGTCTAGCTGATTGGGGATCTTTATGGGTTACTGTGTTTGATTCCTTTGAGTCCCCTGACACTATATATAAGGTTATAGATTTCAATGAGATTCACTTTCTTTCGTATATCCAAACCATTTTATCTAACCCGAAAAGGGAGAAATTTTCATTGCGCTACATTGCGAAAGGTAGTCTTTTAATTTTCACTTTTGACGTCAGCAATTGCATCATTTCAAGTTACGATATCAGATTGGTTGCGGAGAAAGTATTTACATCCTTCAGGGAGATAATTGTTGCAGAACCTACTTTTTCAGATTTGTTGAGGATATTTTGAATGTCGCAAGTGCGTTATGATGCTTGACAGTAAAAATGATTTTTCTATAAATTCTTAATTTTCAATTTGTTCTTACGGTTGAACATTATGCATTTTTGTACTAGTAGTAAAAGCAGGTGTACGGTGTTTATTCAATTGAAACCCTCCTACATATGAACAAGATAAAAAATAAATTGCTCTAAATTTCACGTATCAAAACAAAAATAACAAAATTGAATAAAATATTGAATGATTGATATTGGTTGAATGAATTTTAGAATAGTTTAAGAGTTTTTTAAAATAACACACCAAATAGAAGACATAAATATGTTCATATATCAGCCTTGTATTTGGTGGTACCCCGATAAGCAAATTTCCATCAAAATATTGAGTGTGTAAAATGAGCGTGATTACCATGTTATCTCTAGAACGCAACCAAAAAGAAGATTTCAATGTGATAACCATTTTCTGCTGCACGTGCAAGTGGAGGGTCCTCCTACGAGTGAGAATGATATCGCTTATCAGCGCGAGAGCATCGTGCGTAGAGGGCAACTAGAGGAAGGCGAGAGCCGACAGGCGCAGTGGCGTGATTCTACATCGTAATCATGCGTATCTTGCTGCCCGTAATTGAAAAATCTCATTGGTCAGAATCATGGTTCTGTCAGCTCAGTGGCCGATATTGCTTAAGCAGTAGTGTCGTAGTGATCTCGGACCAAAGGGTCTCGGGTTCGAGTCCCGCCTCGGGCATGTTTGTATTTGTGTTCGTCCTTTCACCCCTTATCATCACCATTTCGTTTCATATTTACAGTTACCATACCGTTAACGCCAATAGTGGTCGCTAATGACTTAGTTGTTGATGCGACCTTAAATAACAAAAAAAAATCATGGTTCTGTCTCAAGTAGTTAGAATAACGCTCACTAGGATTCGCGTTGAGCATGACGTGCGTTGGCTTGAGTTGCAAGATCACGCGAGGCAATAGGAATGTGGGCATTATTATACTAGCTGGTACGCGGCGCATTGCTGCCGCAGAAGAAAAATTGTGGAAATATCGTTTGAAATTTGAAATCGTTATCTTGTTTTATTAGGAATGATAGAATGATATTTATTTTTTTGTCTTTAATGAATACATTTTCTGAAATTGAATGATATATAAATGATAAGTATGAGTAACATGTATTCTATTTTGTTGTCTATATTATTCAAGTGATTTAGGGAAGGCAATATTTTTTTTATTTTTCTATCTTCAGCAAAAACAAATAAATTTTTTGACTGTCTAACTCGTGAATATCCAAAAAACAACTTGCCATGTCAAATTTATATAAATAAGGTCTATCAAACAATAATACAACATATCTCCCCCTGAATTTTAAATATTTATACTTGACAATTTCCCAAATATTTCAATATTTTTTTTACTTTCCACCGCCTTTGTTAAAAAATAAGCCTCTATATCCTTTGATATTGAAATATGATTCAAATCAATGTTGTATTTTTCAATCGTTTCGTTAACATAAAGCACTTTCTATTTCAATGGATTTACTTTTAGCCTTCTCATTTCTATTTTTAATCATTAAAATAACATTGTTACTGACTGTGGTTTTTAATATATCTTTCAGAACCTGAGAGACGTTATCCGAGACACGCTCTCTCTCTCTCTCTCTCTCTCTCTCTCTCTCTCTCTCTCTCTCTCTCTCTCTCTCTCTCTCGTTCCTCTCTTTTTCTCCTCCTCTCTTCCCTCCCTCTCTTTTTCTCCTTCACTTTCCAACTTCTCTTTTTCTCCTCTCTCTCCTTTTCTCCACTCTCTCTTTTTCTCTCTGGCTCTGTATCCTCTCTCTCTTGCCCTCTCCCCTTCTATTTCTCTTTATCTCTCTTAAACACTCTTTCTCTCTGTGTGTCTCTCTCTTTCTTTCCCTCTCCTCTCCATTTTGCGTCGACAACTCCTCAACCTCGCCCTGCATCACACGGCAACACCTAGCAACAATGAAGTTCAGGTTTGTTTTTCTAAATTATATATTATTTTGCAATTTGTTTGTGAACAAACATTTGGCAAAAGTACATAAATTTATGTAAACTAATACATGAGAGGAGTAAAATCTCTCGACGTACTCCACTAATGATACATTATTAATAAAAATTAATTATTAATAAAAATATCTAAAATGAACAATTTAAAGTCACAAGTTAGTAGTTTAACTTTCTCATTTAAATAAATTTAAGTGAAATATGGGCAAAATTAACACCAAGAATTTCTCAAAAACGGCTCCAATTTTAACTTTCTCGTATATACGGAATAGTGCGTATGTAGTATAGAGAAATTTATGTACTGCTGCGGAAAATCGACTTCGAGATTTCAATGGAAATACGCGTTTTGGAATCCCCTGATATCGAAAAAAGCTTTTACTTTCTCGCTACTGCTTACGCAGTATAGATAAAATTATAATTCTGCGGGAAAAAGCAACAAATTTTCGACACACAAACTCTAATTGCCGGGCTCTGATAACGAAAAAGTTGATAAATGCATTAGCTAATTATAAAAAAATTCTTCTTACACGTGGTGTAGTTAGAATTCATGTTTTGTGGGTCCTTGATAGGAAAAAATCGATTGATGGCCAAACGTATGTGCATCTGTCTGTTTGTGAACAACTCTAGTGTCTAAACCGTTCAGCCAATTTTCTCCAAAATTCATATTCCCCAATCTATCTGTCTGATGTCGCGGTCCTTATATTTGAAGTCGATAATTTATTTTTATAAAAGCGCCTAAGTTTTATGAAATTAAATTTTGCTGATGTATAATGTGAAAGACGTTTAAGAGAATGGTCCAGGCTTAATTTTCATTAAAATCCCTAATTTTTCGAAAATTGCAAAATTAAAAAAAAATTCGGCGTCTTCCATCAACGAAAATATTAAAGATGGAGATTTTTTCCTTAATGAAATCTGTTCCCTAAAGACATATTTTGAAATAAGGTCAAGTAGAGTATTTCTAAAATTTGAGTACGTTTCGCGTAATTTTGCGTGAAATATAGGCATTTTTTAAAAATTTTGTGTAAACAATATTTTTTTTCTCAAAAACAGCACCAACAATTGTGAATAAATTTTGTTCTGCAATAGCGATACATTTTTTTCTTAAAAAGGCACCAAATTTTTTGTTTAAAGTTCGACCCCCGATCATGGAAAGTACGCTTAAGAGAATGGCGCAGTTCTCATATTTGTTGACATTTCTGATTTTTCAAAAATTGCAACAATTTAAAAAAAAATCGGGGTATTCCTATAACTACAATTGTCAAGATATTTTTTCTTAATGAAATGTGTTCATCAAAAACAGATCTTCAAATAAGATCACGTTAAATATCTCGAAAATAGAGTATTTGTTGTGTAATTTGACGTCAAACATAGTGGCCACTTCCAATTTTCCGCGGTTCGTGAACGTAATTTGAGGATGTGCTTAGAGACAGTTGGATATTTTGAGGATATCTTCTCATTGTTTAACTTAATATTCATTAACTTAATATTACGAATCGTAGAACATAAGGTTCAAAACGTTTACCTATATTAAGTTGCAATCTAAATGCATACGTATGCGTTACAAATATTGCGAGAAAGTTCGTGCTTCTCATTTGCTTGAAGAGTGTTATATCGATGTTATTAATTTGGAAAATTTATTGCTTTTTCAATCAGAGCCAATAGTCGTTTCTATTTTTATGCTTCAAGATCCATCAAGATTAACCTTGAAGAAAAAATGGCCATTTCCTTCGGTATTCAGAATTCATGTATGTGGTTTAGGGTACAGGAATCCCAGAATTTAAGAAAACGTTCTCAGAATACATTTCTCCTCAGTACACGCCACAGAGTGTTTTAAACTATATTTGACATTAAATAAATAAAACAAACCCTGGTAATGCTTTCATGTCAATCTCCGACAATCAGAAGCAGACAAGGTTAATCTTGATGGATGGATACGCGTGGAGTGGAGTTCCACGAGATGTCATTTTGAATTATTTCTTAATTAATTATGAAGAGACTAATTGTTTTGTTTGGTGGTAAGTCTTTATTTAAAAGAAAACTAGACATTGAAAAATGAACTTAAAATATCTTGGAGACTCAGCAAAAACTAGTTTCACGGTTTACTAGTTCATTGCTGTGTTTACGGACCTGAAACGAAACACGAACCGCATTGTTAATAGCCTTATAGGCCTTTCTGATTCTTTGTGCCCGCGCAGACCATTAGAATACTTTATGGTCCGCTCTAATATCACCTCAACTATTACATTTTTATGAATTAGAGTTATTAAAATTAAGATAGAATAGCAAATAGAATAAATAATTGGCATAAATCTCAAATAAGTTAAATAATTCGTTATAAGACTTATTTTGCGTAATGGATATTAAAATTGCAATTTTTGAATGTTCTCGTGAATTTATCATTGCTCATTTATCATTGTCACTCTTATTTCACTGTTATGTGTAACCTCATTTTTTACAGACACATATGCTTCTTGAGTGGCAGTATTACTAGTAGCAAGATGGTGTATAAGGCACATCTGCTAACATCCTCGAAATGTTATTTTTTGATGTTATAAAATATTGTAAATAACTTTTCGCAATAGAGGCACAATGTATACTCTCTGCTTTTTGCCAAAAGCATCAATTAATTTCAGTTAATAAATTAAACTTAATTAATGCAGTGAAGGTAAGAGTTATGAGGTTAAAATTAAGCGTTAAGAAATAATGTAAAGAGATATTATGAACTATGTTTCATTTTTCTTACTAAAATATTAAGGAAGATATTCAGTGTTAAAATATCCAAGTATCTTATCATTAATTTGTTTGTTGACTTTACTGCAAATGTACGCTGTGTGTTCATAAAGAGAAAATCGATCATAGTTGCTCTGAATAGAGTGGAAAAAGCAATACAAGTCAGCTAAGTTTTGCTAGAACAAGCAATACTGACAGCGATAATTAATAAGAAAATTTTGATCACAAAATTGCGAAAAACTTGTAGTCGCGCATTAGAACGACGCTGAATGGGGCAAACAAACTGCAATATATAAAAATCTGTTCCATCTACAAAGCTACAACTTCACTAAAGTTCTTTTGTAACATGTGTGATTCGGCATTCAAAATTTCATCAAAATCAGAGGTCACGCTGAGGAAGCTAGAGCGCGTCATGGAGGAATGCATTTTCGAAAGCCATTTATCTCAAACGGCAAATATAATTCCGTTCTTGTCACATTGTTCTAAGAAGCTGCAAGGCCAAATACAAATTAAACTCGTCATGCATTCTTGATAATATTGCCAGAACGTTGTCATCTCAGAGAAGACATTCTTAAAAGATTTTTTGTAGATAATTTTATCATTATGACGTTTGGATTTGTTGTAAAAATCTAATTTTTCAATTTGAATGAAACTATTTTCTTAATTCACAAGTTATTCCCTAAACGAAAATAATGGATAAAATTGCTCTGACACGTAGCTAATGGGATGGTTAGAAAATAGTATCCTTTTTTTGAAAATTAATCTGGCTTAAATTTGCACTTTCAGTTTTCTCTTTGAAGTTGTAATTTTTACAGAAAAAATAGCTTCTAAGATTGTAATACATACTTTCAAAAAAATTGGTAATATTCTTACAAATTTATAAGAGAAACATGACAACTTTTTTAGCAACGTCAATGTTTCAAAACCGATCTTGCTAATATGTTGCGTGGTGAACTAATTTCCATCAAATATGTTCCAAATGTTCTTGTATTACATTGTCGAGCACACCTGACAAAAGGTTCTGCATACGATGTTGACAACAGTTCTGGTGCAACATAATTATTAGAGTTCAGAATTTTTTTAAATCTTATATGGACTGATTCAAATTGATAATCTTCATTTTTGTCTTAGTCCACAAAGTACGTAACGCTAAAGGCGGGGGAGGGAGCTTGAGGCAGCGTTACTCTGAGTTACATAGGGGTAGGAGTGTTAGCTTCGTGTTACGTAAAGTGAATTTTTTTAAAATTTTCAATATTTACTGAAATAATTCCTTTTATTTAGTATCGTACTAAAGCATTAAGAAATTAACAAATTAAATTAAAAATATAAAGAAATTAAAGAAATGTGGATGTTAAATTACGAAAAAAGTATTAAAAAATCTGTAATATATTGTAGAATCCAATTGAATTGTCACAATAGTCTCTTCCTTGTGCATCGTCTATAACGACGAGTACACGACTTGTCAGAAATGGTCTCGCCTATGCATCCTTCCTTCACACAAACCTTTTTGTCCAATCTTATTCTTAGGTGCGGTAAGCATCACCAACTAATTCCAACTTTAATTATAAATTTTACTACGTAACACAAATAACGTTAATACACATGGTTTTATTGCTTTATATTTTACTTACAATTTCCAAAATGGGGGAAGAAACAAGTGTTACGTAATTATTTAGAAGGGGTAAAACGCATGTTACAGATGCGTTACAGGGGGGATAAACGGTATTCAAATGACCCTGAATTTGCGTTACATATTTTATGGACAGCCCCTTATGAATATTTTTAACTTACTATTATTGTTATTATTATTATATTAATTTAGCACAACATATTTTTAACCATTTTTCTGCAACTCTGGTCCATCAGTAAGAAATACTCCACTCGTTATCACAGTTGACAGGGTTGGACAAAATACTTTAAATTTAGTATTTAAATACCTCGCAAAAATACTTTAAAAATAAATATTTAAAATTCATTAGGACTTGATGCGCTAAATACATACGTATTTACAATACTTCAAATACTCAAAATACTGTAAATATATAATTTTGTATTGTATATTTTTTATTGCAACAATATATTGTAATTGTCAATTACAGTAAATTATTAACTGACTGATACAAATTTCTGAATAATACCTATTGTAATGTATTGTAACAATATGTATATACATTTAAAAATTTAAAATGATATAAAAAAAGTCTAACTCAAAGAAATAGAATTTCCTTTTAGATTTATCATTTAAAAAAGAAGAGAATCTAAATTTAAGAGCTGAAAGGGGATTGTATTTTTGTTTCAATGAGGTGCATTCAGTAACGGAATCCAACAGTGAGAAACTATCCCCATTATAAACTATCTTCTTCATGAGTGAAAGTTTCCGGGCTGGTAGGCCGTGGTCCAGTTGGCATTGAAGAGCCAAACGTTTCGTCCACGTCTGCGGTGGACATCTTCAGTGGCGGCAGCGTCGTCGGGGTAGTCTCCGGGTCGGCGGCTGGCTAGCGACTGACGTCAGCGACTGGACCACGGTCTACCAGCCCAGAACTCATGTTGACAGCGGCCGTGAAAGCCTGCGATGCTATATCTTCTTCTTCGTCTGTATTTGAAGTATTTTAAATATTTCTTTTTTTAAATACACATACTTTATGTATTTAAAGACATATCTAAAGTTCATGACCAAAAAAACTCGAAAATACAGTTTTTCAGATGCAAAATGTATTTAAAATACATGGTTCAAAAACAAGTATTCAGTTACTGCTCAACCCTTACAGTTGTATTTTAACTCGTGGGAGCGAGTCTACTGTAAGAACTCCTCGTCTGAGCTTCCTTGTCCAGGTAAGACTGCATGCCCTTCTTGATGATGTTGGCAAGCTGTAGCTCCATCTCAGAGCGGTTCCCAGCGAACCAGGTCTGGATGCGGTGGGCAGCCTCGTTGTTAATGAGATTCCCCACCTCGCCAGCGCCCTGCACGTCGATCTGCAAACGACATTTCATGATTCACTTCCTCTCAAATGGGACAAACACAAAAAGTGAAACGTCTTAACAGATAAATTTCTATTTATTTTAATTAAATATTGAGACGGTTGAGTGAAATTAATTAATAATCCGAGATATTTTCTAAGGTTGTTGGTGCTTGATTTGTTTACAATTTTATTCTAAAACTCTTGGAGTAAATATATGTCAAGTATCTGTATGTACTTGTACGCGGTAAGTGCTGAATATCCAAATAATGCAAAATGAATACTTATCACCGGTAGCAGTGTGATAGTAAACATTGATAATAATTACAAAAAACGGATTTCAAAGATATATACTGTTAGTAATACAATTTAAAACCACCAATGCTTTGGAAAAAGGAAATTATGTGGTATTGTTAGTTCTTGACATTTTTGGAGTTATTTAAGTTAAGGAGGCGAGTTTGTTGAACAAGAATCCAAGAAATATTGTTTGCAATAATTTGCGTTACATGTTGGAGTGCCGAGTAAACTTAATCGTTAATAAAGTAAAGTGGGTAAAGAAATTTTAATTCCTAATTAAAGTACAAATATTAAATGTTATTGTGGAAACACAGGGCTAGTCAACAAATGAATGCCCTGTTTTCAAAATAAGAGGTACAAATTAAAGGGAATTTACGAAAGAATTTTGATTGTAATGATTTTTTTTACTTACAAAAACATCTCCAAGACCTAGAGTAACATCAACGTTTCTCACTTTGAAGTTCAAAGAAACTTCAACCTTCACAATGATGCTGATATCCTTGACAATCATCCTGAAAAGAAAAACGATGCAATGACCCATTTGACAGAATATATTCAAAAGTTTTAAGTTGTGCATCAATTTAGTGACAAAAAGTATTTCTAATTTTTCTTGCTTCTACTCTAACAAAATCTATTTCATAGTGAAGTAGTAAGCACTGAAGATATTTTTCTTGTTTCTATATTTCCAGAATATGGAGACACTTGTAAAACTGGAATGTGCAGTTTGACTATGCATCAGTAAATTTTAAAAATCTTTCGTAGCAGTCGGCTTAGCACAATAGTGTCCCCCCAAAATAAAAAACGAGTTATTGACATTTGTTATCTAACGATAGGAACAAACTTGGTACTTTGTTTGACCTCTATATATTTAAGAATGAAGTCACAATTTTTTCTATTCTCAAAGCTTTCTAACGACTGCTATGCAACTGTAACTTGATTTTCTCCCGTTTCTTAAAATGTAGCTTATTCCACAATTGCGTTGACCCCTTCAATTGTATATGCAAACCGGGAGAGGAGGCTCAGGGCATCAACATGTAATTGCAGTGCCTCAGACCTGTAGATTCTAGGTTCGAGTCTCCACAGTGGCAAAATTTTCGATATTGGCTAGACAGATATCTCAAATTCAGTCGCTGTCTGGAGGAGATTTCTAGCGGCCTGCTGCTCTGATCGGTAGTTTTCCGTGGATTCTCTGATCAATACCAAGCCAATTACGGAGCAGTACCCTAACAAACGGGCCTCGGACCGCGCGCGATCTTTCCTCCCTTGCCCTATTCTCACCCCCTTACACACACTTACACCAACATGCACTACACTACCACACATGCCGGGAGATCGGTCGGGGACATTGAACATGTTCCAGCTTGGGGCGGTGCCCTGCTGTTGGGAGATACCTGGCTGGGAAAACCTCTGCTAACCGCCGGTAGGTTGGCGCCAGATCTCACCATTCAGCGGGGGAAGATCAGTGCCACCTCCCGATGAAAAATCATGCACTACACTTACGGGACAAATGACCTCGGTAGTTGACGCGCCCGAAATCACTAATAATCAATCAAACGAACCTCACCATCTAGCGAAGGTGAATACCACCGCCTCTTCCCGAGAAAAAATGCAGTAATGGTACGAATGACCTGGCAGTTGATGTGCCCGGAATGACCAATCAGTGAATGTGGATGCAAAGTGTGTCTCACTCGAAGTCTCCGGCAGCGTCGACGGCCGCGTCCGCGAGCAGGGGGGTGCGCGCCTCCCCCGCGAGGCGGTAGCTGCCGACGGCGCTGACGGCGGGCAGGCGAACGTTCACGCTGACGATGGCTCGCGGCGGGATGAGGCCGATGGGGATTTTGGGCTGCTCCGACACGAAGGCGCCCAGGCCCTCCACCTTCACTTGCGACACAGATCCCTGCGCCGTCAGCAGGGGCGCCTCGTTCACAGCGAAGTCCCACTCGTCCACCAGCAGTGGGTCGAGCACCGGGATGCCCCTCTCAGAGTCGCCCTAACAACGTTGAAATAATTCATATGTTAATATTTCTACAATAACTGTTAAGTGGCAATGGTGAATTAACATGCGAAAGACTCTTTATCATAACTACATCTGACTCATTTTTTGTTATATTGCACATCGCCTTATAGTAACCGACGTTATTCAAATATCTGTCTAATGGACATTTGTGAAATTACACATATTATTTTACCACAATTAAAATGAAAGAGTAGCAGAAACTAGTAACAGATTTGGGCAGTATTTAAATACTTGTATTTTACTTAAATTTTGTATTCGAACCACTTATTTTTTCAGTGTCTTTGACATGAATTCTAGGGATGTATTTAAATACATAAAATAGGTGTATTTAAAAAAGGAAATACTTCAAATACAGTTGAAGATATCGAGGATAGTTTCTTTTTGTTTGATTCTGCTAGTGAATGAACCTCATTGAAACAAAAATAAAAGCCCCTTTCAGCTGTTGAATTTGAATTCTCTTCAATTTTAAATTATAAATCTAAATCATTAAAAATGCAGAGCAGTTATCCGACGCAAAATAATATTTATTCCTTACAACACTCGTCTATGTTCATTGCGTATTCTATTTATTTGAATGTATTTTTAGTCTACTTTCCCCAGTATCAATGTTTACCTCAGAAGTGGCTTATGCGAGGGTTTTATAATGCTTATAAAAACCTATTTTAAAAATAATTGCCTAATCGAGTATTAAGAGCCCCATTGAGTGCCTATATTGAATTTTCCGCATTTTTAATATTTTTATTGACCATTACTTTGTTTTCTACAATTATTTCTTCAGAAATCACTGATAGGTTTTTTTTTACGAAACAAGTATACACCGCGTAAAATCTGCCAGGACGTTCTGTGATCGAAAAGCTCTATGCCCTATCTGTTCTTGCCCGTTACGCGTCAAGCGGGGACACCGCTTAGAGACGTATGAGAATTTGACACCGTGTGGGGTACTTTATCTACTTCCCCGAAGCCCGTCATGGCGCTCCAGAAAATTGCTCTCAACTTTCCAATCTTCGCAATAATTAGTGAGATATCTGTTCCAAGAACACAACTGTCTTCAAAAATAGCGCTCCCGGCAAATTTCGCTTTTAGAAGGTAGAATTCACCAGATACGCGGAGTTTCTTCCATAATTTTGTATTGGTTTCGAAGCTTGGTGCATTCCAGATCAGTAAATTTGCTATTCCTGTTAACCATACTTGCTACAATATCAAAAGGGAAAGTTTCAACAAATGTATTGCTAAAAGAGTGGATTTATGGAGAATATTAATGGCGAACTGGCAATGTATTTTTTGGCTACTGTTGTAGAAAGATGGTAAACGGTGCAAAACAATATTTCTTACAACATAAAACAAAAACTGCAACTCATGCAAAAATTGCGAAAAAATTGAGAAAATCTATTTAAACCTTCTTCAGCAAGTGCAGTTAAAAGATGAAGAGAAGAAAGAATTTCAGTACTAACTTGTGCCATGCCGCAAACATTCCATTTTCAAAACTTGAATATCACATATTTAACCAGTTTAACCAACAAAATATAAAATTCTACACGAGTAAACCCTTAGGAAATATTAGCAAACTCATCAATGTTTTGACAGTGGAAAAAATTCGATGTGTTTTTAGAGAATTGTGTTAATCCTTTACGTAGCACGTATTACGTATACATTTTTTAATGTGTACGTAATACGTGCTACATAATCCGATGCGTATCCGTTTTTAATCCGATGCGTAAATTGACACTTCGTTCAGTGTTGCATCTAATCTATATAATTACATAATCTAATCTAATCTAATCTAATCATATCGTTTATTCATTTCGCAATGAGTACACACAGTTCCCAATGCAACATAATTAAAAAATCTTATTCCAAAATTGAATTTCCTTAATACTCTCCACAAGCCTACTTTTCTCAAAGTTCGCTGACCTGTGAATGTTTTGTAGTACATCCTCTGAGGACGTGTTAATGGTTTCGGTTGAGGAGCGCGCTGTGCAAGCGAGTTGAGTGTTGCGCACTCACGTTGAGGATGATGTCCCTGACGTTGTTGAGCGCGTCGTCGATGGCGTTGCGCACCGCCGCCTCCTCGGCGGCGCTGATGTCGGCGGAGCGGGCGGTCGCCGGCGCCAGCACGGCCAGCGCGGCCACGAGCAGCAGCGACAGCATGGCGGAGCGGGGCGGAGAGGAGAGGATCGGAGCGGGGCGGAGAGCAGCCGACACGATGCCTCGCGGCCGACACCTGCGCCTCTTATACGCGCGCAGCGGGGGCGGGGAGGGAGGGAGGGGAGGTTGATAGGCATATGCGTACAAACTGCCCCACGTGATCACAATGATAACAGGCCACACTCTCTACTAGGTACTGCACTATAGAATGAGGAGGAAAGGTGAGGAAATGACCTCAACACTACAATATTTTCGGGCTTAATGTGTGTGTTCTATTGGTCTATAACATCGCACACGTGTTAGCATTGGTGCTATTTAAAACACGATTGCTGCTGTGTGCGAGGATATACACGCAGTTTTCTTCTCCAATATCGAGATGTCTGTGTGGATGGATGGATGGATGGATGAGTCGTGTATCTCCCGGTCACGCAATAAGCTTTTGAGCTCAATCTTGCTAAAGTTTGCTGAGGAGTAAGATTTAGTTGTACCATTCACGGGATCATAAATGTATATTTACTATTGGGGGTTCGTTCTTGAAGTTCCTATGATATTTTCAATTTTTTGTGAGAATATACCCAAACGTTTTTATTTTTATTTTGTTTTTTGTATTTTAAGAAGAGAGGAAATATGATTTAGTCCGATTAACATTAAAAACCTCTGGAATTTCGAAAATTACAAAAAATATGTTTCAAACCTGTACGACGTAATGCCAAAAATTTATTTCGCAGTGAAATTAATCCTTCTTTTTAGACCTTTAAATAATGTCATGTACTGCTTTTTAAAAACATGAGTAGCTTTTTTATAATTTTGACAGAACTCGGGACATTTTCTCGAAAGTACGCACTCATTTTAGTGCGTTGGCATCACTATCTTTTTGGGCCAGAGAACGCGAGAAAGCAATATATTCAGTCTAATTTCATATAGAGTGAAGAGTTGTCACCATCAGCACGTTTAGTTCGTATTACCTTTATCCAAAAATGCATTTCGTAGCAATAAGAGGAGGATAAGTTCTGGTATGCCAGGCATTCTCACCGGAGAGGTGGCTCAGGGTATCAACTGACGTCGCTGCTGTGCCTCTGACCGGGAGGTCCTGGGTTCGAGTTGCAACAGTGGCGAGATTTTCGACACTAGATTGTCAGCTAGGTCGCATTCACTCGTTGTCTGGAAGAGAATTCTAGAGACCAGCTGCTCTACCCTACCCAAACTTACATTAACATGAACTACACTACCACACATGCCGGAAGACCGGTCGGGAGCTTAGATCTTGTCCCGGCTGGGGCGGTGCCTCGCTGGTGGGCGATACCTGGTTGAGGGGAAACCCCGCTAGCTGACGGTAGGTCGACGCCGGATCTCGCCATCCAGTGAGAGAAGAACACAGACACCTCCCGAGAAAAAACATGCACTACACTTATGGGAATAATGACCTCGGAACTTGACGCGATCGGAATCACTAACAACTAACCAACCGCGCTTTCTCACTAGCTTTTGGATGGTTTTGCCTGAGTCGTCTGTGCGTCGTAAACAACATTAATTTCGTTGACTTTGTTTTAAGTCTCATTTTTATCTCATGGGTGTCTCACATTTACCGTGGAATCTTGTACCTCCAATGTCTGATCGAGTCTCTTTACTGTAACCGCTCATATGTCGGTTACATTGATTTTGAGAAGAACCCGAGAACGTCACGATACAAGATGCAATTATAGTGTTACTGATTTGCAAGAGATCGCGCCAGCAATAAAGGGTGTCCCTTGCGAGAATTTATTAAAGTTTCTGAACACACTCGCGTAGAATGGAACGACGACCAATCAAAATTCACCCTTGAAAATATCAGCACTAGCGCAAAGCACCGCTACGAAAAGCTTTCTCTTTCGCTGCCAACCGCCGATCTGGACAGACCGAATTTGTTCGTGCTGGACGGAGAGGAGAATTCGCCGAATTTCGACGATAAGAAGGTTGAAAAAGCTTTTTTTTGTCTTTCGTCTTGGCTTACCTCATAAAAAATTCATGACGCGGAGATATTACAGTCAGATTGTATAAAATTCGAAGGAATGTGGTAGCGATTCACCAGAGCACGTGTTCGCCGAAGCAAAGGGGTTGCCACGACCTTGAAAGGATTTGGGTCGCCGTCGCCGCTTTAAGCTGTGGAAATATATCTTCGAGACGACGTATTGTAAGTTAGAAAACTTCACTAGAAATTCTCAAAAAATAAAAAAAAAATAAAAAAAAATAAAATAAAAAAAAACTGTTTAAAGAAGCGAGAATTGTACAGAGATAGAATTCACCTCACTTACAGACGTAGATAGTCGAGTAATTATATTAAAATCATTTAAACGTAATCTTTTATAATATTGCAAACGCAAAAGGAAGCCAGATAGGTAATTCATGTAGAATTGTAAAAATCTATTTATTTCATTTTTCTATTATCGATAATATTTGTTCTTTTAGTGTGTGTTTTCAATTTATTGTTTAATAGTTATCAAATTGTTCTAAACCAATCATTAGTAAGAGATATTATTAATTGTACGTTCATTACATAACGACATTTTTTGCTGACTAAATTGCAAAAAATAATAATCTACGTGAAAGTGAAACGTCTTCTATATATTTCATTCACTATTTAAGTGAATTTCTTTGAAACTGTATGTAAAGGGTATTTTGGTATGTGATTCTTTTTCAGTATTTTGTGTTTCCATGTATTATAGTCTTGTGTACAGTTATTTTATTGTGTTTTTTGTGAAGTGAAGGGAACGTTGTACGTAAACGTCTGTTGTACGTAAACGATATGCCCCCATCTATTAAAAACGGAAGAACAGTTCTGTTTGCCGATGACACGAATGTTCTTTGCAAAAAAGAAACAATAAATAGTACAATTTCAGATGTTTCAAATTGGTTTTGTAATAACAAATTAATAGTTACCGAAGGAAGAAAACGATTTCATTGCAATTTTGCATTTCAAATCGGCAATCGTATGCTCCATTAAAAATGAACAATATGTAATTAGCTGATGTTAAGGTAACAAAATTTCTAGGTCTCTCAATTCAATCAAACCTCAAATGGAATGTACATATAACATAATTAAACACTAAATTAAGCTCATTATGTTATGCATTCAGAATTCTTTCTAATTCTGTCAGCCTTCTTGCAGCTCGTTGCGTGTATTTTGCAAATGTACATTCCCGCCTGAGATATAGCATAATATTCTGGGGAAGCTCATCCTTTAGTTCCCAGACATTTAGATTGCAAAAGAAAATTATCCGAATAATGAAAAAATCCCATCCACGTGATCCGTGCAAGCCTCTTTTCATTGAGCTTGGAATCTTACCATTGCCTTGCCTATTTATTTATGAGTCTGTAGTATTTGTCAAAACTGACTTACTTAACGGTGGGAACCTATTTTCATGTAACACTGATATTTATAGTTACAATACTCGACGTAGAAATCATGTTCATCAAGTGTCAGTATCAACAGCTCACTACAAGGAATCCACATACAATACATGTACGCTACTTTACAATGCATTGCCAGATGAAATTAAACAATTAAAATTGGTACACAAATTTAAATTAAAAGTAAACTCTTTTCTGCTGCAAAACTGTTTCTATACAATTAGAGACTAAACTGATCGCCAAAAAGAAACATAATGTTTACTTTAACAAAAATAAGATATAGTACAACGAATTAGTTTACATTTGCATTGTATAATTTTAAAAAAAGACGCAATATGCTTGTAACAAATAATGTACTTCCGGGTCAATGACCCCCATCTCGATCAGGTTTTTGTCCAGTTTCCCTGATCCATTGAGCAAATGCTGAGATGGCCCCTTGATTTGCTTCTGGACGTAAATGTAGCTTCACTATGCGCACGTTTTGTTGAACTTTCCTTTGCTTGTAGTGGTAATAGAGCTTAGGGTGAGTTTCTATTTTGTTAACAATACAGAAAAATCAAGCCTATTCGTTTCTTTACCGTTAAAAATAAGTTTTCTATAATTCGGCAACGAAAATATCTAGTTTTTGAAATGTTAATCTCTCGCTTTTTTAAATTTGTTATTATTATTATTATTATTATTATTATTATTTAATACTATTAATCGTTAAATTGTTGGGAAGGGATTCTGAAACTCAAGAAAGCGTGCGCAGATGATTTTCCCCCTACGTCACATACAGTTTTTGACTGTTTTTGACTAAATAAATAAATAAAATAAATAAATAAACATAATTTTATGTAAAGTGTTTATGCAAGTGTTAAAACGCAACTGCAGTTGTTAGGTAATCACGTAATTGCTAAAGGTAGAGTAAGTGATAGAATTTTTCAATGCCATGTGTAAATGCTAGATAAAATTGTATTCCAAAATTTAACAGAATACATCTAGAACTCTTTTCATAGTTAAAAGATTAACTTGCCTATGTTTCTTTCATTACAAAAGCAGGTTAAAAGACGAACCCACTCCTGTAGGGCAGTTAGGACATTTAAAACCATTCCTAATTTTTGGTGTGATACTGTCATAACAAGTCACAGGCCAAGTAATACTACTACGTTACTTGAGTGACCCACTGTAGGCTTTTTAGAGAATAGTGAAAAGGTAGAGCGGTCACATTACCGACTCAGGTGTCTCAGGCTGTCAATTCATGTTACTGCGGTGCCTCTACCCAGAAGGTCCAAAGATTCGTGTTCCGACGATAGCAGGATTTTCGACAATAGCTACTTAGGTAGGACGAAATCAGCCGCTGACTGGAGAATTCTAGACGCGTGCTGCTCTTTTCGGTAGTTTTCCGTGATTTCTTTGACCAACACTAGACAAATGCCGGAGAAGAACCCTAAAAAAGGGGCAACGAACCGCGCATGGTCTTCTCTTCCTCTACCGTGTCCTAACCTCAACCCTTACTCACTCGCGCTTAAACTTACCTGCACTTCAGTACCACACATGTCGGAAGCTTAGCGCTTTTCGCGACTGTACCGTGCTTTGCTTACGGGAGATACCTGGTTACGGAAGAAACCGCTAACCAACGTGTAGATCGGCGACGGATCTTGCAACCTAGGGGACAAATATCACAGCCACCTCCCGCGATAAAACATGCACTATGCTTTCAAAACTTTAGATCAAGGGGGATGGACCTTCAGAGAATGGTCGAAATACAATTGCTGGCCTCTAAGGACAGAGACGAAAAAAATGAGAAAGAAAGAATTGTGTGATTCGTATCTCAGTATTTAAGGTATTTCTGCAGCATCAAAATAAAATTAATTATAGAAAAGAGTGGAAACTATCGTTCAGTCTCAAATTCTTCAAATCCTTTAAAACTCAGGTGACCGATATTTCGAGCTGTTTACTGCATTTAAGACCGTTTTATTGTAAGGTTTCACTGACAGGAGGCGGCAATTCGTAATTACTGTTGTCGATGGCCGCTTGAATGTCATAAGAGGCATTTCGTCACTGAAAGAGCAAAAGGTGGAATGATAAAATGTCACAATTATGTCGGTGCTATATGTGGCGCCATCTGGTGAAAATAATGTCTTATGTGTAGGATAGAGTTAGGTTAACTGGTGACGGAGGTGAGCCACGTAGAAACTGAGCCACTCCACATAAAATGTTTTTGTAGAGACCTTTTGTTTTAAAGTGTACTAAAATAATTAAGAGTTGCTCTTTTCCACACTTGTACTTGTTTTGTGATTGCATTTTGTTATCAATTGTTCAATTATTTCGTCATTGAAATGGAATAATGTAAAGAATTTTTTGAGTAATTTTTAACTTACTCACCAATAAAATAAATAAATTAATATTTTAAATGCATGTATGAAAGCAGAAACGTTTTGTCATTTATCAAATAAGAAATTTGCACAACTTCTTATGCCTGAGGTTAAGTTAGAACATTTTAAATGACTGTGCCGTTGGGTTACCTCAGCCAACGCTTTTCAAGTGTCAAGTGGAGAGCGGCCGAGTTAACTCCTCAGAAATCTTATTGGATATAATATCTTCCTCTTCCTAATTTCAAATTCAAGATGTTCAGACTGAGAGGCAGAAGAACCAACTGTCGGGATCATCTTGAATCATCTCTATCCCTTTAAATGGAGAAATATTGGTTTCCCAAATTACTTACAAAATATAATAAAATCCTTTTCAGTTAATCGAAGATTCAAAGTTCAAATAAATTACATTCTTTCAAATGTTCACAATATACAAGCTGGACTTCCCCAAGGATCTCCTTTATCACCTATGCTTTTCAATGTTTTTATTTCTGATATTCCTTACCTCTTACATTCAGATATTGCCTTATTTGCGGACGACACTGCAATATTTACCACTCATAGTGATCTTCTTTTAGGTAGAGACGATCTCCAAGATGACCTAAATCCCCTCATGTCTTGGTTCAATGATTGGCAAATAAAAATAAATCACCAAAAATCTCAAGCTAAAATTTTCTCCTTAAAACGGATTCTTCCCCCATATCTCTTAATAATTAATAACCATGCCGTTAAATGGCTTCCAAACGACACTCCTGTTGAATATCTTGGACTTCAAATAGATACTAAATTAACCTGGGAAAATCACATAACATCAATAGCTAATAACACACATATAAAAATGTTAAAATTGTATCCATTCATAAATAGAAAATCAAAATTATCAATAGACTCAGCATTAATGATATATAAAATACATTATACGACCTTCACTGACCTACGTCTGCCCGATTTGGGAAGGTGCCGCTAAAAGCAACCTTCAAAAACTGAAAGTACTGCAAAATAAATTTTGAAGAAATGTTTTAAAAGCTCCATGGTATATCAGAAATGATCAAATTTTAAAATAATTATCTATAGAGCCTCTGAAAACTTGGGTTTTAAAACTTCCTTCTAATTTCTACTCTTCTCTTTCATCTTCCCCAGCCACTCCTTTGTACACTCTAGGTAAATCAGTCAATCTTTTCCCACGAATCAAATCAAGATATTCTAAAGATCTACAACATCCTCCTAAATTATCTGTAAAGCAGGTTCCAACATTTCTAAATTAAATATTTATGTTTTTAATCCAAATATTGTATGTATTTTTCTGAAGGACCCCTCCTGGGTAACCTTAGTTATTGTCTTAGGTTGTCAATATTATTGTCTTCAATAATTGCACATGTATGATGAAATGTACTTAAAACAAAATTGTATATACTATGTATCATAAAAACCCATGATAGACATAATAATGTCAAATAATAAAAAATATTTTTTAAACCTTGAATCTCACTGGTTGAGATGATTCAGTAACAAAAATCGTTGCTACTGCGGTGTTTCTGATGGGTAGCAAAACAAAATTATTCTAATAATGAAAAAATACCATCCACGTGATCCCTGCAACCCTCTTTTGATTGAGCTTGGAATCTTACCATTTATTTATTTACAAATCTGTAATGTTTGTCAAAAAATCATCAAAAGAAAACTTTTAACACATTTTTCGAAGAAAGAATTTTAACATAACAATAATATGTAATGAATTAATTTACATTTGTATTGTAATAAAAAAACGCTTAATATGCGTGTAATAAGTAATGTACTTCAGCTTCCGAGTCAATGACCCCATCTCGATCGGCTTTGTGTCCAGTGTCCCTGATCCATTGAGCAAATGCTGAGATGGGCCCTTCATTGTTTCTCGACCTAACTGTAGCTTCACTACGCGCACGTTTTGTTGAGCTATCCTTTTGCTTGTAGTGGTAGGAATAGAGTTGAGGGTGAGTTACTATATTGTTAGAAATGTAGAAAAATTACATCCGCAGCTCGTTTACCATTGCTAATAAGTTTTCTATAATTTGAGAATGAAAATGTCTAATTTTTCAAATGTCGCTAATCTGGCGCTTTTAAAAAAATATTATTATTGTTGTAACTTTCATTCATCTTTCAACTATTTAAAGTTAAAATTTTGGAAAGGGAATCTGGTATTCAAGAAAACATGCGCAGATAATCTTCTCCCCCATATATCATATACAGTTTTTAGTGTTTTTTACCAAATCAAATCACATTTATCCAACGATCCGAACGATGGAGTTTAATTTGTTTATTTCACAAATAAAATTAATAGCATTACAAATATAGTAAAATAATTAATATTTGTAATAAATTTGTAATGTTTATTCTCAGCAAGATGACCTAATCGCTTTTACAGTTGGATTTCAGCTCTTGGGAGCGAGTCTGCCGGAAGGGTCCTTCGCCTTGTCCAGATAAGACTGGAGGGCGTCCTTTATGATGGCGGCAAGCTGTAGCTCCAGCTCGGGGCGGTTTTCAGCGAACCAGGTCTGGATGCGGTCGGCGGCCTCGTTGTTGATGAGATTCCCCACCTCGCCAGCGCCCTGCACGTCGATCTGCAACCGACGTTTCACGATTCACTTTCTCTCAAATGGGACAAACACAAAACGTAAACCGTCTTCAGAGATGAATTTCTATTTATTTCAATTAAATATTGAGATGGATGAGCGAAATTAATTATTAAGCTGAGACATTTTGTAAGAATATTTGTGTGTATCTTGATTATAATTGAGTCATCCACTTGTAGAACCTGATAAACGGCAATGAAAAAAAAAAGTTATTCTGCTCATTTGAAAGGTCTCGGCGTCCTCTACAATGATGCATATTTATAAACTAGTAAGACTCACTTTAATCGCATCAAAACACGATGAAAAGTCTTGACCACTAGTAAAACGTGTCAAAATTGCCATGGCTACACTTCCAAAACCTGTTAAAAAACGTCCAATTGCAAAAGAAGCTAAATCACAGACCAATACGGGCGCAAGGAGTCATCCACATGGAAAACGTGCAAATGTCTATTTCAGAACTTTTGTCTTTGAACCCTCTCAATGATATATTTTATTTTTTTATTTCTATATTGCTTGTTTCGTCAGGGCTGATTTTCACGGAATTATATTGTTGACACCGCCTTCAACTGTATTGGTGGTTAGATTCAACAATTGGATAGTTTATTTTACATCGTGAAGTTGAAGCGTGTGCTTTTTTGTTTTAAGATAAAATCATAGCTATTTACGACGATTGTGAGGGAAAACAGCGCGAGTATCATTGAAATATCGAGACTGAGTTAATACAGTATGTTGATCCTTCAGAGACAGCGATACACCACGAAAACAAAAATCGACAAGAGGTTGAAGGGAGACTGGTGTTCAACGTAAGAAGAAATTGCGTCGAGTAATCCCGAATAGAACTTTTGCGAAGGGAAGAAGGTAAGAAAATTTCATTTGAAAATTGTAAGATATATAATGAAGTGCAGAGTCATTTGTGCGACATGAATAAGCAGTAGTCGGAAACATAGTCACATAAACTATCCATGGTTTCCTCTTCTTCAGTTACTCATCCGAAGGATTCCCAAAACTTCCGACACGATATTACGACACTCACTCACATTAAATTAACCGTTTTTTTATAAAGCATAATTTCAAAAATACATTAACGTTTGTGTTCTCGTTTCTAATTGTTTTAACCCACTTGTCATGTTTTACTAGATAGTAACCATTTATAAGATACAAGCTTTATCTCGTAATTTGTTATTGTGAGCTTATTAATTTAGCAGGTTTTGAAAGTGTCTGAAGCATTTAGTAGGTACGGCAAGTGGATTCGTTCGCAAGTTGGCAAACGTCAATGGGCAAACCCCTTCCTAATTGCATTATACTTGGAAAACTAGTAAAGTGTAAACTACAATTTTAAATATAAAAGAAACTGTTATAGTGAGATTAAACAGATTTAACAGTCAACTCGTGGAATTTTTTACTTTTTCTGACCAAAAAATGGTTTTGGGGCAAAGTGGGATTCAGCCGTAAAATGCTTTACCTCTGTTCTCGAAGATGTATTTAACAGGTTTTGGAAGATGACTCAATTGTAATATATATCGTTGACATGTGAAGTATGTTTCCGTGCTTGTATGCGGTAAGTGCTGAATATCCAAATAATGCCCATAAATACTGAGGATTAAATCACCCGCAGGAGTAGATAGTAAAAACTGATTGAAAATGGATTAAGAGCGGATAAAAATAAACGTATTAAGAAGATATATTATAAATATAATTTAAATGTACTAAGAGGTTTAAGAAAGGACTGATGTGATATTTTTTTATCCATAAACTTCAAGTTTTAAAGGTAAATTTTTAAGAGACATTAGGGGGAGCGATGCGAATTCGTTGTTAATACAAGACAGCATTTTTGCAATGTTAATCATTGTAATATGTTGCTGCGAAGAGAATGGAGTACAATTTATTTCAATAAAGAAGATCTTTTTAAATACTTAATATGTATGCAAGTATTAAATATTGCACTGATAACATGGCTAGCCTCTTATTTTCAGAATTAAAGGTAAAAAAGGAAATGAAGGGAATTAAGAAAGTAATTTTCAATATATTATAGTATCTCTACTTACGAAAATATCTCCGATACCCAGAGAAACATCAACGCTTTTCACTTTCAAGGTCAAAGTAACCACCACTTTCATTGTGAAGGTGATATTTTTAACATCAAACCTGAAAAAATACAAGTAAATGATAGTCCAACGACACATTTGACAATCTATTCAAAGCCTTGTGTGTGTGCGTGTGTGTGTGTGTCATTCTAGTGAAAAATAGTATAATTTAATTTTCTTTTTAACACGCAGTAACCAAAACGCCGTTTCTCTTTGTTCTTCGTGGTCACAATTCATTCACACTACCTGTCGTACTCACCCAATTGGGATATAGCTTAAATTGCGTTTGTTTCAGTAACAGTTTAACTTCTTATGAACTGTTAAGCTCTGGAGATATTTTTCATTATTCTATGAGGATTCAATTTTTCTATAGAATTTGTACATGCATGGGTTTGCAAAGTCTAAAGGGAGAGGACCCAACTACATTTCTGGGCCCCCTGATATATTGCACAGTTTTTTTGCATATGAACTTCTCCTTCAGAAAAAAACTTACAGCCTATTTTTAAAATGTAGTTTTGGTCTTCTGTAAACGACACCTACTTGACCGTATCTTTTCGGAGCAGTTTTGAAAACTTTGGATATTTTTATCTGTGTTTTGGCCGATTTTGAATTTTTTCCGCTTTTTGAATGAAATTTATGTAGTCATTCAGTATATGGCGGCCATTTTCAGTATATTTGAATGTTTCTTCACGCCTCGAATAATCCGTTATACTGAAAGTATGCAATGTACAATTACAATTTTTTCATTATTTTTTAAATAGAAATTTTTCACATTTTTCGTTTCACAATTTTAATTTCATTTATCTAAATATACTTCTTAATGTTAAAACTTTAAGGCCGTCCTCAAGTTATATAATAATTTTATTTTTTGAAGAATAGCGAGTCAGTGATTTAATAAGTACAACACTATTTGTGCTTTTACAGCTCAGTAGAAGGCCCAATTTTTCATATTATATTTCACTGTGCAGAAGGGCAATAATACACAAACGTAGAGATATAGTAAAAATACAGGCATCAACAGTGTCCATCCATTCGTGATAATTGCTGTAAATTTTAAAATGTATCTAAAGGCTCTAAATGTCATTTTTATCAGGGAATTAGTACATACGTGCTTACAGGGGAATAATGTTTCACTAGGCTAAGGGCCTCTTTCAAAATTTGCAGAGGAGCCATGGCCTTCTTAACCCCTCCCCCTTGCGATGTGCAGGCTTACACGTAAACATTGAAAGCACAAACGAATACTCTTTGTTGAATTCAGTAGACCGCTTACATGTCACTATCCTGGAATCTTCCAGTGCAGATTGACGTTTTATGAATTTCTGCTTAATAATGTTTCAGGAAAAAAACAGAAAACTGTTTTCAGTATACTTGGGTTTCTGTAATCTGGCCGATGACTGCTGATCAGCTCTTAAGGCCGTCCTCAAGTTATATAATAATTTTATTTTTTGAAGAATAGCGAGTCAGTGATTTAATAAGTACAACACTATTTGTGCTTTTACAGCTCAGTAGAAGGCCCAATTTTTCATATTATATTTCACTGTGCAGAAGGGCAATAATACACAAACGTAGAGATATAGTAAAAATACAGGCATCAACAGTGTCCATCCATTCGTGATAATTGCTGTAAATTTTAAAATGTATCTAAAGGCTCTAAATGTCATTTTTATCAGGGAATTAGTACATACGTGCTTACAGGGGAATAATGTTTCACTAGGCTAAGGGCCTCTTTCAAAATTTGCAGAGGAGCCATGGCCTTCTTAACCCCTCCCCCTTGCGATGTGCAGGCTTACACGTAAACATTGAAAGCACAAACGAATACTCTTTGTTGAATTCAGTAGACCGCTTACATGTCACTATCCTGGAATCTTCCAGTGCAGATTGACGTTTTATGAATTTCTGCTTAATAATGTTTCAGGAAAAAAACAGAAAACTGTTTTCAGTATACTTGGGTTTCTGTAATCTGGCCGATGACTGCTGATCAGCTCTTAAGGCCCATTCACAATGCAAACATAAGCATAAGCATGGCGTTAACATAAAAGTTAGGACTACGTCTACAAGTGGACTCATTCACAATGCGTTCGCATAAGCATAACACGTAAGACGTTAACTTAAGAGCTTGCAAGCTTCAAGCTTCTGTGCTTTTGCTTATGTTACACATAGGGAATGAGACAATCACAGTTCCTTAACTCAAACTCGAGTATCGAAGTCTATTGGCGAACTATTCGTGTCAATGCGTGTGCTGTCTCTTAGCCAATAGAAACTCTTATTTTGCCTGTGTTTATGTTCGACATTGTGAATACGCCAACTCTTCGCTTGTGTTAATGTCTATGTCTATGTGTTATGCTTATGTTTGTGATTGCATTGTGAATGGGCCTTTACGGTTTCGTTCAATCGGGAGCCTTCATCACAGTGATGTCACCACAATGTCATTTTAGCTTTCGATTGGATGACACTGTAACAGCTGATGAAGTGTCATCGGCCACGTTAAAAAAACAAGTATACGTTATATAAAATCGTGTAACGCTGTACACATTATTTTCTGATCATCTGTATATTTTTCACAAATACATTTATGCATTACGAAATAAATGGATGTGTGTGCACAAAACGGAACAACGCCGGCAATCAGATAGCTGGATAAATATTCAGATCACGATCGGAGTAAAAGTGTTTGTGTCTTTATCTGCAAAGCAAAGCAAACGCCAGCCAGACAAAGAGTGATAGAAGTGCAGTGAACCTCACGTGAAATTGCCTCGGGCGTCCAAGGGGTAGGCGGCGCCAGTAGGTGCCTTTCCGCTGAGCGTGTAGGCACCGGTGGCGCTGGTGGTGGGCACGCGGATACCCACGGTGTGTGGAATCGTCGGCGACGGGACGATGGGGATGGTCGATTTCTCCACCACGAACGCCCCCAGGCCCTCGAGCCGCACGTCGGAGAGGGACCCCTCCGCCGAGAGCTCGTCCACTTGGAAGTCCCACTTCGCCACTTCCAAGGGGTCCAGCACGGGGACGCCTCGGTCCGGGTCACCCTAGGGCACAATGCATGAGCCTCTCGCAGCGCATGTGGAGAGGTGGTTACATTTTGAAACCATGTTCTTCCTCTTTAGCTCTTGAACTTATTTTGAACAGGCAGGTTTTGAAGTAATTGACGTTACGTACGCAGAAATTGGAATTGGTTTAGTGCCAATAGATTCAGCAACTTTAGAATTGCACATTGATTAAGTATTGATAATTAATCAATTTGAAGAATTAGGCAGAATTGGGACGTTTTGTGAAGTGCGTTGAAGTGTGTTGGAACGAAGGACAATACAGTTCCGTGCAGTGTTCTTTAAATGACGCGGAATTTGTGCTAAGCATCGCTATGGAGTGTAATGTTATCCTTTGTAATATTAATTTTATTTTAATCATTATTGTAGCGATGTTATTAATTTGTTTGTAAATTACTGCCACCGAATTGTACTTAATTACAGTTAATGTGTATTAAGTAATTTAATAAATCCGGTGCTCCGGTGCACTTAAGTTATCTTATAAATCCGGACCGGGTGCGGTAGCTCAGTGCATCAACTGATGTCACTGCAGCGCATCTGACCGAAAGGTCCTAGGTTCGAGTCCTGACGGCGGCTGGATTCTCGACACTAGCTTTTCAGCTAGGTCGAATTCGGTCGCTGTCTGGAGGAGAATTCTAGCGGCCGGCTGCACTGATCGGTAGTTTTCTGTGGTTTCTCCGATCAACACCAGGCGAATAGCGGACCCTACCGGGCCGTTCCCTACCAAACGGGCCACGGTCCGCCCGCGATATGTCCTTCCCCTTCCTTGTCCTATCCTCTCCTTTACACCCACCTTTACCTCCCCTTTACACACACACACTAACATGCACTACACTACCACATATTCCGGGAGCTTAGAGCTTGTCCCGGCTGGGGAGCTTAGAGTTTGCCCCGTTGGTGAGAGAGTCCTGGTTAGTGGGAAACCCCAACTAGCCGACGGTAGGTCGGCGCCATCTCCCGCGAAAAAACATGCTCTACACTAACGGGACTAATGACCAAAGCAGTTGACGCGCCCGGAAACAGGAAGAAATCAATCAGTCAATCAATTATAAATCCGGTATCTAATAAATCCTAAGTGGTGGAGACGGCTACTGAGACTGTAGGCCTGTACTAGGATTTTGTATTTCCTTTCCGCGTAAGAAAGGAATTACTTCATCTTACGATTTTCATGTCGAGAGCAACGTCTATATGTAGCAAAGAAGGTTACCATATTCATTGTTTCTTAGTTACCTGTGTATAAGTTGGAATGCAAATTTGTTACTGTAGTACTAACTGCGATCCTACCAACACAATACAATATATTTTACATTAACTTGATAGTGAAACAACGTAATATGATTGACCTCGTAATAATGTCACTACCGTATAGTCAATAATTCTTAATCCAAGTGTGAAGAGATTATAAAAACGTATTTATTTTATTTACATCATAATGAAATCAATATAAATCGTATACAACATGATAAGGGAT
The DNA here is from genome assembly GCA_011170035.1 of Teleogryllus occipitalis. Lineage (NCBI taxonomy): Eukaryota > Metazoa > Arthropoda > Insecta > Orthoptera > Gryllidae > Teleogryllus > Teleogryllus occipitalis. Next base: position 182,333 of record BLKR01001746.1, read on the forward strand.
GGCAAAAAAATCGAAAATAAGGGAGGATATACTTACATTTAGAATGATGTTTCGCAGCTGAGAAAGAGCGTCGTCGATTGCACTGCGTACGACTGTGTCCTCTCCCTGTGTGAAATCTGCAGCGTTTGCCTTATTGAGAATCAATAGGGCTAAAACGGCCAAGATGTGTGGCCTGGCCATTGTATCGACGGCTGAGTGTGTGCAGAGTGATGAAAATCTCGTATTGTGTGAGATTGCGAAAATCGTTTGCTCTTATCTCGGCTTTGATTTAGGTGGGGATGGAGGTGAAAGCGCTCAGTATCGTCGTAGTTTGCATCATGCAATTCGCTTCCAGTGCTTATAATATTAGCATCGTAATTAGACCCCATGATATTTTACATTACCTGTACTTCACATAAGGAGTAGAAACACTACACCTAACATTTGTAGTTCTCGTGCACATTCTGCAAAAGATATTTCTTCTGAATTTCTAATGTCTTCGGAACTTTCAGTGCAATTTTCGAAAAAAAATTAATTTCAACGAAGATGAGACCTTGACCGTTCTTTTAAGCAACATTTACGCTATCAGAGAACAACGTTTAATAAAAAATTTAGTTATTTTTCAGAAAATATTGAAGATATTGAAGCTTCTTGTAAAGAAGTCCCAAAGACAAAAAATATCCGTTTCAAACCCACAGAGTCCGGGTGCGGTTGAATGGTTTCGACGCTATCGCCGATCTCAGGCGTTTTGATATCGATCTATTTTTCGCTACAAAATTTCGTTTTATTTCTATATAAAATTTTGAGCCTTTTTTAAAATAAATTTAAAAATGTTGAGACTTCATGTTAAATACTCCCCTAATCAAAATATAGAAGTTTTTCAAACTAGGAGGGCCTTGAGTTCCCTTAAATTGACCGAGGATTGTCAATTTTTGGAGAAAATCGGCTGAACGAATTTTGACGCTAGCGTTGACCACAGATGGATGGACTGGCGTTTAGACGTCAATCAGTTTTTCCGTATCAAGGAGCCGTAAAAGAGGGATTCTGACTACACAATGAATTAGAGGAAGGAATTCAGTATATTTAGGAACAAGAATTATCCACTTTCTTGTTATCAGGGCCCCGTAATAAGAGTTTTTCTATCGAAAATTCACCGTTTCCCGGCGCCCAATTACAATAGATTCTCTTGTTACGAAGTAAGCGCATGTCAGTAAAAATACATGAACACTTACGACAAATATCCTTTTCGCGCAAAACGAACAAGTATGAATGTTAATATTAAATGATTTGAAAAATGTAAACATCTTAACAAAAATTTTCCCATGAGCGCGAATGAAAAAAGGTATTTGAAGGAAGGACTACGAAGACTCAGAACATATATAAGTTTTTACACAAAATTGCAAAAATGAAGAATCTGTCCTTGGAGGAACCAGAAAGATAGGGCATCGGAGGAGGTAAGTATTATGACGAACAAACGAATGAATATGTACGAAACGACAAGGAAATTGAGAGAAAGCCTTTTGTTGGGTAATCGTAGCTAATAGATCGATGAAACGGAATTATTTAAAAATAATTTCAAATTTTAATGATCATACTGTGAAATTTTGCACTACACTTACAGGACTAATGACCTCAGTACTTTACGCGACCAGAATCACTAACAACCAACCAACCGCGCTTTCTCACTAGCTTTTGGGAAGTTTTACCTGAGTCGTGTGTGCGTCGAAATCAACATTAATTTCGTTTAATTTGTTTTTAGTCCCATGGGTGTCTCACATTTACAATGGCATCTTGTACCTCCAATGACTGAACGAGTCTCTTTATCGACTCAGGTGTCTCAGGATATCAATTCATGTTACTGCGGTGCCTCCACCCAGAAGGTCCAAGGGTTCGTGTTACGACGATGGCATTTTCGTCATTAGCTACTTTGGTAGAACGAAATCAGCCGCTGACTGGAGAATTCTAGACGTCCGCTGCTCTCTTCGGCAGTTTTCCGTGATTTCTTCGACCAACACCAGACAAATACCGTAGAAGAACCCTAAAAAAGGGGCAACTGACCGCGCATGGTCTTTCCTTCCTCTACCGTGTCGCTTTACTCATTACCGTGTCGTAGCGCTTTTCTCGACTTTACCGTGCTTTGCTGACGGGAGATACCTGGTTACGGAAGAAACGCTACCCAACGTGTAGTGTAACCGTACCATCGAGCCTCACCGATTACTAAAGTAGATCTGTCATTTGCCTACTTCGCGACGTGTGATTACACCGTCACGCATCCCTGGGAATATCTCAATTTACGGATAAACTTCCCTATTGGTAGTGGGTTCGTCTTTGTTAAACTACTGATCAATTAACAAGCCAACACAATTGTTCAGTTTTAAATGACAAATAACATATATCCTATTGAATGAAAATCACTGTACAAATGAAATTCACAGATCCTCCTATGTTCTCATTTTTCGTAAAATCATGGTAGCTAATTCCCTACCTAAACTGCAGTTTTTCACTAAAGTAATAATAACTCAGATCCCTGTTTACAAGAAAACAAGCAATGGATACATATTTACACTTCACAAAGAATATCACACATGAGACACACAAATCATAGTACAAATATTCATCCTGTAAAAGAAAAATACATACACACAATACTCGAAATTCACTACTACCTTTTAAATCACTAATTACGTTACACTCAATAGTCAAATTTGACCTTCGGCTTCTACATAGCCTTTCAACACAAAAGTTTGTTTCATAACGTCTCTTAAATGATTTGAATCATTAAAATATGACTCTAAATAAATAATTCTGTACAAAACAACTTCTATCATAATCATAAAGAATTACTTTAATCTGATTCTTGTTACGACTGTCGAAAAGAAATAAAACCACTGGATAGCAAGACCAATGTTCTAAGAAACTTGCCCGATCGACGTCTGTTTTTGAGGGAAGCTCACATTACAACATTTCGGCTAGTATAATGATAATCGTATCTCACAAGTTTTTTCCAGACTGAAATCTAATGAGTGTTCTTTCTGTGACTCACAACCGGCGAATTCCTCAAGTTGGTCCCGCGCTGTGTAGATGGCCCGTCGCGCGACCCTCACGCCTCAAGGTCGTCGTTCTTCTGCAAGGTCCCTGCGTTGCCTGTCGCACCGAAACTGAAGTATTCCGAACACCGTCTCCCAGTCCATCGGCGAAAATTCACCACAGCTTTCGCAGAGGCGATGGTCGCATCAGAATGCGAGTCCGAAACTCCAAGTTATGACTTCGTAATGGCAAAAGTCAAACTAGTTGTTGGATAATCCGTCTTTCTCATAACTCTCAAAATTCCATCATAGGATTTCCAAAGTGAAATTCCCAAAAATAAGAATAAAGAATATATATAAAAGTATGAAAATATGAAAAATATGAAAAATATGAAAGCTGTAACAAAGAAGAAACATGTCCTATGTTACAATAGTCCTCTTTTCTAGCAACAAGAATGCAGCAACGTGGTTTTACAGATTCGTTTCGATCTATTACCGCCGTCGTTCTTTCATTCATTGCATTCTTGTGTAATATTCATTTACTAATTCCATGTAATCTCACGATATTCACAGTACGTAAATCCATGAAAAGTGCTCAGTCAATTACCTTTTATTAAAGCTTTTGTGTTCCGCAATCTTCGCGTGTCCCTCGTCGACTATGTGGCGTACTCGTAGGCAACCGTTCTCCTCGATGTCTCGAACCAGAAAGAGAGCGAGCTCTTTTGACGCAAGTTCACGCCACGTCCGTATTTCCACGAAAATTTCCTGATTGGCTACGGTCTGAGTGCGTTCAGAAATCCTTCTCTGACTTACGTCATCTCTTCGCCACTGTAGAAACTACGTGTAGGGCCTAATGTCGGGTATTATTGCTTCCATTTTCCGTTGGTTATAAATGTGACCGGCGACAAGCGGTTACAGTAGATCGGCGCCGAAACTAGCGGAGGAATATCACAGCCACCTCCCGCGATAAAACATGCACTATGCTTTCAGAACTCTAGATCAAGGGGGATGGGCCGTATGAGAATGGGCGAAATACAATTGCTGGCCTCTAAGGACAGAGACGAAAAAAATGAGAAAGAAAAAATTGTGTGATTCGTATCTCAGTATTAGAGGAATTACTGCGCCATCAGAATAAAATTAATTATAGGATAGAATGGAAACCATTGTTCAGTCTCAAATTTCTAAAAAACCTTTAAAATTCAGGTGAGAGATATTTCGAGCTTTTTACTTACATTACTATGAGATTTCATTGACTGGAGGCCGCAATTCGTAATTACTGTTTTCGATGGCCGCTTCAATGTCATAAGAGCGTACAGCGTGACGTACACTGAAAGAGCAAACGCTGGAACGCTGAAATGTGACAATGATATCGGTGCTAAATATGGATCCTTCTGGTGAAAAAAATTGTCTTGTGCAGGATCGTCTTAGGTTAACAGGTCATGGAGGCATTGCGTCACTGAAAGAGCAAAAGGTGGAATGCTAAAATGTGACAATTATATCAATGCTAAATGTGGCGCCATCTGGTAAAAAAATTGTCTTATGGTACGATAGTTCTATGTTAACTGGTCACGGAGGAGAGTCACATGGAAACTGAGCCACTCGACATAAAATGTTTTTGTAGGGACCTTTTGTTTTAAAGTGTACTAAAATAAGTTAGAGTTGCTCATTTCCACACTTGTACCTGTTATGTGATTGCATTTTGTTATCAATTGTTCAATTATTTCGTCCTTGAAATGGAATAATGTAAAGCATTTATTGAGTAAATTTGAACTTGCTCGCCAATAAAATAAATAAATGAATATCTTAAATGCATGTATGAAAGCAGATACTTTTTGTCATTTATTAAATAAGCAATTTGCACATCTTCTTATGCCTGAAGTTGAATTCGAACCTTTCAAATGTATGTGCCGTCGGAGTTACCTGAGCTAACACTTTTGGAGTCAAGTGGAGAGCGGCCTTGTTACCCCTCAGAAATCTTACTGGTTATAAAATCTTCATCTTTCTGATTTCAAATGCAAGATGCTAAGACTGAGAGCCAGAAGAGCCAACTGTCGGGATCATCCTGAATCCTACTGGTTCAGATGATTCAGTAATAAAAACTTGTCACTGCGGTGTCTCTGATCGGTAGCAAAAGAAAATTTCCCGAATAACGAAAAAATGCCATCCACGTGATCCCTGCAAGCCTCTTTTCATTGAGCTTGGAATCTTACCTTTGCCCTGCCTATTTATTTACGAATCTGTAATATTTGTCAAAATTGACTTCCTAACCGGTGGGAACATATTTTCATGCAGTACTGCTGTTTAAAATTACAACACATGTTGTAGGAATCACGTTCATCAAATGTAAGTATCAGCAGCTCCCTACAAAAACTCCACATGCAATACATGTACGTTACTTTACAACGCATTGCCAGATGGCATTAAACAATTTAAGTCAGTACAAAAATTTAAGTTAAAAGTAAAATCTTTTATGATGCATAATTGTTTCTGTACAATTAGATACTATACTGGTCACCTAAAAGAAAACTTTTAACGCATTTTTGGAAGAAAGAATTTTAACAAAACAATGATATATAATGAATCAATTTACATTTGTATTGTAATTAAAAAAGGACTCAAAAATCCTGTAACAAACAATGTGCTTCAGCTTCCGAGTCAATGAGGTTTGTAACGTTGCAAATAAGTTTTCTATAATTTGGGAACGAAAATGTCTAATTTTTCAAATGTTGCTAATCTGGCGCTTTTTAAAAAAAATTGATATTAATATTAACTTTCATTCATCTTTCTACTATTTAAAGTTAAAATCTTGGAAAGGGATTCTGGTACTCAAGAAAACGTGCGCTGATATTCTTCTCCCCATACATCATAAACAGTTTTGGTGTTTTTTTACCATATCTAATCACATTTGTCCAAGGATCCGAATAATGGAGTTTAACTTGTTAATTTCATAAATAAAAATAGTAGCATTATAAATAACAGCAAATTAATTCATATTTATTAATATTCTTACAAATCCATTAGAAGAAAAGTTTTGGTCATGTCAACATTTTGACACCGGTTTTGTCGAAATGTCGAATTAAGTACCAATATAATTTGCATTGTATCCTTGTTTTGGGTTGATTGAATTTGATGCCGATTTCCCTTGCTTGTCTTTTAAATGCTATTTATTGTTTCCGGAACGTATTGCAATTCATTCCTCTGAAAGTTGGGTCCGTCATGTTTATTCTCAGCAAGATGACCCACTCGCTTTTAGAGTTGTATTTCAGCTCGTGGGAGCGAGTCTATCGGAAGGGTCCTTCGCCTTGTCCAGATAAGACTGGAGGGCCTCCTTTATGATGGCGGCAAGCTGTAGCTCCAGCTCGGGGCGGTTCCCAGCGAACCAGGTCTGGATGCGATCAGCTGCCTCGTTGTTAATGAGATTCCCCACCTCGCCAGCGCCCTGCACGTCGATCTGCAACCGACGTTTCACGATTCACTTCCTCTCAAATGGGACAAACACAATACGTAAACCGCCTTCAGAGACGAATTTCTATTTATTTCAATTAAATATTGAGATGGATGTGTGGAATTAATTATTAAGCTGTTATTTTGTAAGGATTTGTATATTTTGTAAGGATATTTGTGTGTATCTTGATTATAATTGAGTCATCCACTAGCAGAACCTGTTAAATGGCAATGAAAAAAAGTTATTGTGCTAATTGGAAAGGTCTCGGCGCCCTCTACAATGAAACATATTTATCAACTAGTAAAACTCACTTTAATCGCTTCAAAACACGATGAGAAAGTCTTGATCACTAGTAAAACGTGTCAAAATTGCCCTGGCTACACTTCCAAAACCTGTTAAAAAACGTACAATTGCAAATGAAGCTAAATCACATACCAATACGGGCGCAAGGAGTAATCCACATGCAAAACCTGCTAATGTCTATTTCAGAACTTTTGTCTTCGAACCATCTCAATGATATATTTTATTTTTTTATTTCTATATTGTTTGTTTCGTCAGGCCTGATTTCACGGAAGTATATTGTTGACACCGCTTTCAACTGTATTGGTGGTTAGATTCAACAATTGGATAGTTTATTTTACATCGTGAAGTTGAAGCGTGTGCTTGTCAGCTTTCTTGTTTTAAGATAAAATCATAGTAACGTAATCACTGTAAATAATGTAAATAATGTTCGTTGTTAAATTAAGTCAGGATGTAAGACAAAGTAGATTTAGATTAGTTTGTAAGTATTTAGTTTATAAGCTAGGCCATACGTTAGCTATGTAAACAGAATTTAAGAATAAATATTACATTTACGACGATTGTGAGGGAAAACAGCGCGAGTATCATTGAAATAGTAGCCATCAAGACTGAGTTAAAAAAATATGTTGATCCTTCAGAGACGATACACCACGAAGTCAAAAATCGACAAGAGGTTGCAAGGATACCGGTGTTCAATGTAAGAAGAAATTACGTCTAGTAATCCCGAATAGAACTTTTGCGAAGGGAAGAAGGCAGGAAAATTTCATTTTAAAATTGTAAGATAAATAATGAAGTGCAGAGTCATTTGTGCGACATGAATAAGCAGTAGTCGGAAACATAGTCACTTAAACTATCCATGGTTTCCTCTTCTTCAGTTACTCATCCGAAGGATTCCCGAAAATTCCGACACGATATTACGACACTCACTCACATTAAATTAACCGTTTTTTTTATAAAGCATAATTTCAAAAATACATTAACGTTTGTGTTCTCGTTTCTAATTGTTTTAACCCACTTATCATATTTTATTAGTTATTAACCATTTATAAGATACAAGCTTTATCTCGTAATTTGTTATTGTGAGCTTATTAATTTAGCAGGTTTTGAAAGTGTCTGAAGCATTTAGCCGGTATGGCAAGTGGATTCGTTCGCAAGTTGGCAAACGTCAATCGGCAAACCCCTTCTTAATTGCATTTCACTTAGAAAACCAGTAAAGTGTAAACTACAATTTTAAATATAAAAGAAACTCTTATAGTGAGATTGTACAGATTTAACAGTCAACTCGTGGATTTTTTACCTTTTCTGACAGAAAAATGGTTTCGGGGCAAAGTAGGATTCAGTCGTAAAATGCTTTTCCAATTTCCTCTGTTCTGTCAAAGATGTATTTAACAGGTTTTACAGGATTACTCAGTTGTAATGAATATATTGTTGGCATATAAAGTATCTTTCCGTGCTTGTACGCGGTAAGTGCTGAATATCCAAATAATGCCCATAAATACCGAGGATTAAATCACCCGCAGGAGTAGATAGTAAAAACTGATTGAAAATGGATTAAGAGCGGATAAAAATAAACGGAGTAAGAAGATATATTATTTCACAAATGTAATTTAAATGTACTAAGAGGTTTAAAAAAGGACTGATGTGATATTTTTTTATCCAGAAACTTCGAGTTTTAAAGATAAATATTGAAGACACATTAGGGGGAGGAATGCGAATTCATTTTTAATACAAGACAGAATTTTTGCTATGTTATTCACTGCAGTATGTTGCTGCGAAGAGAATGGAGTACAATTTAATTCAATAAAGATCTTTTTAAATACTTAATATGTATGCAAGTATTAAATATTGCACTGATAACATGGCTAGTTTCTTATTTCCAGAATTAAAGGTAAAAAAGGAAATTAAGAGAATTAAAAAAGTAATTTTCAATGTATTATAATATTTCTACTTACGAAAATATCTCCGATGCCCAGAGAAACATCAACGCTTTTCACTTTCAAGGTCAAAGTAACCACCACTTTCATTGTGAAGGTGATATTTTTAACATCAAACCTGAAAAAATACAAGTAAATGATAGTCCAACGACACATTTGACAATCTATTCAAAGCCTTGTGTGTGTGCGTGTGTGCCATTCTAGTGAAAAATAGTGTAATTTAATTTTCTTTTTAACAAGCAGTACCCGAAACGCTGTTTCTCCTTGTTCTTGTCTAAAACAAAAGCAATGTGGAATATAATAAAAAAATACTACCAAATCAGCTAGAAAACCCGTAGAGAATGTTGTTTTAAAATATAACGATATAAATGTAAACGATCCAGCAACAGTGGCTAGTCTCTTTAACCAATACTTTTCGAGAATTGCTGCCGATCTCACTAAGGGTCTTCAGCCACAAAATTCAAAAACAGACAGTTCACCCAAAATTTTAGACACAATGTTCGTTTCCGAAACTTCTTCCTATGAAATTCTTAAAATAATCGGTAAACTAAAAAATAAATATTCGTCCGGTTTAGATGAATTCCCGAATTATTTGTTAAAGACTTGTGCGTATGCCATTATACACCCGTTAACTCACATATTTAATGCATCTTTATGCACTGGAACTTTTCCAGATATTTTCAAAACAGCTAAAATTAAGCCGCTTTTCAAAAAAGGCAACAAAAATGAAATTCAAAATTATCGGCCCATTTCTCTTCTATCAGTTTTTTCAAAAATATTAGAGAGACTTTTTTACGTACGAATGGAAACCTTTCTCACTACACACCGCGCTTTCAGATTGCCAACATGGATTTAGAAAATCAAAATCAACGAAAAAAGCTATATTTTCTTTTCTTAAAGATGTCGCCTTATCATTGGATCAAAACGAGGCACCTATTGGATTATTTTTAGATTTCTCAAAAGCTTTTGACATCATTGATCATGACATTTTACTTTCAAAATTACCTTCATATGGAATCCGTGGTATTGCTCTAGATTGGTTATGTTCGTACCTTAAACCACGATCTCAGAGAGTTGAAATACCTTACTGGAATGATGGAACATTACGTACGCACCTTTCCGACTCTTTGCCCATTGCATGTGGAGTTCCTCAAGGATCGATTTTAGGCCCTATTCTGTTCCTACTTTACGTAAACGATATGCCCTCGACGATTCGAAACGGAAGAACGGTTCTCTTTGCGGATGATACGAACATCCTTTGCAATAAAGAAACCGTAAATAGTACAATATCAGATGTTTCAAATTGGTTCCGAAATAACAAATTAATAGTAAACGAAAAGAAAACGGTTTTAATGCAGTTTTCCATTTCAAATAAACAATTCTGTGAAGTATTGAAAATGAACGGTGTACCATTGACTGATGTTAAGGCAACAAAATTTTTAGGTCTCTCAATTCAGTCAAACCTTAAATGGAACGTCCATTTAAATGAATTGAACACAAAATTAAGTTCATTATGCTACGCGTTCTGAATTCTTGCAAATTCAGTCAGCCTTCATACTGCTCGTTGTGTATACTTCGCGAATGTTCATTCCCGCCTGAGATATGGCATAATATTCTGGGGAAATACATCTTATAGCTCCCAGACTTTTAGATTACAAAAACGAATTGTACGAATAATAACCAAATCCCACCCACGTGATTCATGTAAGACTCTCTTCATTAATCTAGGAATTCTACCATTACCGTGTCTTTTTATTTACGAATCAGTGGTTTTTGTAAAAAATGACTTGCTCAAGGGCGGGAATATTTTTTCAGAAAATGCCGAAGTCTATTACTATAACACTCGACGTAGAAATCATATTCATCAAGTGACAGTATCAACAGCTCATTACAAAAAATTCACATACAATACATGTACATTATTTTACAACACTTTGCCAGATGACATTAAACGATTAAATTCAATAGAAAAGTTTAAATCACAAGGGAAATCGTTTCTGCTGCATAACTGTTTCTATACAATTAGAGACTATACTGAACATCACAAGAAAAGTAACATTAATTTTAACAATGATACATAATGCATTAATTACCATTTGGACTGTATAAATGAGTATAAACAACCTGTAACAATTATTGTAACACAGCTTCCGGGTCAATGACCCCCATCTCGATCAGGTTTTCGTCCAGTTTCCCTGATCCATTGAGCAAATGCTGAGATGGCCCCTTGTTTTGCTTCTGGACATAAATGTAACTTCATTTTCTGTGCACGTCTTCTAGAATTCAGTGGGAAATACAATTATTCAAATTATCGTTTCCATGTTGTCGCGACAGGAAGTGATAAGAGCCAAAATTCATTGCTTATTTATCTTTGAAAATAGATTTTATTACATGGGAGTTTTTTTGTTGTTTTTTTCTCCCTTTCAAAATTCAAAATTTATTGCTTATTTACCCTTGAAAATAGATTTTTTTACATGGGAGTTTTTTTGTTGTTGTTTTTCTCCCTTTCAAAATTCAAAATTTATTGCTTGTTTATCCTTGAAAATAGATTTTATTACATGGGAGTTTATTTTCTCCCTTTCAAAAATTCAAAATTTAAGTAGTATATGACAGTGTAGGGATCACAGAATTTTCAATATGTGCACACAATTCACTTTTCCCCATAGCACGTCATACGCAGTTTTTAACTGTTTTTTGACGTAAAATAAATAAATAAAAAATAAATAAATAAATGTTTCAGGAAAAAAAACAGAAATCTGTTTTCAGTATACTTGGGTTTCTGTAATCTGACCGATGACAGCTGATCAGCTCTTACGGTTTCGTCCAATCGGGAGCCGTCATCACAATGACGTCACCACAATGTCATTTTAGCTCTCGATTGGATGACACTGTAACAGCTGATGAAGTGTCATCGGCCACGTTAAAAAAAGTATAAGTTATATAAAATCGTGTAACGCTGTACACATTATTTTCTGATCATCGGTATATTTTCACAAATTCATTTATGCATTACGAAATAAATGGATGTGTGTGCACACAAAGTAACAATGCCGGCAATCAGATAGCTGGATAAATATTCAGATCACGATCGGAGTAAAAGTGTTTGTGTCTTTATCTGCAAAGCAAATCACACGCCAGCCAGACAAAGAGTGATAGAAGTGCAGTGAACCTCACGTGAAATTGCCACGGGCGTCCAAGGGGTTGGCGGCGCCGAGGGGTGCCTTTCCGCTTAGCCTGTAGCCACCGGTGGCGCTGATGGCGGGCACGCGGATGTCCACGGTGAATCGGGGCGGCGGCGGCGGGATACTAGGCACCTGGATGTTGCTCGACGTCTCCACCTCGAACGCGCCCAGGCCCTCGAGCCGCACGTCGGAGAGGGACCCCTCCGCCGAGAGCTCGTCCACTTGGAAGTCCCACTTCGCCACTTCCAAGGGGTCCAGCACGGGGACGCCTCGGTCCGGGTCACCCTAGGGCACAATGCATGAGCCTCTCGCAGCGCATGTGGAGAGGTGGTTACATTTTGAAACCATTTTCTTCCTGTTTAGCACATGAACTTATTTTGAACAGGCTTGGTTACATTTTGAAACCATTTTCTTCCTGTTTAGCACTTGAACTTATTTTGAACAGGCAGTTTTCAAAAATATTGCCCGTAAAGTACGTACAAGTTGTAATTGGTTTAATGACAATAGATTCAGCAACTTTAGAATTGTACATTGATTAAGTACTTATAATTCAGTAATTTAAAGAGTTTTGCAATTCTGGGAGGTTTTGTGAAGTGCGTAGAAGTGTGTTGAAATAAAGGGCAATATCAGTTCCGTTCAGTACCCTTCTTTAAATGCTGTGAATTTTTTTGATATGCATGCAATGCTGTGAAGTGTAATGTTAACCTTTGAATAATACGTTTATTTTAATGATCAGTACTGTATCGATATCATTAATTTGTTTTGTAAATCACTGAACCCAATTGTACTTCATTGCAGTTAATGTGTATTAAGTAATTACAGTTATTGCAGTACGTTAATTGCAGTTAATGTGTATTAAGTACTTTTGTAAATCCGGTGCTCCGGTGCGCTTAAGTTATCTTATAAATCCGATTTATAATATATCGTAAATGGTGGAGACTGCTACTTAAACTGTAGGCCTGTGCTATGGTTCTGTGTTTCCTTTCCACGTAAGAAAGGAATGACTTCATCATGCGATTTTCATGTCGAGAGCAACGTCTATATGTCGAAAAACGGATTACCATATTCATTGTTTCTTAATTACCTGTGTATCCCTTATCTCGTGCCCTTCTGAACATCAGTTATATCCCGTCAGGGATAAGACAGTAAACTATTGAAGAAAAGACAAATATGTAAACATTTCTTGAAGTGTAAAACAATTTTGTAACTTGAACTTTTACGATATCAGTCTCTTCTTTGAAAACGTATTCCCCGGGGATGACTATTCTTCGGATTCCCTGTCGATGACTATGCACACGAAAATTTTAGGGCGGGGGACTTTGCTCTTTTCCTGCCGTTCGTGTTTTTAAAGCAAGAACATCATTGATGTGGAAGTTGGAATGCAAATTTGTTACAGTAGTACTAACTGGAATCCTACTAATACATTACAAAACATTTTACATTAGCTCGATAGTGAAACAACCTAAGAAGGTTCATATCGTTATAATGTCACTACCGTATAGTCAATAATTCTTAATCAAAGTGTGAAGGGATTATAAAAATATATTTATTATATTTACATCATAGTGAAATCAATATAAATCGTATACAACATGATAAGGAATAACAACAAATCGAGAATAAGAGAGGAGATACTTACATTTAGAATGATGTGTCGCAGCTGAGAAAAAGCGTCGTCGATTGCATTGCGTACGACTGTGTCCTCTCCCTGTGTGAAATCTGCAGCGTTTGCCTTATTGAGAATCAGTAGGGCCAAAACGGCCAAGATGTGTGGCCTGGCCATTGTATCGACGGCTGAGTGTGTGCAGAGCGATGAAAATCTCGTATTGTGTGAGATTGCGAAAATCGTTTGGTCTTATCTCGGCTTTGATTTAGGTGGGGATGGAGGTGAAAGCGCTCAGTATCGTCGTAGTTTGCATCATGCGATTCGCTTCTGTGCTTATAATATTAGCATTGTCATTAGTCCCCATGATATTTTACATTACCTGTACTTCACATAAGGAGTAGAAACACTACACCTACATTTGTAGTTCTCACATTCTGCAAAAGATATTTCTTATGAATTTCTAATGTCTTCGGACCTTTCAGTGCAATTTTCGAAAAAATGAATTTCAACGAAGATGAGACCTTGGCCGTTCTTTTAAGCAACATTTACGCTATCAGAGAACAACATTTAATAAAAAATTGAGTTATTTTTTAGAAAATCTCGAAGATATTGAAGCTTCATGTAAAGAAGTCCCAAAGACAAAAAATATCCGTTTCAAACCCAAAGAGCCTCAAGGAATATAATGTTTGAAGCATTTCGGTTGAACATTTTTGGCTCTATCTCCGATCTCAGGCGTTTTGATATCGATTTTTTTGGTACAAAATTTGGTTTTATTTCGATATAAAATTTGCAGCTATTTTTGAAATAAATTTAAAAATGTTGAGATTTTATGTTAAATACTCCCCTAATCATAATATAAATGTTTTTCAAACTAGATGGGTCTTGAGTTCCCTTAAATTGACCGAGGATTGTCAATTTTTGGAGAAAATCGGCTTAACGGATTTTGACGCTTGCGTTGACAACAGATGGATGGACTGACGTTTAGACGTCAATCAGTTTTTCCGTATCAAGGAGCTGTGAAAGAGGGATTCTGACTACACAATGGATTAGAGGAAGGAATTCTCTATATTTAGAAACAAGAATTATCAACTTGCTTATTATAAGGCCTCCTTATAAGAGTTTTTCTATCGAAAATTCACCATTTCCCGGCGCAAATTTCAATACGTTCTCTTGTTACGAAGTAAGCGCATGTCAGTAAAAATACATGAACACTTACGCGAAATATCCCTTTCGCGCAAAACGAACAAGTATGAATGTTAATATTAAATGATCCAACAAATGTAAATATCTTAACAAAATTTTCCCATGAGCGCGAATGAGAAAACCTATTTGAAGGAAGGACTACGAAGTCTCAGAATATATATAAGTTTTTAGACAAAATTGCAAGAATGAAGAATCCGTCCTTCGTGAAACCAGAAAGATGGGCATTGGAAGAGGTAAGTCTTATGACGAACAAACGAATGAAAATGTACGAAATAAGGAAATTGAGAGGAAAGGCTTTTGTTGGGTAATCGTAGCTAATAGATCGATGAAACGGAATTGACATATAAAACCATTTCCTCCTTCACAGAAAAATAGTATTGCTACGTAATGAGTTCACGTGAATTTAATAGAATATTAATGATTTAAAATTCTCAATTCACTCATACATGGTATTGTTATTTCAATATGATGAGACGAATTACCTTTTTCAAGTTTCTTATCGTCGAAATACGGCGAATTCTCCTCTCCGTCCAACACGAACAGTTTCGGTGCGTCCAGATCGGCGGTCGGCAGCAAAAGAGAGAGCTTTTCGTAGCGGTGCTTTGCGCTAGTGCTGATATTTTCAAGGGTGTTTTTTGATTGGTTCTTGTTCTATTCTACGCGAGTGCGTTCGGAAACCTTAATAAATTCTCGCAAGGGTTACCATTACTGCTGGCGCGATCTTTTGCAATTCAGAAACACCATAATTGCATCTTGTCGAGTCTTGACGATCTCCGGTGCTTATAAAAATCAATGGAACCGACATATGAGCGGTTACACGTGCAATATAAAAATTGCATTTCTCACCGGAGAAACATTGTTTGGTGAACATATTACAATATGCATATATTTAAATGTAACAGAAAAATGTTATTACCTAACTATCCTAGCCCTAATAATGACACAAAGAATTTATTATAAATGCTTTAAAGGTAACAATTTCGTACCTCAATATTTCCATAAATGTCATGATTTTTCAATAATAAAAGACACCTCGTTTGGGTAGCTGAGTTTCTAAACTTCACTGAAATTCAATGTTTACAAAATGTCGAGGGTTTTATAAGAACTGGCTCATACATTTCTTCTAGGCATATTTCGGAGAGTACTTTCTTTCGCGATAGACTATCGCTGTGAATGCATAGTTATAAGTTTTTGAGTTTTCTAAACATCCTACTTCTCAAAGATGACTGACCGTTACGAAAGAAGAGGAGAAAATTAATAATTTATTATCAAATCTTTTGTTGCTTTATTTCAGAAAACAATTAAGTTCATTTTTTTTCAATTAATGGAATCCTGATTATCTTGAGCCACTTCATATTCATCTATTGTCTCCAATCAAACCCTTAATCATCATTGACCCTCCTAAAAGTTTCATTGATCTCCAGGGGGTCTACATCGACCCCATTGAGAACACCTGTTGAGGACTTTCTTATAAGTAAAAACTTGCGATTTCGACATGAGTCGATTTAAATATTTTCTTTAATGTATAATTTATTTTACCTTAATATTCATATTTCAAAAATGTGTTAATAACGATATTTATTGAGTCACACACACAATTTATATCTTGAATGACGAGTCAAATATGATGTATGTGGAGGGAGTACAATTGCTGACACCTTCTTAAGCGCTGCCAAAGTGAAGTTACATTTAATGACCAAAAGCAAAGAAAGGAGATATCGTGGCATTTGCTGATACGATCATGGAAACTTACTAAAATCTAATCCACAGGAGGTCATTGACCAAGAAACTATGTTATAATACTTGTTGCAGATAGATAAAAATATTATATGCTAAATAAGTATCTTTAATGACAAAAAAATTAACATTTCAAGATTACTTTGTGCTGTTTCATCTTTAAAAAAAATTAATTAAATCAACATTGAATGGAATTGAAAAATACATTAGTTCTTATTTGGACCATTTAAAAACTCTTCTTTCATCTTTAGACCGCTATATTTTATATTGTCATACGTTTGCTAGATATTTCATAAAACCAGGAATTTTGTTTATACAATGTGACAAAGTTCATGGTATCACAACAATAAACCGTGACAATTACATGTTGAAGGTAAAACCCCTTTTTAGATAAATATAAATGTATAACACTAACAGGCAGTAAATTACCTTCGTTCCTAAAAGATCTACAAGAAATTGTTAAACGTTCGAAAAATAATAGGTAATAATAGGTACTCGTATTTTGATATTAAAACTTGTAATAAAATTTATTACACAACAGGTACAATCTCTAAGAGTATATAGTTTAATAATATAAGAGATAATTATGTGAAAATGGAAGTAAATGTAGGCTCAGAGTTAGAAAAGGAATGTGCATGAAATGAAAGAGATGCTTATAACTTTCGCAAAGCGCAAATTTATTTATCAGTCTATACATTTTAGAGATAATGCCAGATTGCTGACTGAAATGAATGAAATGAACTATAACACAGTGAGTGATGAATGAAGACTACAAACGCTAGGCGTTGGACGAGACGAGAATCCGAAGAAGTTGTGGAAGCCAGATCAATCACGCGGCAATTGCAGGGCCGTCAAGAAGCTGCAAAGACAAAGAATAGATAAATGCCGACATGCAAGAAATACACATATTTTACAACATTGTTATATTTCTTCTAATGATTTAGTGATAGCAAAACTTCTATGAACCATGCCCCCACTTGAAATTTTGTTATTTACTGGTAGATAAGTGTATAAAAGCTCAATTACATGAACAGACATTGCTACGCGTGAAGAGAATAAGAACCATAAAATAAAATAATTTACAAATAAATCCATATTGAGCGAATGTAGCTGAAATATAATAAACAGTACGTTTTTAGCAACTTCATTGAAATATCTGCTCCTTTTGCTTGTTTGCATAATCATCTACAATGGTTTCTACATTCCATTTCTCTGAAAGTCGTATCCATCAAACATTATTGTCTCAGGTTC
Source organism: Teleogryllus occipitalis (assembly GCA_011170035.1). Lineage (NCBI taxonomy): Eukaryota > Metazoa > Arthropoda > Insecta > Orthoptera > Gryllidae > Teleogryllus > Teleogryllus occipitalis. The sequence continues at coordinate 199,996 of BLKR01001746.1, forward strand.
TCCACGAGTTAAGTTGTGAGAACGTGTCGACTGAAAAAAGTCATACCCCATTTCGCTTCCCGAGAGAAGACTCGATTAGCTCCTTAATGATGGCGGCAGCCTGCTCCTCCAGCGCGGAGCGGTTTTCAGCGAACCAGGTCTGGATGCGGTCGGCGGCCTCGTTGTTAATGAGATCTCCCACGTCACCAGCGCCCTGCACGTCGATCTTTCAAACAAAACGTAGAACCGTCGTAAGTTATACATGTTCAGGAAGCCAATTCAGTAGTGAGACGGAAGAGTGAAAATAATGAGTAACTTGGAAGGTCGTATTCAGCGCGGATTTTTTGTGAAAAATTGGAGTATAAATACCTATATTATTTCTCTTTGCTGAAAAAGTGCCTAAAATGTTACATAGGTGCACTTTAAGCTACTTTATTACACGAAAAAGCGCAGTTCTCATATAATGATAACTCCTGATAAATTATGGAAATAAATTATACTTACGTATTTTTAAAATTATATCCAGAATTAATATTGACATATTTAATAATATATCGTAACAATAGTCAAAATAATGAGATATTTAAATGATCGGAATTAACAATACTATCAGAAATAATTAAGATGCATTCTTATTTTATTTGATAAAATACTTCTCTATTATTATTTTACCTCTGCAGTTACGAATACCAACTTTAAGACAGATTGCACACTAAATTTGGATGAAATAAAACTAAAATGGATAGAGTTTACAGTTACCAATTTTCAGTATAAATTTCAGGGATTATGCAATTTTACAATAGAAGTTCATGCAATTAGCTTATAATGTTATGCTTTATTGCATGAGTGTATATTTTGAAAACAAGCGACGTTACGAGATAGTTTTCAGATTTGAAATCATTCAAAATGCAATAAAGTAACGTTATAAAAGAGTTATATACGTTATATTTTTTTGTATAAGTTTATATAAGTTTATATAAGTTTTGTATAACAGCATTATAAGATTTTAAGAAAATAAAATTTAATTTTGCGAAACAACTTTCTTGTGACGTCTATTCCGTTTACTGATACCTCCCCAAGATTCTCTCGTTGCGATTGGCTGAATGTGTGATGACGCAAATCTTTCGTGCCTTAAAACCTAATGTCATCATTTGGGCTATAAAAGGCCCTTTTGTGAACGATTTCTTCCAACAGAAAATGTCATTTGCAATGCTGGTATACAAAAAAAAAGAACTTTCTGTTCCATTCTTTTACTTACAAAGACATCGCCAAGACCCAGAGTAACATCAACGCTCTTCACTTTGTAGGTCAGAGAAACAACAGCCTTTACGAGAATGCTGATGTCCTTAACAACAACCCTGCAAAGAAAGATGTTATGACCATAAAGCTTTTCTCGGAGAAGATTTAAAAATTCGAAATTGTTCATATTTCTAGAGATCTTTCATTGATTTTTTTCGTACAATTTCAAACATAAAAATTGACCATTAGTGAGGTTTATAGTTATTTCATGTTTTCAGGCAATCAAAATGGATACATACTTGCCACTATTGAGCTCAGCAAGTGAACAAATAAGCTGTTCCAATATCTGAAAACTGTTCGTCCTGGTAGTTGAATCGAAACAATAAGTTTCGGTGTCAAATTTTTGCTGGTTTGGGGTTAACGATGGGAAAGTGTTCTTAGAACATAAATAGAAGTTTCTATTTATAAAAGCCCGAGACCCCTATGATGTATGTAGGGGTCCTTCAAATTTTAGTGACAAGCAAACATGTTCCATGTCCGTGCCTTCGCACCTCTGTTTGCTCCCCAAAAGTTGATGCTCCTGATCATCTCACGTTTTCGTTGTCTCCTATTCATTTATTGTAACTACTCGAGTTTTTCTAACGAGGCATCTGAGGGTATTACCTTCAAGATGTAATATGGCACGGTTTTTCGCGTCTTTCTTGGTCGTGCCGCCAGAGTCCTTGATCTGCAGCATTGCTTGATACGGTCGCGATCATGCGATATCTTGCGGCAGGGCCGAGAAAGACGCAAAAAGTCGTGCCATATCAGAGTTGCCATTTGTCCTCCTTTTGGAGGACATATCCTTCTTTTTAAGATTTTTCTCCTGTCCTCCCTCCTTTTTTAAATTTACATGGAATGTCCGCCCTTTTGTTCTGTTGAATGTCGCAATTAAAGGGACTTCTTGTCTTGAATAACTACTTTTCTACTCAAATAATGGCCTGCATAATAGATCATTAGACTTATTGTGACATAAAATGTATTTATGCTTATTGTTTAATGGATAATGAAGGTGAATGCGGGAGCGAATTTATCCAGTCGGAAGCGTTCATTTTTAATGTTGCAAAGTGTAATATGATTTTCAAGGACTATTAATGGTCTGAAATTGTTGAGTACATTATCTATACATTGTGAGCAATAAAAATGTAAAATGTCCTCCTTTTCATTGAAAAGTCCTTTTTTTTGGTAAAATGTCCTCCGCTGGGAAAAAGCTCTCTGGTAACCCAGGCCATATTCCATCTGGAAGATAATACGCCCAGCTGCCATGTTAGGAAAACAAAAATTTAGAGCTAAGTTCCATGACTCACGTGAAGTCTCCGTCGGCGTCGACGGCAATGTCGGTGCGCATGCGCGTGTGCGCCTCGCCGCTGAGGCGGTAGTTGCCGGCGGCGCTGACGGCGGGCACGCGGACGCCCACGGTGACGGTGGCGCGCGGCGGGATGACGCCGATGGAGATCTTGGACTGCTCCACCACGAAGGCGCCCAGGCCCTCGAGCCTCGCCTGCGACAGGGCGCCCTCGGCCGACACCAGCGGCTCCTCGTCCACGGCGAACTCCCACTCGTCCACCACCAGCGGGTCCAGCACCGGGATGCCCAGCTCGGCGTCGCCCTGACACACAACAACAACAACCATCACTTGCTGGAATCCCTTTGTGTCTAATGGTAAGCACATAGTAACTGGTGCAGAAATAGTCTTAAAAATTAAAGACGTGTCCAGTATCAAACTTTGCTATTCGCGATTGTTTGAACGTTCTCTACCAACGGGTGCTCTTTGGTATTATGGGATTTTACAAACTATGTCTTGTCCCTAAAGCTGCACGTCTATATCGAGAGGAGAACCTGTTTTGAGCGTAGGAAAATACGTGTTGAGATTTTTAGTAACTGGAATTTACCCTAGCTATCTCTTATAAGAAATCATACCTCTTATTACATTTCTGTTTTTATAACATTTCGCGTATGGGACTTACCTTCTCGATGGAATATGGCACGGTATTTTGCGTCTTTCTCGATCGTGCCGCTAGATCTCGCTTGATATGCATCCCTGCTTGATACGGTCGCGACCTTGCGACATCTTGGGGTACGACAGAGAAATACGCAAAAAGCCACGCCGTATTCCGTCGTGAAGACAAGTCTCTCACGCGCTATGTTATAAAAACCGAAATACAGCGATCCCCAAACCGCATATGAAGTTTCCTCTGTGTGTGTGTGTGTGTGTGTGTGTGTGTGTGTGTGTGTGTGTGTGTGTGTGTGTGTGTGTGTGTGTGTGGGCGCGCGCGCGTATTAATGATTACGGATTGATTGATTGTTAGTCATTCCGGGCGCGTCAACTACTGGGGTCATTAGTCCCGTAAGTATTGTACATGGTTTTCATCGAGAATTGGCGGTGATCTTTCCACTGGATGGCGAGATCCGGCGCCGATCTACCGTCGACTAGCGGGTATTTTCTCTACTAGGTATCTCCCACCTGCAGGGCACCGCCCCAGCCGGGACAAGCTCTAAGCTCTCCCGGAATATGTGGTAGTGTAGTGCATGTTAGTAGTCTAAGTGTGTATGTACAGGGAGAGGATAGGACAAGGAAGCGGTGGGAAAGATCACACCCGGTCCGTGGCCCGTTTGTTAGGGTACTGCTCCGGTATTCGCCTGGTGTTGATAGGAGAAACACGAAAAACTACCGATGAGAGCAACCGGCCACTAGAATTCTCCTTCAGACAGCGACTGAATTCGACCTAGCTATGAAGCTGTCGAAAATCCTGCCGCTGTCGGGAATCGAACCTAGGACTACCCCGTCTGAGGCACTGCAGTGACTGAGCCCCCGCTCCCGGTGGTTTCGGTTGAGGAGCGCGCTGTGCAAGTAAGTTGAGTGTTGCGCACTCACGTTGAGGATGATGTCCCTGACGTTGTTGAGCGCGTCGTCGATGGCGTTGCGCACCGCCGCCTCCTCGGCGGCGCTGATGTCGGCGGAGCGGGCGGTCGCCGGCGCCAGCACGGCCAGCGCGGCCACGAGCAGCAGAGACAGCATGGCGGAGCGGGGCGGAGAGGAGAAGATCGGAGCGGCAATGAACAAGTTAGCGGCTGCGACCGAAGTATTCAGCATTAGTGTCTTCCCATTTTTATACTCATGCGTTGGCTGGAGGTGGGGACCAGTGATTGGCATATGACGTCTTAAGGTCGCGCGATTCTGCAACGTACGTTCCTCCCACTGCCATTCTTGACGGTAAACGAAAGACAAATATTGGGATTTATCGCTGTGTACTTATCTCTTCCAATGACCTATTTATTTAAACAGTAGTGAGGCTCAATCTCTATTTGATTATCACAATACGTCGGATGATGTGTCAAATGGAAATTCGCAAAGATAACTTTCTTTGTGAAAGATATTGCGTTTTTTCTTTTTTAATTGAGTGATTGGATATACCCTATGCGTCGAAACTCTTCAAGTTGCTGACTCATTATAATGTGTCTCTAAATACGTAGCTCTCAGAAATATTCGTTTTTTGGCCATTGTTTGACTCTCAGAAATATTGATCTTTTGAACATGAAAAGCATGAAGTCTTGCAAAATTGTGTCATTGCTTGAAAGTATGTTAATTACATGAATTTAATAAGTGAAAAGTAACATACAATAAATATTAACGTTTCCCTTGTCCGATGACGTAAATAAACTCTTTGAAATTGAAATGACAAAATATAAAATGTGTTTGGTTTTATCTTTTATTGCTTTTAGCACAGAAATGCAGTACTTTTGCTATAGCGTCAATTCAAGAATTCTGTAAGAATCATTTAAATATTAATAGAATACATTAATTTTTTAAACAGAAATCTCTGATATTATAAACGATTATTTCATATTTAATATCTTTGTAAAAGAGAAAATTATTTTTACTGATTACGTTTGGATTGACACTTCAGTAATATTATTTTTAAGTTTTAAATACATGTTATTTCTAAATATTAATAAAAATGTTAATTATGTTTTATCTTGTTTTTTTACAAAAGTAAAAAAATAGAACATTTTCAAATTTCACGTATTCTTTGTCACCTTACTCAGAGGCAAAGGGTTATAAGAGTTACAACAAAGTTTTCAGGCTATTGGTATACAGTTAAATACATTTATTTTTTATTGTTTTTATAATTCGTGTACTTATTTTTCCTAACCCTCTAGTACCTCTTGTTAGAAATGCGTAACCATGTTTCTTGTAAACTCATTTTTGCACCTATTCGCAAATTTTATTTCAATAGACGGAGGCATCCTAAATTAAACATATAAGCAAGTTTTGTGATTCCTGAACGCCAGATGTCGATTTAGCCGTGATCGCTAAGGCATTGTACTCTCCTGGCTAAGATGAACATATGAATTCGTCGCACATTGTGTAATTTTGACGACCTAGGAAGAAAAAAATAGTAACTCTCTTGGAAAAGAACTTGCAGCTTAGTATAGTTTTTGGAGATATCTTATGTAATTAATGTAATATAATGTAAAAAATCTGCTAGTAAACTTAAATTTTTACGAAATATTTTGTAATATGTTTAGAAAATTTGAATTCTTGTATTAGCTTTCATGAGAGTATACGTTTTTCCAATGTTACATTTGTTTAACATTATTTGACAAAATATTTGAATTTTACGAAACATACTTGCAAGAAAAATAAAATGAAAGTATACAAAAATAACGAGCTGAAAATGAAAAAATAAGAACAAAAATGAAATGAGAGGAATGTACAACAAATACTAACAAATTAATTTGAATTACTACTCGCGTATTCTTCTTATGGTGATTATTTTGAATAGATAGACTCTTTTGCCTCATTCCTTGCTTCTAAAACATCAAAAGTTCAGGTTTAACTTTTTTGGGTGCAGTTGTAGGTTTGGCGCGTAAGCTCGAAATTAATGGATCTGTGCTAATAAGCAGCTTGTACAGCTAATCCGTATTTATGTCTGCTCTTCTCGTTTTTCTAGGTCTTATTTTTCGCCACTTTCTCTTTATTTTCTCTCCTCTTGCTTGTCATATTAGAACTTATGAACTATAAGAAAGATTCAAAATGCACCCAAAAAATATTTTTAACGAATGAAAAGGTGGCAAGCCGAAGGCAAGAGATTCATTCTTTAATTCATTGTTTATCACAATATTAAAGTCATTCATTTCGATTGATTAGTGTTCCACATAAATTGGATGTCATTGTTGAATGACAAGATGAAATAGCATTGCATACTTTTACCATCAATCATGCAAAGTACCAATACAGCTCGCACAGTGAATTCGGTGTCATTAATGGACACTGTAGATGGTTCAAGGTCTCTCATTTTCTGTACTAATTTCCCAAATTCTGAATCTAGTTTGTTTGGTGAAAGTGAATTTAGTTGGTCGGCAAAATCTTGCCGAAGAAGCAACTGGATTTTCCCAAACAATAATTTTAATATCATCAGCATAATTGTAAATTTGTATGGTACCGTTGAAATACTAACATTAGTATTGTTCTGCAGAAAAGTTTTGTTTTGATTTATTTTATTCAGATCATCACATCCCCACTTCATGATTGTTTCAAAATATTTAGTTTGAAGCGAATGTAAAATATGTTAGTTTGTGAATTTTAAATGTCCGTGCCACAGTGTGATCAGTGTTTGGAATTTATTTATTTTATTTTATTTATTTTTACGCCAAAACCAACTAAAAACTGTAAGTAACGTGCTACGAGGAAAAGTGAATTCTATGCACGTTTTCATAATTCTGTGATTCGTACCCTAAGCCATTTTTTACTTGAATTTTGAATACAGAAAGAAATGAGCATTTTTTTGCAAGAATTATTAACAAAAGTATTCGCTCCAATGTAATAAAATCTATTTTCAAGGGTAAATCAGCTATAATTTTGGGCGCTTATCTCTCATCATGTCCTTCGTGAAAGAATAATACTTCCTGCCGCGACATGGTGACCGATTATTTGAGTAACTACATTTCCCACTGAATTCTAGAAGACTTGCACAGATAATGAAGTTACATGTATGTCCAGAAGAAAACCAACTGGCCATCTCAGCATTTGCTCAAAGGATCAGGGAAACTAGACGAAAAATTTGATCATTCTGTAACTGTAATTTCCGCTGGATAGCACAATAGTGTAGATTCCTTCACTTTGTGATAGGGGTGCAGAAATTACAATTTGATTCTTTCGCTTGTTGGTGCATTTACATACTGGCGGGTTCAAAAAGTGGGGATCAACGGACGTGTGTCTGATTAACTGACAATGATGGTGGCTTTTGAAGAATGGATCTTCGTTTTTTTTAAAATTGTAGTTCCCCCATAGGAAAAGGCTTCACACCGCTCCGTAACTCCGCTCCCAAAGCTGCCGAATCTTTTGTCATTCTTTCTTAGTTTGATTTCAATGGCTATGGATAATTCTTCTGGGCTACTAGCCTCTAAAAGAGGTTTACATTTTATGGCTTTAGCTTTAATCCCACAGTATTATGTATTCCAGCTCTATTAATTTTTACATTTATTTGTGAAGGGCCTGAGACAACTTCTAATATGTAATCAGAAAGGGCAAGAGTTTCTTCAAGCCAGGGTGAATTATATTTCAGGAACAGCTCTTTTCAAGGATTGATCCTATCTGTTTTCAATTTTTTGACAAATACATCTAGCGTGAGACTTAATCCTAATTCTCGTAAGAAAACATTTAATACAGCTTCAAATCTCCCTTCGATTGCTTTTACCCATATATCTAATAACAACTTGCGGGTAAGTTGAGGCTTTCTGTAAAAACGTATGTATTATTCAGATAAGCAGGTGTAAGAAGATATAATTTTCACGATTAAGAACCCAAAAGGTGTAGTTTTAAAATGTATATTGGCCGAAAGGCGTATTGCTCACTAAAACTCTAATTGAACTTAGAGAACGTGCAAAACATTTAATATAAATTTCTCATCTTTTATATTAACGTTTTTAGCCACAAAAAAACTTAAATATTGAATGAAATACCTTATTTACGTGGCGAGCCTCAGGCCATGAGGCCTGCTCTTCCGTCTGACCACGCAAATTTTGTTACGCTCCATTTACCTACTAGGGGAGAAAGAAGGTATTACTTGGGGACGAAACAGGCAATTTGAACTTAGCTCAGAGGCTTAATTTAGGCTTGAGGATATTTTACATGTAGTAATCTACTAACATGGGAGAGCCGACTTTACTTCCCCTCCGAAGGAAGGCGTACGAAGAATTTTTTCGCCCTTAAAAATCCACGGCTTCGATCGGGTTTGAACCCGCGAAGGGTATAACAGCCTGATACGCTGTTACACCATCGCCGCCGCCGCAAATATTATCCGTATATTAACCATAAAACCATGTAAATTACTACTAGTAAACCCCCAAATCGCAGAATGAGACAAGTGGTGTATTCCGACCAAGAGAACTTCACAAACTGAAAAGGGTCATTCAGAGCTGAGCGCGGCGAGGGCGGCGATAGACGTGTTTGAACTTGCACCAAGATAAAACTAACAACAAAATAGTTCACTGCCAAATTACCGCAGTAGTGATTTGCAAACACCACAAATTACCACTACCATTGTTCATCCGTATCGTAATTGAATGGATGCACAATGTTAGGGCTGCTCGTATGGGGAAATGATAAGGAAAGCCGAATGATTGTCGATGGCTAAGATGAGATACATGTTGTAAGGAGAAGTCAATAACTTCACAAGCACATGGTGAACACGTCATCCATGCTTTCGTCCGCTGACTTGCCCGCAGATCTAAGACACTCTCACCGTCGCAGGCGATATTTCATTAAATGCATAATGGTAAGTGCAATGATCTCGGAGAGTGTAGCACTTCCATCCATCCTTGGTGGGATAATTTTCTACTTCAGAGGTTATTGACAAACACGAGTTAAGTTTTATGCAGGGAAAGCGAAAAAAACACCTTGAGATTATAAGCAAACATATAAAAGGCCAGAGAGAGGAAGATAAGAACATAAGTGGACACGAGATAGAAGCACTTTATGATTGCAGTTCACGGGTGAGTTTAGTTGAGACTTCAAAACAGTACTTAACATTCAGAACATTCACAAGTGATAATGACAAGGGTTATTATCTTACCGAATGCGACTTGCAATACAGGAGATTCACAGATAATTCTTAATCTCTGACAAATATTTTTTGCGCTTTAAAAACATTGCATTATATTTCGAAGTCAATAATATCTAATAATGCTGCGCCCAGTTGAAGAGTTTCCACTATCATGAGGTGGATTTCCCAAATCACTTTCGACATCTCATAGGTATTTCTTCGTTACTATGTGTCAACAAAATGTGTGTTGGATTTTCACTCCATTGTCCTGAAGAAATACAAAATGACTGTGTTATAAAATTATATTTGAAACAAATTCAATACAAGTAATACATCTGAGATAACCCCTCAGATTTAACCCCAGTATGCACTACTACCTACCTACATTTCCACTGACGTGGATGATCTCTAAGTCCTACTGCATCATCGACATCTTGTAAGAGACACTCAAACACATTATAGAATATTTAGTTACTATTTACTGACAAATTTATAGTCCATAGCCACCTGTACCATTGAAACTTAGAACAACAGAAATGGCAATTTGAATCCAGCACACATCTAATTCACAGTGCTTTAAAACATTAATCACAATATTCATCCCCGAAGACAATGCGAGTTATAAAATGCTCTTCACCTCTTCACGACACCTCAGCGGTCCTTAACATTCATCAGTCCATCATATTTCAGTTCCTACATCTGTTGTCTAGGAACCCAATTCGGGGACACTTTTCAGTATCGGATTTCATGTGCTGTATTGAACTGAAGCACACCTCCAGCAAGAAAGCCATTTCGACCAAGGAGACACGCTGATTTTCTTGAATGAAATGATCTGCTACTGCTGCTATATACATCGCTGTCACCACACGATGAGCCTACCCCTGACGGGAGCATTACTCAACAAAATCCTATCTCTGAATTTTCCTTCCTGTGCCTTCTCTGAATTTTCTACACCCCACTGGCCCTGGACCCCGGCCTCTGTGACAGACGGTACTTCGTCTTCACACTCTGATGAATATCGACCAGTTAATTTTATTTATTTTTTTAATTTTACGTCAAAAAAAACAGTTAAAACCGCGTATGACGTGCTATGGGGAAAGTGAATTGTGTGCACATTTTCAAAATTCTGTGAACCCCTCACTAAATCATATACTACTTAAATTTTGAAGAAAAAAAACCTTCCATGTAATAAAATCGATTTTCAAGGATAAATAAGCAATAAATTTTGGCTCTTATCCATGTTGTCCTTCGGAATAATACTTCCTGCCGCGACAACATGGAAACGATAACTTGAATAATTATATTTCCCACTGAATTCTAGAAGACGTGCACAGAAAATGAAGTTACATTTATGTCCAGAAGCAAAGCAAGGGGCCATCTCAGCATTTGCTCAATGGATCAGTTTCACACCTTCACTTCATAAAAAGTTAATAATTTTATTATCAATTTATCATAAAGTTAATAAATCGTAGGATGTAAACGAATGCTGTCCTAGTATATTGTTTCATCTGCTCTTGTAAAAGGTGTGGCTCCACCATCTGTTTTGAAGTATGGTGCTATCTTTGACACTAAAGGATCGTTAAAATGGCGATCTTCTGTCGGTTCATGAGAAAAGCGTAAAGAGAAGTTTAAAAATTGTATTCTATTCTCAAAAATGGCAAATAAATTACTTTTTCATTTTTACATTGTTCAATGTGCGCTCGTAAGGGTTTATCTGTATCAAAACTGTACTGACAAATTAATTACACATTGTTTGAGCGCAGCTTTAACTCTTTCAAGTTTTCCACTTTTAAAGAGAAGCTACACTCGCAGTGATTTTTCCGATGGGACAGGCACTTTGACAGCAAATGTTAAAATGATCTCTAACACTTGATAGGTGACATATAATTGACAGATTTTGTTAGCAATAATGTTTTTTCCTCAAGTACGCAGATTTTAAACCAATTTTAAAAGGTCGCTGTATTGCTTTCTAAACGAGTTAATGTAGTGTCGACGCCGACTTGGACGACATATTCTCTGTCGCTTAAATGACTTAATTTAGTGTTTAATTCTGTTATATGTACATTCCATTTGAGGTTTGACTGAATTGACAGACCTAGAAATGTTGTTGCCTTAACATCAGCTAATTGCGTATTATTCATTTTCAATAGAGAATACGAATGGAGCATTTGAAACGTAAAATTGCATTTAGACAGTTTTTCTTTCGTTAACTATTAATTTTTTATTACAAAACCAACTTGAAACTTCTGAAATTGTACTATTTATTGTTTCTCTTTTCCAAATAACATTCGTGTCATCGGCAAACAGAACTGTTCTTCCATTTTTAATATATGAGAGCATATCGTTTACGTACAACAGAAAGAGGATAGGACCTAAGATCGAACCTTATGGAACCCCATGTTCAATTGGCAAAGAATTGGAAAGATAAGTAAATAATGTCCTTTCATGCCAGTACGATATTTCTACTCTTTGAGATCGGTGTTTAAGGTACAAGGTTATCCAATCTAGGGCAATACCACGAATTCCATGAGAAGGTAATTTTGAGAGCAAAATGTTATGGTTAATAACGTCAAAAGCTTTTAAAAGATCTAAAAATATCCCAATGGGTTCTTCATTTTGGTCCATTCATGAAGCAACATCTTTAAGGAAAGACAAAAATGGCAGTTTTCGTTAAGAAATGTAACTTCAATTTTATAGCTAGAAGATAACTCAATACTTTTATTTACACAAAAAAGAACAATGGTATTGCAAAAATATTTATTTTTCAATGTTAAGTACAGTTTTAACATATACTAAGTTTTCATTTTTATAGATCAAAAAATTGAGTATTAAACTTTAGATATCTTGAAGCCAGCTGGTGAAATGGACAGTACTAGCTGTGGTTCCTTAGATGGGAAAAATTACTACCCAGAATCTTCAGGGAGTGGCATCGACATTACGAATACCAAGAGTGCAACCCAGTCCTGTAAAATATTAATAATAATTTTATTTTTGTTGTTTTGTTGTTATCTCTCGATTGTGGCATAGATATACTCTTACATTGATTACATTGAAATACTCTTTATCATGTATTTTAAAATGCATGAATTTAATGCAATCTGACATCTCGAAACTTTAAAGAGATAATGAAAAACTTGCATGGCAACATAACGACTGTATAATTCCAAATGCTAAAACTATATTATTCAAATAATTAAGTATTATATTTGTATAAATATATAAAATAAAGTATTAAACTATGTTATACTAAGAATTAAAATATTACATATATTTCCAAAATGTGTACTGAATTTTCAGTTTTTGAGTGAATAGTCCCGAATATTTTTACATTCATCTAAAGTCACTGATATCATTAAAATTATATCAAAAAGTTGTGATAAAATTAATAATAATTTGATCAAAAATCACCTTCAACAAAATCAATGATTTGCTGCTTACCAAAAAACTCAAAAGTAAAAAAAAAACAATCATCGGTATATGCCTAGTAAAGCTCGGATTACAAATTGAAAATTGTGCAACAATTTTGATGTGTTCTAACATTATCCCATCTAAATATAAAACGCCAAGGAAAGATAAATGATTATCCCCTATAATAAATAATGGACACAAAATTCCACAAATGTATTACTGCCGGATATGGATTTATCCCCCCAGGGTTGCATTAATTATATTCAAGACAAACAAAACACGCAAGATATTGGATAATGGAATAATTGCATCAGGCGCCCATGGAACTCTCAAAACACATTTCGCTTCAACACAGTTTGCCATCGTGCAAACCTCTAAAAAATGGTTCCTACAACCATGAACGTTTATAAAAGTGAGGGGAAGAAGGAACTGGACAGAGGCAGCTGGTGTGGAGCTGGAGAACCTCACCGCCTGGAAGCCGTCGCGACCACATCTCTTACGCTGGCACTACCAAAATCGGTTACCACAAAACCACATATGCCACCATTTAGAACTATTTAATTGCTAATTAATTACGCAAAAATTAAATTAATTGCTCTTTGTCGTGACCACCCGCACGCATTTGAAGGAGCCGCCGCCGAGTGACGTCAGCGGGGCGTTACCACCCCTGGCGGGAGAGGAAGGCGACCGGTGCGAGCCGGCCTGGACGGTCCGCGCGCGGCCGTCACGCCCGAGCAAGCGGGTAGGGACTCGCCACCGCCCCTACTCCGCAGCTAGTCGGCGGGCCACTAGCCCTAGCGGGCTATAAGAGGGCTCCGACCCGACGCCAGGGCAGATAGAGAGCGACGGTGTTAGTGATTGGATCCTGGCGATTGACTTGGTGAGTGAAGAGTGGAGATCAGCTACGACGATGACCTGTGCAACGAAAGGAGAACTCTCTTGTGGATATTTGACGACTCGGATGATTTTGGGGCTTCTTCTGGACTACGATAACACGGCTTCGCTTTTGGTACATTCTTCCGGTGATACGGAACTTCAGCAATTGTACCTGGTCTTGAATAAAAATCGTTTTATGAATTCTTGCCTTTTGATTGGATACTACACTCTTCAAATTTTTGCGTAATTAATGGTGAGCTAGCGAAATATTACACTGGATGTACCACAATTAGTTACCACAAAATCAAATATGTCATATTGTAGAGCGATTTAACTGCAATATTCATAAGTAATGAACTGAGACTGCCCCTGAAGTCTCACTTTGATAAGTTATGAAAGTGATTGAACTAAGAACGGGTTATTACCTCGTAGGCTACGATCAGTGCTGGAGGAGGGGTGTCATGAATAGAGTAGTGACTGTCAGGCTATTCAGAATGTCAATGATTTGTGTGTATTTTTGTAAATACTAGTTCATTTCCATTCTGTGTGGGTGTTTTTTGTATTCGACTTTCTTGTTGAGAGGGGCAGGGAAGCCCTCCCATGTTCATTAACACGTCACGAAAACCAGAATTAAATAGTGTTTGTTTTCTGTAAATGCACTCGGGTTTCTTATTTTGGAAGAGCGTGGGAGCAACGCAGAAGCGAAGCCCGCCATTAGTCCCCGATTTCCATGGCAGGAAACCAAAATAAAATCACAAGCATCAAAAGCAAAGTAACATTAATTTTAACAATGATACATAACGCATTATTGACCATTTGGACTGTATAAATGTGTATAAACAACCTTTAACAACTATTGTATTACAGTATCCAGGTCAATGACCCCCATCTCGATCAGATTTTTCGTCCAGTTTCCCTGATCCATTGAGCTAATGCTGAGATGGCCCCTTGTTTTGCTTCTGGACATAAATGTAACTTCATTTTCTGTGCACGTCTTCTAGAATTCAGTGGGAAATACAATTATTCAAGTTGTTGTATCGTTTCCATGTTGTCGCGGCAGGAAGTATTATTCCGAAGGACAACATGGATAAGAGCCAAAATGTATTGCTTATTTATCTTTGAAAATATATTTTATTACATGGGAGGTTTTTAAAAAATTTAAGTAGTATATGACTTAGTGTAGGGATGACAGAATTTGGAATATGTGCACACAATTCACTTTTCCCCATTGCACGTCATACGCAGTTTGAACTGTTTTTTGACGTAAAATAAAAAAAACTTCGTATACTTTGCTGACGACTCCAATGGACGATGGATCCATGCCGCCGCCCGCGCATTAGAAACGGAGTCAAAACGTATTTAACGTCAAAAAACAGTTAAGACTGTGTATGACATGCTATGGAGAGAAGTGAATTCTGTGGACGTTTTCAAAATTCTGTGATCCCTACACTAAGTCCTATACTACTTGAATTTTGAGTTAATTAAAAAACCCGCTCCGTTGTAATAAAATCTATTTTCAAGAATAAATCAGCAAAAAATTTTGGACTCTTATCCATGATGTCCTTCGTCAAGGAATAATACTTCCTGACGGAACAACATGGACACGATAATTTGAATAACTATATTTCCAATGAATTCTAGAAGTCGTGCACAGATAATGAAGTTACATTGGGACGTCACAGTGCTTTGGTACCTTAATGGCCAAGGACTACCAGCAGTGTCCCGGTCTTGCGGTCAATGGTTGAGGGTACGTGTGGGTACGTGTTTAAATGGAACGTCTATTAATTGCGCATAGGGTTTGCACGAGGGAATTTCTGTAATTCGAACGCGGGTAATTGAAAATAAACTGTCCGCGGCGATTTTTTTTATTACAGATTACATTTAGCACTTGTTTACCCCAAAATTGTGGTGTAGAGTATGTATTGTTAAGACTGATGATTTAGGAGAAACGGTCTCTTTCTCTTGCGCGGGGGGCTCCCAAGAGGTACATTTCTGGAATTCGAACCCGGGTAATTGGAACTAACCTGTCCGCAGCAATTTTTTTATTACATATCAAATTTAACATTTGTTTACGACACTTTTTGGCATAGAAAGTGAATTGTTGCGTATGATTGTTTACAGGGAGCGTCTTATTTCTTTTCTCCTCATTACTTGCGCTCGCAAGAGGAACGTAGTTTTTGTAAGTATTTCTGAAAGAATTGAGATATCAAGTTTATTTATTCACTAATCGTTTACAAATAAAAAGCGACAAATTTGTACAGTTTTGTGTGTATACTTGCAATATTAGCGGATTTAGATGTGTGATCCTTCTAACTTCCAATGGAAGTTCGCGTGAACATAGATTTTTTTGAGAAAATGACCCGCTGCAAATTTTGGATTTTAACATCTTAAGAACTATACAGTTTTTTGATTGGATGAAAAGGTCCTGCTAACTTCCAAAACGTCCATTCTTTGCATGGGTTCAACTAGTGATATTTTAATCAATTAAAGATACTCCCAACATAACTAACTGAAAACACGCCCAATGAGATCTGAGGGTGTGTTTGAAAAAATGTTATAAAAAGACTTTCTCATACAAACAAGGGAAAAATGTGCCTGGTTATATTCTTTTTCAAATTCAATAAAATGATTGTACATATAGTACAAATGTATCAGTAGAATACAACATATTCTTATTTAATAACAGACAAATATTAAATATGAACCGTGAATATTAAAATAATAAAATCATAGCTACAAGATTCTAATAAAACCGTTTTGTTCCTTGCTATGTGTTCTTTAGGTTACTAAGGTATATTATAAAATTAATTAAGAAATAAAATGAATTTTTCTCCTCAACAAGGTGTCTCCCACCAGCTGAGCACCACCCCATCTGGGACAAGATCTAAGCCCATGACCGATCTCCCGTGTGTTAGTGTAGTGCATGTTAGTGTAAATGTGTGTGTAAGGTGAGAGGATAGGACAAGGAAGAGGAAGGAAAGATCGCGTGCGGTCCGTGGCCCGTTTGGTAGGGTACTGCTCCGGCATTCGCCTGGTGTTGATCGGAGAAACCACGGAAAACTATGAATCAGCGCACCCGGCCGCTAGAATTCTCCTCCAGACAGCGACTGAAGTCGATCTAGCAGACAAGCTAGTGTCGAAAATCCTGCCGCCGTCACGGCTCGAACCTAGGACCTCCCTGTCAGAGGCACTGCAGTGACATCAGTAGATACACTGAGCCACCTCTCCGGGTATATTGCACATGTTAATTACCTCAGTTGACAATCTACGTAGTTGGGTGCATATACCATTCTCAACGATAGGACTGACAGTTTCGAATAAGTAGTCCCAAACGTATTCGTTTATAATCTCTGTGATAATTTCTCCCGCCGTATCGGTCGGATGGCCTCCCACAAACAGACCATCAATTTTCAACTGCAAAAAAAAACAGTACATTAAAACAAGCGATTTAAAATAGCACCCTACTATTATTTTAAAATAATACATAGGAGCAAGAGCAAGTGAAAAATGATTATTTCTATGAATCTGTAATTCAAAATTAAAGATTAAGATTGGATACTTATTATCTGCAACACAGTATTTAATTTCTATTGAAGTTACCTTATGGTAAATTGTATTTAAATATTTAGCGACCTGTATAAAGTATGAGAGGAAAGTTGTCTTTTTCATCTTCACAGTTAATGTAAATATTAAGTAAACATTATAAAATATTTCCTTAGAAAACATTGCATAACGTAAAGATACCTATACTTAATATTACTCGTGTTTAAATCTTCAAAGAAACTCATCATTATCATTTTGATCATGGCTAATTTTCAATACGCAGGATAACTTTAAATCCTATTCTGTGTATTTTATCAACAATACAATTATATCTGAAAGCTCATATATGTATGTAAATAAATGTGGATATTTTATATTATGGCTGAACAACTTAAATTGTAAATTTTGTTTTCAACAATTACTGTTAGATATCCGCATGAGAGTTTTCTCATTCTCCATTTTTGCATTAAACGCCAGGCTTTGTGTTTAATAAGAGGTATATTTTCTACATTCGTCTAAAAAGTGGGTTTCTGCGTGCTGCATAGCGTAAGTAAGAAGGTAAGTAAGAAAATGAAGCACACATTAACGACAAAGGAACTTTAATTTTATTGTTCTTAAACTCTTTCCATTATCTATTAACATATAACACACCTACTGAGTGTAAGTTTGATTGATTTATTCGCGTTTCCGGGCGCGTCAACTGCTTTGGTCATTAGTCCCGTTAGTATAGGGCATGTTTTTTATCGGGAGATGGTGATCTTCCCCCCGCTGAATGGCGAGATCCGGCGCCGACGTACCGTCGGCTAGTGAGGTTTCCCCTAACCAGGACTCTCCCACCAGCGCGGGGTACCGCTCCAGCCGGGACAAGCTCTAAGCTCCCGACCGGTCTCCCGGGATATATGATAGTGTAGTGCATGTTAGTATAAGTGTGTGTGCAAGAGGAGAGGATAGGACAAGGAATGGGAAGAACAGATCGGGCGCGGTCCGTGGCCCGTTTGTTAGGGTACTGCTCCGGCATTCACCTGGTGTTGATCGGAGAAACCACGGAAAACTACCGATCAGAGCAGCCGGCCGCTAGAATTCTCTTCCAGACAGCGACTGAATTCGACCTAGCTGACAAGCTAGTGTCGAAAATCCTGCCGCCGCCAGGACTCGAACCTAGGACCTCTTGGTCAGAGGCGCTGCAGTGACATCAGTTGATGCACTGAGCTACCGCTCCCGGTTCAGTAGGTAATTATTAGCACATAATATACGGATGATGAAACTCGTAACAGAACTTTTACCAATTGAAACACATGACAAAACTTGTAATTAGTAACAAAAGTATTAAGAAATTCATTGATCTGATGAAAGCTTGGCTGTCCGAGAGATGCCGCGTCCTAGAAACAGACGCCAACATGTTGTCCCTCATGCTGCGACCTTCTCCAGGGCTTTTCGCATCTGTGCCTAGGGTGCGGCGATACCCGGACAGCTAAATAAATACATTTCTTGGTGAAATTCGTAGAGTGATTATAATGGACATTTATGATTTGCGACACTTTTTTCGTTTTTCATTAAAATAGTCCCACAAAACTTTTCAATAATCTTGACATCTACCTTGGTTGTATACTAATTTCTCAACTGATAGTGAGTTGTAAATACTTTTTTAATATTTCGAATTATAAATTAGGCACTGCAGCGTTCTCGGTTTCAAGTAATTTCTGAGAAATATCAGTTTCGCTACCATGTATTTTGAATTCAGTAATTATAACCACGACTAGGGGGTACAGAACAGGAACTCGTATGGGAAACAATGCTTGGTTGCCATACGCTGCTACCAAACAACACCACGGTCTCTGGTTAAATCGCAGTAGTTAAGAATTTATTCAGAGCTGCTTCTAGCAAGTCATCAGCCGTTGCGGTACCATCCAATCGGGAGCTTCCACGACACTATAGTGACGTCCCCATGGTGGCATTCAAGGTGGCATTGACACCTTGGGTGACGTTCAACCTTCCGATTGGATGGCACCGTAACGGGTGATGTACATCAGACGCAGCTTTGAATAAATCCTAGTATAGTTAACAAAGATGGTACCACGAACAGAAGAGATGAAACAAATCATCATTCGTAATAGAAGCATTTTTATACGATCGTACAAAAAATGGTTTAAATTTCGTGGACGAAATTATTTTTTTTCTCAACTTACATTCATGTCACTTGATGTTGTGCTAATATCACAAGGCTCTACATTCATAGTTATCCATGTTCCACGGAGCGAGAAATTTCCTTGCACTCTTAATTGAAAAATGTCGAAGCTGCAAAAATGAAAAATTACGTTAGAATAGTTGGTGAAAAGTAATTGTAAAATTTTATTTTTAATTTTTTCATACATTTAAAAGATTTGTGTTGCTTGCCTTCATTAATTTAACTTTTGCAGTACTATATAATTATTTTTATGGTTTACTAATTAATTACTGTGTGTTTACGGCCTTGAAACAAAGCACGTAATAGAATACATAAAACATTTGCAGTTCTTACGCAACCTTTATGTCCACACATACCTTTTGAATACCCGCTCCGCTAGCCACACAACATATGATGACACAACAATATAACATTAACACATGATGTAACAAATTTATTAAACTTAAAACATAAATATTATAAATAAATGGAGTAAGTCTCAAATAAGAAAAATAACTCGCTGTGTACATATATTGCAGAATTAATATTAAAATTCCACATTTGAAGTGTTCTCGTCAATTGAAAATTGTTACTTTTTTTGTATTATAGCAATATAAACAACCTTTCACGATATGAGAAATCGTTTATAAAATGACATCTTACGGCACAGATCATGATACATTTTCCATTGATGGCATGAAAACTTACGTTACGACATAGCCAGTCGCAGCGACAGAATCGTGGGAAGCCAGCAGTATACCGAACAGCAGACCAGTTTTCCGACAAGGTGTCAATATCATACCCGTGACTTCGTAACAAAGTTCTTTCCAAAAATTAACTTGGTTTTATAAATTTATAATACTATTGTACAAAAAATAAAGTATGTAACTCGTTTTCGATATTCCTTTATAACAGCCCCACAAATTTGAAAACTCTCATGGAATAAATACATACGCTCATAGAATAAAGCTTAACATTATAAACTAGTTGTATATTGTACTATTCTAGACACATTCGTATATTTCTCAAGATTATACTGGAAACAAACGTTCGAGTATTTCCGCAGGAACGTCATAATATTCTTTAATTATGTGCGAACAAACCTGTCCAACTACATGTATGCAATTGTAATTAGATAGTCCAACGAACTCTGATTTTTACTTTCTCGACCTTACTTTGTAAGAAGATTAAGTATTGCAATCGTGCGCCTGAAAACGGCGATTTTCGACAGAAAAGCTCTTATTACCAAGCCCTGATAACGAAAATGTGAGTAAATTTTGTTTCTGTATATAGCCAACTACTTCCTTTAAAACATTGTGTAGTCAAAATCCATTTTTTGTGGGTCCTTGATAACGAAAAATCGATTGACGGAAAAAAGTCAGTCTGTGGTCAACGTTAGCATCAAAACCAATCAGACAATGTTCTCTGAAATTGATATTCCTCAATCGATTTAAATGAGGAATTCGCACTATAAAAGCAGTAATTTTCAGTCTATTTAAAGTCAAGGTGATTTAAAGGCGGGAAAATGGTTTTTATTTTTAACTGCAGCCCAGCTGTCGAAAAAATCTGAAAAAATTCACAACAATTTGTTTTAAGAGGAACGTTTGAGACTTTTTTTCGAACCTGTTCCATGATTCTAAAACAATAAAAATTATTTTTTATTATTTTTTAATTTTTTTTGTGTTTGAATTTGGACCTAAGAAAATATCAAACAATATTTTTTCTAATGTTATGAATTGTTTTCTTATTTATCATATTTTTTCAGTTAGTGTTAAGTGGCCGATTGTTTTTCTAAATACACGTTTTTTTACTATAGAAGGGTGTGGGTGGCGAGACAGGAGATAAGAAACCTTTCAAAAATATTATTTTTATGTAAGAATTATAATGTAACTACTCATATGTCATTTGGTTTACGGGAACGTTTTTACCATCTTATCCGGGGGTATCCTTTGTTCTCCAAAATTAGTTCCTTAGTTAACACCATGCACCCTTTTGAAAATTTTAGTAGTATTTGTCCAATTTTGAGTGAAATATGTGCAATATTTTTAAAAAATGTCAAAAACCGCTCCAATTTTTTAAACGTTTGGTTGTGCAGTATTAAGTGTGCTGTATAAGATGACATAAACCCTATTTTGCTTCTATTTGGTAGGTATCAAGTGCCACACATTGTAAAAAGAGACATTTGACTCACTGTTCCAAAATTGATACCTAATCATTAAAATTGCACAGATATAAAAATACAGAAGAATGCGTGTATTCTTAAAGAAAAAGCTTAATTATATTTGTTTATATGAATACTTCGTACATACTTAATTGGTCCTTCTCCTCGAATGTCCAGTCCGGTTCCTGCATATCCAGAAGCATTGTATTGGGTGAGCAGGTGCAGACGAGGAAACAGCACATCGAAGGTCAGATTGGCGTTGATTTTTACTGGGATAGGCGAAACTGATAATTCAGAATCCATTTCTTCTATAAATCCAGCCAGGCCGTCGAATGACAAATCTGACAAAAAGGCATGCAACCTACGCAAATTAAGATCATAAAATGGGTTAAGAAATGCAACGTAGAATACTTCTACAAAGTGATTCAATGATAAACAATCTACTTTGTGGCTATGATAAAGGACCATGACAGAAACATCAAATACTCTTTCGGTTTCCGGTGCGAAGTCGAAACAAAGTAAGCTTTTAGATGGGGAAATCGGAACAATCTCTTTGACACTAGGTGGCTTGGGGCACCAAAATTTAAACTATTTTGTAACGTAACACTTTATAAATTGTTAACCATTCAGTAGTGAAGTCAAAGTGAGGCAGGAGCTTTTTCAAGATTCAGGCACTTTCGAGAAAGCATACATAATATATTTCAATAAACATGTATTAAAATTAAATAAATGCATAAATCAACTAAGCTCTTTCATTCTTTCATTGTAGAAGCTTATTATTAGAAATTATCCTTCTTAATATATTCAAAACAAGGAGATTAATTCTTACCAGATGGAAAAAGTTTCCGGAATATTTCATTATTCACTATAATTCGTAGGATAGCAGCCATATTTTCCTATTTTGATAACGTTCATGGCGTCACTCCAGTAGACGTTTCATGATCATAGTGATCATGGTGTTTGCATGACAAACATATTTTGTTGTTTGTGATTTTATTTGATTTATTTTGTCAAAGAACAGTAAAAGCGTATGTGATGTATGGGGAAGAAGTACAATTTCAGAACGGTTTCTTCAGATCCATAATATCTTCCCCAACTTTTAACTTTAAATTGTTGAATAATTATTAAAAGTACTGACAAAGCGAGGTTGTCAACATTTGAAAGCTAGACATTTTCACTCCCGAGTAATACAAATCACTTTTGCATCGGTAAAAATCTACACATATTACATATTTTAGTATTGCTAACAAATGAGTAACCTCTACCCCCGGCTCTACATCAACCACAACTTGCCAAAGGAGAGCTGAACAAAACGTGCGCGTAGGGAAGATATATTTGTCAGAAGCAAAACAAAGGGTCATCTTGACATATCCTCAATGGATCAGGGAGACGGGACGTAATGGGAGTCATCGACCCAGAAGTTGAAGTACATTATTTATTACATTTAATTTTTTTAAAAATTATACAATAAAAATTATTGTTAAAGAAGATAAAAGATTTCTGTCTCTAATTGTATAGAAACAGTAATGCAAAAGAAAACATTTTACTTTGAACTTAAAGTAGGGTATCGATTTCAATCGTTTATTGTGATCTGGGAATGTGTTGTAAAGTAACGTGCACGTATAGCGCGCCAGGAAAGTCTCTCTGCACCTAGCCGAGTCGGAGCCTGCCGCCTAGGGTTACCAACAATGTCATGTTAAAATGAGGACACTCGGTAAAAACAGGAACAAACAAACGCATCATCACATTTCTTTTTATAATCATTTCATTAGCTCTCTTTCTTTCTTTCTTCTCTTCATTTACGATTCAAATGTAAAGATTCGTTCACAAAATGCAGAAAAAGATGGTCTGAGCGTCTTTTTTTATTTTAGTCGCTAGACAGAGACATATGCACGTGTATTGAGCGTTCAGAAAAAGGATATTCATGTTTTCTATTCTGAATTAAACAATAAACAATACAACGTAGCAGATCTTAGTAATGTGATAAAATAAATAAGAAAAAATGTTAAAAACGTATGCAAAGGAGGATATTTAAAATTCAAAGCATGACGAGGGGACGACCGACATCAATAGAGGACTGTTCTCCAAAACGGAGAGACGGTTGGCAGCACTTGGTCTCAACTTCGCTGCCGTGTGCAGCGCCAGTGTCGCATGCGTGCCCTCACCTCGCGCCCTCTTTCAGAGGCCTCAGCGCTGCCTAGTGCACATGATACCAACAATTTCTGTTGTTAGCACTCTCGCCACTATGGTCACACTGCCAGTGACTTTCCTGGAGTTCGTATTATAGAGTAAACTCCGGTTATTGTGAACTTCTGGGGACTAATATTTTTGTTCATTATATCCCATGATTTCAAAATTAAGTATAATTACTCCACAACACAGAGATTTATTAATATAGAGATAAAGCAAAATATATTAACAGAATTAACTGAAAATTTCATTATCTTTATTTAACCTTAAACAAAATCAATTATTTTCAGTTGTTTGCTTCGTACGTTTTTATTTGTAATTTCTTTAGATCCTTCTCTGAAGTTCGTGCTCTCTCCATACTTGATTCTCCGTTGTCCACCGTGTCTAAGTGTCGTAATGCAGTCTTGACGCCCTTCAATACCTGTTGCACCGTTGGTAGTCCCACTCTCCGAAGGCCCTTTTACTCGCCTAATAACATTGAGATCCTTTCGGTAGCGGGAAGGCGCAAAAACGGCTAATGGAACAGATCGCTCTTTCGCGCGGTGCAGCGGGTATCGTTTGTCTGTGAGGCTGCGGCGAGTGGCGCGCTTCCTGTCGGGTTTTACCGTTACCGTTTTCTGAAGTACTCTAGTTCGTTTATTAATATTTTTTTTAAAAAAATTAGCTCATCGAGTTAACAGAATATTCAATTTTCATTTTTTTTCAATTTTTTTTAAAAAAATTTGCAAATTCAAGAAGTTAAATATTTTGAAAATCTCACGTATTAAACATGTTTTTAGGTTTAGAATGGAATTTGAACGGAGTTTCTATAATTAGTTCATTCAAATATGTGATTTTTTAAGTTAGTGATGCGTCTCTTTAGCAAATTTCATTTTGCTATATTTCCGAAAATAATAAAGTAAAAAAATACACATGTTAACTTATTTCATCCATATTTTAAATAAAAATATGAGAAAATCATTAAAAATGTGGAGGTGAATTTTTTGTCTTTTTTGTGCGATTTGATGTGGAATGTCTCTCATGTGACTTCTTTGCTTTTCACTTCAACAAATTGTAGGCTTTATTTAAAAAAACATAATTACCAATTATAATTTTATTACTAATTGTTTTCTTTCTGCCCATTGCGGCGATGGTGTAGCGGTTAGCGTACCGGACTGCTATACCCAAGTTTGCGGGTTCAAACCCGATCGAAGCCGTGGATTTTTAAGGGCGAAAAAGTCCTTCGTACGCCTTCTTTCGGAGGGGAAGAACGCCGGCTGTTCCATGTTAGTACATTTACTGCATGTAAAAGATTCTCAAGCCTAAATAATGCCTCTGAGCAAAATTCAAATCGCCTGTTTCGTCGACCAAGTAATACCTTCTTTCTCCCATGGTTGGTGAAAGGAGCGTAGCGGAATTTGCGTGGTCAGACGGAAGAGCAGGCCTCATGGCCTGAGTCTTACCACGTAAAATAAGGCAAATTCAATTCATTGCATACTGTTAATTGAAAAAAAATATAATCACTAATGATCCTGCAAGAATTCTTCTCTTTGGTTTGTCATATGAGATATATTGAAATATTTGTCATAAGTATTCTTAAATATTAAAATAATACCTTATTGTTTATTAAATGATAATCTTAATCTCTAGCATGTTTGCAATTTAATTAAAATAAAGAATTATGCCATACTGAAAAAAAATCACTCTGAAAATGATCTTGCAAGAATTCTTCTCTTTAGCTTGTCATCTCAGACATCCTGAAATGTTTCTCATAAATACTCTTAAATATAAAAGTAAATACCTCATTGCTTATTCAATATTAACCTTAAACTCTTGCACTGTTTTCAATTAAATTTAAATCAAGTATTATGTCCATTAATTTTGTTGTGCCCATTTTCGATCTTGAAGAGCAAATGTCGAAGCTTCTGATTCGCTGTTCCCTATGTTACGGCGCTCGCGTCACCACGGGACCAGGAATGTCAAACACATTCTACTTTTATTCGGACCTTATACTGCGGTTTTGGTCCTGACCTTCCGTCAGCTGTTCACTACATAGAGTGACGTGTAAGCTCCCGATCGGAGAACTGTCACAGCTGGCCGGACAGCTGACGAAACGTCAAGTTCAATTGTGTAAAACCCGCAGTATACGAGGGCTGGTGTGCATCACGTGACATCGGAGACCAGCCCTGAGGAAGACCACGAAAAGGTGGTCTAAACGTCGGCAACACAGCCTTCGACGCGGCGTCACCCGGACAGCCAAGATCAGTTACATGACTCTGGCCGCGGAAGCCTACTTGACTTCAAACCGCAGTATAGCAATGTAACTGACTGAGGGGCGGGTCAGCCACTCACTGGAGGACGTCGGCGATGTCGAGGTCGATGTCGGGCAGGCGGTCGACGCGCAGCGGGTCCAGCGGCGGGATGCCCAGCGACTGCAGCCCCTGCAGCAGCACGCGGCGGATGGCCTCCTGCATGCCCTGGTTGCCCCCCATCGCCCGCTGCCCCCCGGGCGCCCCCAGGGGGTCCCAGCTCCTGCCCTGCCCCTGCGCCGCCGCCAGCAGCGCCTTCCGCCCTGCGAACCACATTCACCTGCAGGGACGCTCGCACTCCTCATCAAAAAGAACCAAGCAACGCTTGCTAACATAGGGATATGGGCTCATGATATGGGCTTCCATTATTTTTGTCTGGTTTCCTCTGCGATATTTTGAAAGAATTCTAGCATAACATGTGTGCTTGATTGTTTTAATACAACGTAATTCACCTACGAGGAAATGTGAAGGTAAAGGAGTCCCCGTGAAATTGCACACAGGCTGATGTGGCCCAAGTGGGAGGTGAAGATAGGGATTCAGCTGTTCGTCGCCGTTGGTTGGTTGATTGGTTCATTAATTTTTTCGTGTTTCCGGGCGCGTCAACTGCTTTGGTCATTAGTCCCGTAAGTGTAGTTCAGATGTTTTCATCGGGAGGTGGAAGTGATCTCCCTCCACTCGATGGCGAGATCCACCGCCAACCTACCGTCGGTTGACGGGGTTTTCCCTACCAGGTATCTCCCACAAACGGGGCACCGCTTTGCCTGACAAGCTCTAAGTTCCCGACCGGTCTCTCGAGAATATGTGATAGTGTAGTGCATGTTACTGTAAGTGTGTGTGTAAGGGGAGAGGATAGGGCAAGGAAGAGGAAGGAAGGAACGCCCGCGGTCCGTGGCCCGTTTGTTAGGGTACTGCTCCGGCATTCGCCTGGTATTGATCGGAGAAACCACGGAAAACTACCGACAGAGCAGCCAACCGCTGGAATTCTCCTTCAGAGAGCGACTGAATTCGACCTAGCTGACAAGTATCGAAAATCCTGCCACTGGTGGGACTCGAACCTAGGACCTCCCGGTCTCAGACACTGCAGTGACATCCGTTGATGCACTGAGCCACCTCTCCCGGTCTTCGTCGACTTCGGCACAAGGAGGAGGATCTGTAGGAAGTAGCCTGCCCCCACCTTCCACCAAAGATCCGACGAGAACATTGGTAAAACGCTGTGAATTACTACTGTACTCTCACGGGCCACGGACCGCGCGCGATCTTTACGTCATCTTCCTTATCCTATCCTCACCCCTTACACACACACACACACACACACACACACACACACACACACTTACACTAAAATGCACTACACTACTACACAATCCAGGTAGCAGGTTAGGGACATAACTTGTCCCGCCTGGGGTGGTGTCCCGCTGGTGGGAGATACCTGGTTGGAGAAAACCCCGGTAGACGACGGTAGGTCGGCGTCGGATCTCGCTATTGAGTGGAGGGAGATCACTTGCACCTCCCGATTAAAAATCATGAACTACACTTACGGGACTAATGATCTCAGTAGTTGATGCGCCCGGAATCACTAACAATCAAACAAACTGTATCTTCTGCCGGTATTTACATGCAGCGTTACAATATGTTTAAACAGAATGCTAATAATTAAGCCTAATTCAATTTTTAAAAAAAAATCAAGTATTTAATCAATACGTTTTACATTCTCACATACTATTTACGTAGTATAAAGTACTGTAAAGCACGAACAGAAATCGCCTTTTCCCCACAGAAAAACGCCCCTAATATGGCCCCAAAATTCCGAAAAAAATATATTGCCCCTATATCCTAAATAACTCTCGCTAATATGTAATGTAATCTGAATCCACGGTTTGGGTGCACTTCGTACAGGAAAAACTGGTTTACGGCAAAATGTCTGCCCGTCCGTCTGCCCTTTCGTCAGTCTGCCCTCCGCCTGACTGAATATCGTATTATAGCGAATAACGTTATTAAAGCGTATTCAGGATTTCACCAAAATTGATATTTCCCGATTGCCGATCGATCTTCATGATATTGAGGGTATTTCAATTTGAAATGAAATTTTTATTTGTGGGGGAGGGTACTTTTATGAAGCTGCAACGGCATTTTCAAAATCTTCGCAAAAATGGCCCCAATGTTTTCGTTAATTTTTTTATTAGAGCAAAGAATGCTTATGAAAATAGCACAGATCTGATTTTAGTTAAATTAAGCAAATTTTCAAAGATGTGCAAAGTTTAAATTTTGGGGGGTGTTTCCACAACTTCAGTATTCAAGACAGATATTTTTCATCATAAAATCTTTCAAAAATAGATCTTTAAATAAGCTGCGTGCAACGTTTTGAAAATATGAGTCGTTTTTCCGTAATTTTGGGTGCAATAAAACCTTTAACAGAATGGGACAACCCTACCTCGTAGTTGTTAGTTTCCTAATATCTTCAGTATGGGTTAGCTTTTCGATTTTCTCTCCACCCTCGTCACAGGTACTATAACAACTAGGTACTGGTATTCGTTGCTATAGCGCTTATGTATATATATATATATATATATATATATATATATATATATATATATATATATATATATATATATATATATTGGTTGTCAGTTGCCAGAGCAACTGGTGGTTGCTATAGCAATAGCCAATATACCTATAGGTACAGCAAAGACACTTTTTCACTTTTTTTCAATTTTTCAACCCCATAATAGGAGAATTGAAATATGAGTTTAAGAGTATTATAGAAGATGAACACGTAGTTCTATATGTAAATTTCCATTGAAAAATATAAAGCAGTTTTCTGTGAAAATGTCGTTCGATCTTTCCAAAAATGTGCAATTTAAATTTCGTTTTCACAGAAAACTTGTTTTGAGGAAACTTCATTAGAAATCAATTTAAGCTCCTGTATGCACAAATGCAATAATGTATAAAAAGTACGTAATGTAAACATTAATAACGTGGTATTTAAAAAAATAGGGGCCAGTAACCAGGATCCAGGCCAGTCACCAGGGCCCTGTAATAAGCGTTTTTCTGCTGATAATTCGTTTTTTTTTCGCGCAGTATTATATAACTTTCTCTCTACTGGTATACGGTAGAGAGAAAGTAAAAAAATAATCAGTTACACTCACCTGCTTCATTGAGAGTCAGTGCTTCTCTAAAGCGAGCAACAAAACCGTGTGCTATTTTTTCTGCAGATTGAAGTGCGATGTGTCTCAAATATTCCAGCTGCGGCTGGGAGATGTTTCTCAAATTTTGCAACGCATCTAGATATTTGTCATTCACCCTCTCTTCCGTTTCTGCCCCAATCGCAGCTGCCCCCGACGCCAATAGCGCCGAAACGAAGAGCGCCGTGGCCACACCCTTCGCCATGTTGCTCTCTTCCTCCCAATGGAGCGTGCTGCTATCGAACCTGGCCGGGGTCAAATAGAAGGCTGGTAATGTCATCAACCTGTTTTGTCGATAATAATCTATTCAGATACGTATCTTGTCAAGTCCTGAGATTAGAATTCAATGAAAAGTTATAATGTGATATAAAAACAAGTCTAACGAAAAGTAGATTTAATCTACGTAAATATTCTTGTAATTTAGAATACCAAGTCCAGTCAAGTAGATTTTACCTGAAGAAAAGGTCAAAAATACTTCTTTGTTTATGTTCTGTACCCAGGCACCAGTTGAAACCACACGTTTTCGATATCTTAGACTTAGAACTCCGGTATTTGTCTGACTTTTCTGTTTTTTCAATAATTCTTCATAAACGTAGGTTTTGAAGAAACCAATGATGCTACATCACGTTATTTGTAACTTCTGCAATTTTTCAAAATTCAGAGTTCAACGAAAATGAGACCTACGTCATTTATTGTTTGTCCTATCCGAAGAAGGAAAGTAATGAAAAATGTGGAGTCGGTTTTAAGAAAAAAAATTGTTTTTATAAATTGTCTTTACTTCAGGCAAAAATTACTCGTTGTTTTCAAAAAATCGTTCATGACCTTATGTAAAGATCGATTTTTACTTTCTCGCTATGTAGTACAGAGAAAGTTGTAAGTGTAATGCTGCTCAAAAATGACGAATTTTCGGGAGAAAAACTCTTAGCACAGAGCTATGGTAATGAAAAAGTGGATAAATCCTGTTGCTAAATTTAGAAAAATATCCTCTAACAGATGGCGTGGCCAGAATCCTTGTAGGTCCTTTTTACCTAAAACTCGAATGACGGCAAAATGTCTGTCTGTCGCTCTATCCGCCCGTCTGTGAACAACCCTAGCGGCTAAACCATTTCTCCAAAATTTATATTCTTCAATTATTCTGACTGATATCGCGGCCCCTTGAATTTGAAATGTATATTTTAATTTGGGGAGGTACTTTACATGAAGCCCCTGGGATATTTTCAAAATTTACAAAAAAAGACATCGTTTTTGATGAAATTTTGTTTTGAATAGTGTTAAGGATGTTCAGGAGAAAGGTGCAGTATTCATCTTAGTTGAAAACTCAGATTTTTCGAAAATTGCAATAGTTCACGATTTTAGTGCGTCCTTTTTTAGCATCATTAGGTTAGAATATATTTCATTAAAAAACATTGTACCATTAGTCTTGAACTTTCCCAATGTTATTTTTGTCACAAGGTCCTTTTCCTATCTTTAGTATATCATTGATATTTAATGACACATACTCACCTCTCTTCCTCTCACCCGTGGCTTGGCCGCAAAGTAGGGACGTGTGATTGGACGAAATCTTTCAGTAACATTATTTTCTCGTCCTTACTTCACAAGAAGAGATGTAAGGAAAATGGCGAATTTTCGACAGAAAATCACTTTTTCCCGAGTGTAGGAAACGAAAAGGTGGATAAAGATTGTTCCTACATAGAGTAGCTTACTTCATCTAACACGTTGTGTAGCCAGATTCCATGTAGGTCCTTGATGTAAAAGAAAGCCATTGATGGTAAAACATCTGTCCATGAGACCGTTTATCTGTCCGCCTGTGGCTACAGTTTGCACCTAAATCATTCAGCCAATTTTCATCAAAATTGATACATCTCGATGGGTTTTAAATAAACTCGAGGCCCTCTGAGTTTGAAACGCATATCGAGATGGAAAAGGATATTTTGATTTTGGGGGTCATTTTTATGAAGCCACAAACAATATTGTCAAAATTTTATCTAAAATTGCTCTCTCTCTCTCTCTCTCTCTCTCTCTCTCTCTCTCTCTCTCTCTCTCTCTCTCTCTTTTACTTTCTCGGACTTAGTTCGTATGAAGAGGAAGTTATGGCTTGGCTACAAGAAAACTGTTTCGTGCCTACCGGGCGTGTGATAAGATGAGAACTTTTAGAAATTTCTCTACTTTTACTCTACTGTTACTATTCTAACAAATTACAAACTTCCTTTCTGAACTAATAAGGAAAGAGTGAATAGGGTAAAAGAGAGGGGGATAATGGGAGTGGAAAGAGAAAGCAAAAAAGAGAGGGGGAAAGAGGAAAGAGAAAGAAAAGATAGGTGGCGAAAGGGAGATGGCAAAGAAAAAAAGATAAGGGAGAAAGTGGAAAAGAGAGAACGGGAAAAGAGAAAGAAGAGAAAAGAGAGAGAAGGGGGAAAGGGAGAAAGGATAAATGAGAGGGGGAGAAACTGACAGGGGGAAAGAGAGATGGAAAGGATGAAAGCGGAAAGAGAGAGGAGGAAAAAGAGAAAGATGGGTGAAGAGAAAGAAGGGGTAAGAGTGAAGGGGAAACGAGAAAGAGGGAAATAGAAAGGGAAAGAGAGAGAAGGAAAAGGAGAGAGGGAGAAAGAGAGGTCGGGAAAAAATAGAAGGGGAAAAAGCAAAGAGAAAAGAGAGATGGAAAAAGAGGGAGAGAGAATGAGGGAAAAAGACAGTGAAGGAAGAGAGTGCAGGACATTTGCCGTGTTCTGCTAGTATACGTATATACAGAGTAATAAATGTGGTATAGAGAAAGTTATGTAATACTGCACGAAAAAACGGCGAATTACCGGCAGAAAAAAATTCATTGCCGGGCTCTGATGCGAAAAAGTGGATAAATCCAGTTTCTAAATTAAGAAAAAAGAATCCTCTAACATTTGGTGTTGCCAGAATCCCTGTTTTGTGGGTCCTTGATGCCAAAAACAATCGAAAGCAAAATTTCCGTCCATCTGGTGTATGTAACAAATATAGCGCCTAAACCATGCGTAGGATTCTTTCTAAATTGAAGAAACTCCTGTCTTTTGTGCGTGAGCTAAAGCTCTACGATTTTGAAAAACATTCGTTAATTTTTGAGGGGACTTTGTATGAAGCTTTAGAAACATTTTCAAAATTTTCTCAAAAATTGCTCCACATTTTTCTTTAAATTTCTTGTAAAAATAGAGTAAAAGACACTTATGAAGGTAGCAAAGATCTAATTTTCAGGATTAACTCTAAATTTTCGTAAATTGTAAAAGTATAATTTTTTTCCGGAACTCCTTACAACTACAATACTGAAGATAGAGACTTTTCCTTCAATTGATATTTGTTGTTCATAAATAGTTTTTTCATTATGTTCATGTAGATTTTTTTGTAAATTTTAGTAGTTTTCGTGCAATAGTGCGTGCAATATTCGCAATTTAAAAAAATTACAAAAACAATATTTTCTCAAGAAAACAGCTCCAAATGTTTACTTTAAATTTTTGGTAGGTTTAGTGCCAAACAAATTCTATACGATGACATAAACGCCATATTGCTCTATTCTTTTGTTTTTTCAAAAATTCCAAAAATGTTTTTTTACTTGTCTCTCATGTCGATAATATTTACTTTAGAGGCAATTTTTTCACAGTATTATATTTATGAGTACATGTGCTTGAAATAATGGCAAATAACGTTTTTCGAAAACACAACAGTTAGGTGAAAATAAACTCAAAATTCCAATTTTCAGAAACGCTTAAAAGCCATTTTCTCAAAAAAGTCTCCACATTTTTCCAAAAAATAGTGCTTATTGTATTGTTTAAAATGATATGTTTATTTTAGTGTATCATTTTTTTTCCAAAAATTACACATGTAATTTTTTTCGAACATCTCTTACGCCGTTAATTTGATCATTTCCATCGATTTGAATACATAATTGCATTTGGGAGTGAAAGTGCTTCAAATGACATCAAATGAAGGTTTTCGAGCACTAAATAAATGCCAGTGAAAATAGCTTTAAATTTCGCATTTACAGTAATGTTTAGTCGCCATTTTCTTAAAAACAGCTTCAAATTTTTCAACAAAAGTTGATGTTTAGGACGAGGGTTTAGTCTTCTTTAATATTCGTGAAGTAATATTTCGGTTACTCTAATAGGAAAGCGAAAAGTTGAGAAAATTTTAAAAAAAAGTGTTCTTTGGGCGACGATAGATGGCAGCTGGAATGAAGATGGGGCAAGATTATAAAGAGGAAGTCTGTGCCATTCTGTAGCACCTCTAGTTTTCATTACATTCTCCTCGGGATAGAGCTTAATATCTCGCTTAAAAATGGCGTACGCACCTTTTTCAGTCAACTCGTATTTTCAAAAATTGCAAACAAAAATTTAACATTGTAAAACTACAATATTGACGATAGAGATTTTTACAAAATTTTCTCACTTTCTTTAAAACTGGACCTTGAAATAACTTATGCTATTCTCTGATTGTTTAAATTTCGAATGTAAATTGTTAACTTGTTTTTAAGCTTCCGAAAAGTTGAGTTTAGTCTTGCGGGTTGTGGTGTATGGGAAATGAACCTGGCATGTTAACTGAACCTGAAACACTTTTTTTCTAGTAGTATTTTAATATTGCACAGCCGTTACAAGTAATACGAGAAAGGATGTACTGTTGAAGCACCACTAGTTGAGTAAAAAATCCACAGAAGAGGAAACCTTCGGTAGCGTGCATCGCATTACCTTTTGTTTCATTAACCCAAAGTGTTCTAGAATGCTTTTCAAAACTACTCGTAAGATACGAAATCCATTGTGTATTTGCTAGCTTTAAGCAACTGGAAAATGGGATTTCAAGTAGTTAAGTAGAAGATAATCCAATACTCATTTCCACAAAAAGCAATAAAAATGCAAGAACATTTATTTTTCATTCTGAATTATACTTGTAATTATATTTGAACCAAGTTTTTTCGTTGATGTAACTGAAAAATAAAAAATCGAGAATCCAATTTTAGGTTGAGGTCTTTTGAAGCCAGCTATTGAGTTGCTCATTGCTATTCATGATCCACATGGTGGCGCACTTTGCCAGGGAAGATCTGCAGAGAATTAGATGATTCCAAGCTTCCGGAGAATTGAAATCCAGTCCTAAAAAATAAAATTTGTCACATAACATTATATGACTTCTGAGAGAATTCTCCTTGTGAGAATGACCTGGCCGGAGAAAAAACAGTGAAAATACTGATCCCTGTGATTTTAAATCACTGAATGTTATTGGGGTCTTTTTCAGTTAAAATCGTTACTAGTTATTAAATTATAATTTCATCATTGCATTTCAAAATTTTCATGTCTAGATCGTAGGAATGTAATGTGACACACTTTACTTCATTTTATTAGTTTCGCCAATAGCGTACGCTAGTGAATGTTATGGAATACAGTTTTGTAGCGTATTCATAAATATGATGTGATGCAACTAATATATCAGAGCGGCAAAGTAATTATTGTAAATAACATAACGTCACAACACGATTGCATCTTGTTCAATATGAGATGTAGGCGTTATACAACATGCTTAAAATGTAGGGCATTCTGAAGAACTTCAACGTTTAAATGACCTATTGAAGATCACTTATACCCTTTGTTTCGGTCATGTTCTCAGATTGTTAGATGACCTGTGTCTAATCCACATTTAAAAATCACAGAAATCTTTGATGAAAACAAAAAATAATGATAATTTTTTCAAGACTATTTGTTTTAATGTAAACTTACGTCATCATTCCACGGTCCAATTCCCAATATTGTGACGTAAAAAGTATGCTCGCCAGATTAATGGAAATAATGTAAACATAGACAAAATACGAAATTCTGGAGGTTTGTTGTACCAAACTATGTTGTTCATGTGGGCACATGGATGACAAGTCAAATGAGCTCAATAAATTTTAATATTAAGAAATGAGAAGGTTTTATTGCGGATACGATAATATCATTGTTTCAATACTATTTATTACAAGAGATTTAGAAAAGATAGGGTGCTGGCTGGATGTTATGCACGGAATTCACGCTGCGGCCTGGGGCTTGTGTAGCAATGGACAGAACATTCTTTAAACATAGCGGAATGTATCAAACTTCATTCGTGTACTCGTGTAGAAACATGTCGGAGTCTGATTGGTCAACCTAAATATAATATAATTTTCCAAAAACATGTTGTGTGAGGAGAAACTAAAATTACGTAAAAACGAGTAAATGCCAAGATCAACAGTGAAATAATGAAATGGAGAAATTATTCTAAATCATCCCAGATCTTTTAGAATGGATGCTTACATCGTGACTAAAAAGTCGATAATGATAGTATGTTGTTTGGCATTTCACATCATTCGGAGTGATAAAGTAAATATATTATTATGATCAGAAGGAGATTGTTGATAAGTGATGAATGGATATAGTGAGATACATTATATTGTTATAAAATATCTCTTCATTAAAGAGTAACAATATAAGTATCGACTGAAGTGAAATACATTGTAAAAATTCTGAAAAGCGTGTCTTGTCGATTTCATTAATGTTCACGAGATAAGTGTAACAGATTCGACGGGGATTTATTTATTTATTTACGCCAAAAAACAGTTAAAAACTGCGTATGACGGGCTATGGGGAAAAGTGAATTGTGTGCACATTTTCAAAATTCTGGATCCCTACACTAAATCATATACTACTTAAGTTTTAAATTTTGAAAGGGAGAAAAAAAAACTCCCATGTAATAAAATCGATTTTCAAGGATAAATAAGCAATAAATTTTGAATTTTGAAAGGGAGAAAAAAAACAAAAAACTCCCATGTAATAAAATCGATTTTCAAGGATAAATAAGCAATAAATTTTGAATTTTGAAAGGGAGAAAAAAAACAAAAAAACTCCCATGTAATAAAATCTATTTTCAAGGATAAATAAGCAATAAATTTTTTCCTGCCGCGACAACGTGGAAACGATAATTTGAATAATTGTATTTCCCACTGAATTCTAGAAGACGTGCACACAAAATGAAGTTACATTTATGTCCAGAAGCAAAACAAGGGGCCATCTCAGCATTTGCTCAATGGATCAGGGAAACTGGACGAAAAACCTGATCGAGATGGGGTCATTGACCCGGAAGCTGTGTTACAATAGTTGTTACAGGTTGTTTATACTCATTTATACAGTCCAAATGGTAATTAATGCATTATGTATCATTGTTAAAATTAATGTTACTTTTCTTGTGATGCTCAGTATAGTCTCTAATTGTATAGAAACAGTTATGCAGCAGAAACGATTTCACTTGGGATTTAAACTTTTCTATTGAATTTAATCGTTTAATGTCATCTGGCAAAGTGTTGTAAAATAATGTACATGTATTGTATGTGAATTTTTTGTAATGAGCTGTTGATACTGTCACCTGATGAATATGATTTCTACGTCGAGTGTTATAGTAATAGACTTCGGCATTTTCTGAAAATATATTCCCGCCCTTAAGCAAGTCATTTTTTACAAAAACCACTGATTCGTAAATAAAAAGACACGGTAATGGTAGAATTCCTAGATTAATGAAGAGAGGCTTACATGAATCACGTGGGTGGGATTTGGTTATTATTCGTACAATTCGTTTTTGTAATCTAAAAGTCTGGGAGCTATAAGATGTATTTCCCCAGAATATTATGCCATATCTCAGGCGGGAATGAACATTCGCGAAGTATACACAACGAGCAGTATGAAGGCTGACTGAATTTGCAAGAATTCTGAACGCGTAGCATAATGAACTTAATTTTGTGTTCAATTCATTTAAATGGACGTTCCATTTAAGGTTTGACTGAATTGAGAGACCTAAAAATTTTGTTGCCTTAACATCAGTCAATGGTACACTGTTCATTTTCAATGGAGCACAGAATTGTTTATTTGAAATGGAAAACTGCATTAAAACCGTTTTCTTTTCGTTTACTATTAATTTGTTATTTCGGAACCAATTTGAAACATCTGATATTGTACTATTTACGGTTTCTTTATTGCAAAGGATGTTCGTATCATCCGCAAAGAGAACCGTTCTTCCGTTTCGAATCGTCGAGGGCATATCGTTTACGTAAAGTAGGAACAGAATAGGGCCTAAAATCGATCCTTGAGGAACTCCACATGCAACGGGCAAGAGTCGGAAAGGTGCGTACGTAATGTTCCATCATTCCAGTAAGGTATTTCAACTTTCTGAGATCGTTGTTTAAGGTACGAACATAACCAATCTAGAGCAATACCACGGATTCCATATGAAGGTAATTTTGAAAGGAAGGGATTATTAGAATATTTGCAGTAACTTATGATGATGAAACTGATTATAGTTGGTAATATTAGAACAAGTAATACTAGAACATGGGTGTTCTAATAATTCATATTGCTGCACTGATTTCAGTTTCATAAAGTTTGACTTGAGAGGCAATCAAAGTGGACAACGATATTTTCTCACCATTGTAAAAAAAATGTATCTGGCGAACATGACTTTTAGTCTGCTACATTAATACAGGTATGATATTACGAGAAATATAAAATATTATATAAAATAATGGATTTTAAAAAGTGAAATAGTAATTAAACGAATACTGTAAAAGTAGTTTGTTTTCATTAAACAATATGTTTTGTATACGATTACCCTCTTCAACTTACCACAGCAGTCATTGATCGTAGCTGGGCGCATACACCATTCTCAACTACGGTACTGGCGGTTTCGAATACTAAATCCCAAGCGTATTCGTTTACCAAATCTGTTACAATTTCACCCGCAAGATTTGATAGGAGACCTCCTCCAAATAGACCTTCAATTTTTAACTGCAAGCAAAAATCATTTATTAGAACACGGGATTGGAACTCACATAAAGCATTATTTGAATATAGAGCATAAAAATACGTTCAGTTTCAAATAATGATGCCATACAAGCTCTCACAGTTTTTGAGCAATTTTGAACATGTAATTGTGTTAGTAATTAATGGATCTACCACACGCGTTCTTTCTTGAATTAGTGACGGCTTACATTTTAATAATCTAGGCTAACTGGGCAGATTATTATTTAAAAATTTCACTATTTGAAATACGTCCTAGTGAATTGTCAATTCATTAAAAATGCTGGACAATGACAACAAAAAAAATAACTGTAACAGAGTCCGGGCATTGCTCTTTTTGGCTATTTTATTTCTTGGAATGCATTTTGAGGCAACTTACCCCATTATCAATGTTTACCTCAGAAATGGTTTTTACGAGGGTTTTATAATGCCTATAAATAGCTATTTTAGAAATAATTGCAAAATTGAGCATTAAGAGCCCATAAGTCCCTTTATTGAAATTCCGCATTTTTAATAATTTCTTTTCACTGTGTTTTGTTTTCTACAATCATTTTTTGAGAAATCACTGATGGTTTTTTTTTTTCAAACAAGTAACAACCGCGTAAAATCTGCCTGGGCGTTCTCCGATCAAGAAGCTCTATGCCGTTCTTGCCTGTAACGCGTCGAGCAGTGATCCCGCTTGTACTGAGATTTTTACATAGCTGCCTGTGACATTTCCTCAGCTGTTTCGGTGCCATCCAATCGGAAGCTTACACGGCACTACAGTGACGTCATTATGGTGGCGCTCAACCTTCCGATTGGATGACACCATAACAACTGATTTACTTCACAGGTTATAGAAATGTAAGAGAATTTGACACCGAGCCGGTTACCTTATCTACTTCGCCGAAGCCCGTCAGGGCGCACCTGAAAACAGGAAATTGCTCTAGTCTTTCAGATCTTCACAAAGATTAGTGAGCTATCTGTCCCTTACCAAGAACACAACTGTCTTCATAAATAGCTCTCCCGACATCTTTTGCTGCTAGAAGGTAGAATTACACAAGGTAGGCGGAGTTTTCTTCAATAATTTTGTATTTTTTTCGAATTTTGGTGAATGTCAGATCACTAAATTTGCTGTTCCTGTTGAGCATGCCAGCTACAATGCCAAAAGAGAAAGTTTCAAGAAGTGGATTGCTAAAAGAGTGAATTTATGGAAAATATTCATGTCGGACTGGAAATGTATCTTTTTGCTTGTGTTGTAAAAAGGTGGTAAACTGTGCAAAAATATTTATTACAACATAAAACCACCAACTCATGCAAAAAATGCGTAAAGCATCGGGAAAAAGTCTTCAAACCTTCTACAGCAAGTGCTGAAGACAAGATGAAGAGAAGAAAGAATTTCAACACTGATTTGTGTCATGCCACAAACATTCCATTTTCTAAACTTGAAAATCCAACATTTAACAGTTTCTCTAATAAAATATAAAATTCCACACGAGTCAACTTTTAGGAAATATTATTCTCTGCAATATGTTTTGAGAATGGAAGAAATTCGATTTGTTTTGGGAGAGTTATGTTCATTCTTTACTAGTATGTAGTACGTATTACGTATAAATTTTAATATTATTCAACCATAATGCTCATTTCCTTGCCTTTTTTTTAAGTTTTTACTTCCTAAGTGCCTGCCTATTGTCAATTAGAATGCTTATTTCCTTGTTTAATTTTAAGTGTCTATTTGCATGCCTATTTTCGACTTTTTTAATGCGTACATGTTCGAGCTTTACTTATAACACTAGTTTACGTTCTTCCACCTCAGTTAAACGACTGTTTTCCTTTGCGAGTTTTATATATTCGCCAAATAGGGGTTTATTGTCATTTGTTTGAAAAACTGGTCGCTTTAAAAGGAAATTCTGCTTAATTGAGTTACACTTATAAGTATTGTTCAGAAATTTATGACTGTCAATTAGTAATTTATTGTAATTGACAAGTACAATAAATTGTTTCAATAAAAAAGTAATAAAAAAATTATTGTACTTACTGTATTTTGAGTATTTGAAGTAATATGTATGTATTTAGCTATTCCAAACCTAATGTGTTTTGAGTATACATTTAAATACTCATTTACGAAATATTTTGATGAAGTATTTAAATAAATTTAAAGCATTTCAACCAGTGCTGTACATAATATTATAATACAGCAATATCTGAGCTCTGTGCTTTTGAAAAATATTCTTGACATTTTCGGATGTACTTTTCAAGATACCCCTGCATTCTTTTCAAACTTTTCTCAATGATAGCTCCAAGTTTTCACTTTCTAGCCTTTCTTCATAAGAAGATAAATTGTAGTACTGTAGTAAATTATTTTCCTCGAATAGTTTCGGTAGTCACAACTGTGTTTGTGTGTCCTTAATACAGAAAAATCGATTAGGAGAAAACCATCTCTCTGTGGTCTACACTAGCGCCTAATCCGTTCAGACGATTTTATTCAAAATTAATATTTGATGCATCTTATTGAACTCAGTTTCTTCAAGAACTTAATTTCACAAGTGAGCAAACAAATATTTTAAACAAATGCTGTAAATCAGAGATTAATGATATTCAAACAAAACCTACATACAAACAGTTTCGTTTGAAAATTACCTTCCTTTAAATATCATTAATCCCTAATTTATAGCATTTGTATAAAGTTTTCTTTTGCTATCCTGTAAAATTTAAGTTTTTTTGATTTATCAGCTTATTTACCGTTGTCAAAGTTATACATACGAATTATTTTATTTTTGTAAATTTACAATGAGAAGTTGGGTAAGAGTAAATAACAACGAAATTTCTACCTTGTATTTAAAATATGATGAATTATCGAGAGATATTATTGTTAGAACCTCCAAACTCTTTCCTTGTATTTGAAATATTTCAAAATGTAGTCTTGTTCATACAGCCATTAGACATTGACCTCGAATCTTTGTAAGTTGGAAAATTACCTTTGTTAGTATCTTCCTTATACTACCATATCTTTATATTGTTCATTTCAATGATCGATAATTTTGGAATTTCAATCAGTGGAAGAAAAGATAAATTTAATGAATCAAATTAAAAGTCTTTCAGTCTTATGGTTAGTATTGGCGTTTGTTCCAGTGCCATTCTAGCGAATACCACGGATTGCTGTAATTGCGCCTGTACCCTTGCTGTCTTTTTTTTTTTATTTGTTGCGTCCCCACCTTGACGCAACGCGTCTCCAAGCCCCCATTAGGGGCGTTGAGCGCTTTAGCACAGGGGAGTAATCCTCCATTAAAGTGCTACTTTTTACAATTTGTCAAGTCTCGTCACGTCGCAGTCAGTCATTGCCTTTTATCCCTTCGGCCAGGGGCTCGACGACGTTAGGTCCCGGGGTTCCTGGCCGGTCACCCAACCACGAACCCGCCGGGCCTCGAATGTGCTTAACCTTCGTGACTTCACGGAGCGTAGTAAACGCATTCGGCTAGCGCCGCCGGCTACCCTTGCTGTCTTCTTTTTGTCTTGCTGTCTTGTCTTTCCCTCTCCCTATAACAGTCTCGACGCCGCGTTGGCCCTTTTCCCCAGACGCAACAGTAGCAAGTGCTATAGGAAATTTTCTCTGTTTAAATTAAAATAACATACCAGAGAGTATAATTTTATAATCGAACTACTATGAAATCATTGACAAATGATACATCATTGACTATCGCTGTTGATAATTATGCATTGCTAGTGATACAAATAGAATTACATTTAAAAAATCAGACGACTAAACTTCTGGAAAACTAAAATTATCCCGAACAAATCTCTACAGCATATGACTTGCCTCATGACTCTGCTTTGTTGATAGAGTAAACTACATTTCAATATCGTGAACCGTTTAGAAGTGGTTCATTTTTAGGAATTGGCCCTTTTATGATGAGACTTCTGGTGTATCCTCTGAATGCTCATCATTTATTTATTTAACAATTAACTTACATTCATACTTCTTGAACTCAGGTTAATATCACACGGCTCCACTGTCATGGAAGCTAGAGTTCCACGGACAGACACGGCTCCTTTTACTCTGAATCGGAAAATATCTATGCTGAAAAAGAAGTTTTATTAGTATTTTTTTCGATAAATTTTAAGATTTATATTTTTGCTTTCATTAATTTAAATGTTTATGGTATAAACAGAATAAACTTAAATATATAATTGCAGAAACCATCAATTGCAGAAATATTTAATTGCAGGATATTTGTAACATGTTAATGAATAAACACCAATTGCAGAAATATTTAATTGCATAATATTTAATTGCTGAACTAAAAATTAGTGAACATGCAAAGTTTTGTGTGTACAATAAAATTTTCGAGATTAAAATCAGTGAACAAACTAATATTATTTTCCCCAATCCAAAATATTTTAACCGATATGTTTATTTTCACTTTTAATTGTCAGAGAGTTAAAACCAGGATTGGAGTTCTGCGGTACGCGGAAGAACGATGTTTCGTTACCACCAGAATAAAATAGTTAAAACAAACAAACAGAAGTGTTAAACTTGGTGGCTTCGATTTTTAGTTCAACAATCTTTTGTAAGCATGTCATTAAATAACTTTTCACTTAACTGATTCAATTTTACGTGACAATACAATTTTTAGTAAAAAACAATCAAAAATAGCATTAGACACTTTAATTTATATGAATTGATAATTATTATATTGTATTTTTCTTTTTTATCTACTCTGATATCGGGGTTCTCAGAATAATCCAAGGCAACAATGGTTTGCACGGAAAGTGGAACAAGAACATGGTTGTTTTGTTGTTTTGTTTCATATCCGCCAATTCAGGATAAGATTTTACGGATTATATTTGTTGCTCCCAATAATTCAGCTTTCTGAATGGTCCACAATTGCTTCTCAACTAGCTTTAATTTCCTCATGGTCACTTTGCCATTCCTTGTTGACCAATGCATTCGCTGACACCAATACTGGAAGCACTTCCACTGCGCGCAATCCATACATGTCCTTCAATTCAACAGTCAGTGGTTGGTATTTCCTCTTTTTCTCAGCAACAGTTGGTACATGCATGTCATCTGTACGGAGCGCAACAGCAATGATGTTTTATATATTTTATCAAACGGAACAATATCTGGTCTATTTTTTTTATTCAACAATTTTCTGATACAGCGTACATAGCCACTTTACAGAATTGTTTGGTTGTACAATGTATACAATAATATACCGACAAAATGAGGAGGATACCTCTCTGGGCTCCTCAACGGGAAATCAGATTGGGGTGCTTGGGAGTTATTGCGGTTTTGTGATAGGAGTGAAATAAGGGGGTTATGATGTGGAGAAAGCGCAGGAGTTACGGACGGAATTTATCTTTCGGGAATCTGGACGGGATGCGGTTGAGATGAGGATGAATGGTTTTCCTAGTGAGAAAGTCAGTTGGACGGGGAGGTTATGGAGCTTGTTGTAGAATCTTTCGGTAAGGCGGACGATGTGCTGGGCGACTTTAGGGAATTTTAAATCATTGCGAATTTGAGCATTAGATATGTACCATCGGCGGCGATGGTGTTTATCGGCGGCGATGGTGTAGCGGTTAGCGTATCGGACTGCTATACCCAAGTTTGCGGGTTCAAACCCGATCGAAGCCGTGGATTTTTAAGGGCGAAAAAATCCTTCGTACGCCTTCCTTCGGAGGGGAAGTAAAGCCGGCTGTCCCATAGTACATTTACTGCATGTAAAAGATCCTCAAGCCTAAATGATGCCTCTGAGCTAAATTCAAATCGCCTGTTTCTTCGCGCAAGTAGTACCTTCTTTCTCCCATGATAGGTGAAAGGAGTGTAACGAAATTTGCGTGGTCAGACGGAAGAGCAGGCCTCATGGCCTGAGTCTCGCCACGTAAAATAAGGCCAATTCAATTCAATTCAATACCATGGGACATTTAAGGCAGTACGGAGGACTTTA
The DNA here is from genome assembly GCA_011170035.1 of Teleogryllus occipitalis. Taxonomy (NCBI): domain Eukaryota; kingdom Metazoa; phylum Arthropoda; class Insecta; order Orthoptera; family Gryllidae; genus Teleogryllus; species Teleogryllus occipitalis. The sequence continues at coordinate 243,844 of BLKR01001746.1, forward strand.
TTTTGTAGGGTTTGGATGTGCTTTATTATTATTGAGGGGGTGGCACCTCCCCAGATCGATGCAGCGTACGTGATTGCAGGGCAGAATAGCGATTTATATAACTGTATGGTGGTTTTTAGGTTAAGGGATGACTTTCTATTAATAAGAGGATAGAGTTGACGAAGGGAGGAATAGGCTAGAAATAGACGTGAGCGTATATGGGCTTTCAAGATTAGACGAGTATCTAGAAGGACTCCAAGGTAAGGGATAGAAGTGCTGTGCACTGCCCATTTGAGGGGAGTAGATGATATGTATAGTGGTGAAGTAGGCGGAATGCGTTTTAGGGTGAAGGTTTTGACAATGCATTTAGCAGGGTTTAAGTTAAGTTGCTAGTTAGAAGACCAAGTGGAAAATTCGTTTAGAACTTCTTGAGGAGAAGAATAGGCATCTTGGTGAGAATGATTGGATGTGAATAAAATTGTGTCATCTGAATACAGAGCCGTTTCGGTGGAGGCGAGGCTGAGGATATCGTGGGTGAATATGTTGAACAGCGTTCGGGATAATGAAGAGCCTTGAGGGACTCCTACAAGGATCCTAAATGGTTGGTATAATGAGTTATTTTCTTTGACGACAAATGATAAGTTATGGAGGAAGTCTTTGATAATATTGAGTAGGTAGTCGGGAGTTCCTAGGAAGCGTAGTTTATATAGCAGGCCTTCGTACCAAACTCTATCCAAGGCTTGGGAGTAGTCGAGGAAAACGGCAGTGGCGAATAGCTTCCTTTCAAATCCTAGGGCTATGGATTCTACCAGTCGAAGAAGTTGATGGGATGTTGAGCAGAGTGGGCGGAATCCAAATTGGGCTGGAGGGATGATTTTTGTTTGATTAGCAAAGTCGTTCAGCCTGGAGAGAATTAGCTTTTTGAATATTTTCGAAGGGTCGGTAGGAGGCTAATTGGGCGATAACAGGCAGAGTTGTGCGCAGGTTTGTTGGGTTTGAGGATCGGAATTATGATGGAATGTTTCCAGGCTGTAGGAAAATAATTTAGACGGAGACAGCCATTGAAAATTGCGGTTAGATATGCGATGGGTCTACGTGGTGTTTTACGATGTTATTAGAAATGAGGTCGTGGCGGGAAGATTTTTTATTTTTGAGAGATTTGAGGATGAAGGCGATGTTTGATGGGCTTATATATTTGATGGGCTCTGGGGCTAGCGAGAGGGGAAGTCTGATGAAGGCATTGATTTTGGAGTTAAAGGCTGGGTTGTTGAATGGGTGAGGGGTGAAGGAGGAGGTGAAATGGTTGGCAAGGAGATTCATTTTTGATAGGTCAGAAACAGCAGTGTTTGAGTTCGAGGATAGGGCAGGCATTATGGGGGAGGAGTGAGTTAGGATTCTCGTTTTTCTCCATAGGTTAGGTGCATTGGGCGCTAGTTTAGATATGGATTGGAAGTGGGCGTTTTTGGTATTGGCCATAGCTACGTAGACTTTGTGGGTAAGGTGGTTGAGGATGGTTTTCAGATAGGGTAATCTTAAGAGCTGCTAATTCCGTCTGGCATGACGTTTGGCTTGTAGAGGTGGATATGAGTGGGGAAAACTAGGGAGTGGGTAAGTTTGGGGGACGAGTGAGAGGCGATTGAAGCTTTGGACGCCGCTGCTATAACGGTTGATGTTAGGGTGTTGATGGCTGTATCAATTTCGGTTGGATGATTGAAAAAGCAAGGGGTGGGGAGGTGGGTGTTTAAGTAGTTTTGGAAGAGGGACCGGGGATGGTCCATGGAATAATCTCGTTTGTTTAGGAGTGAGTACCGGCGAAGCTTTGAAGAAAATGAGGACTGGTGTGTGATCGGAGTTGGATTCGGGAATGGATTGTTGGAAAATTCGGTTGTGAATGCGTTTGGTGAGTATTATGTCCAGAATTTCGGGAGGTATTCGAGAGTTGTAAGGGAAAAGCGTGGGTTCAGCGGGGTGCGGCAATATTAATGTTGTTTGCGTTGCATCAATTAAGACGTTGGGTTCCATTGGAGCGGCAGCCCCACAATTGGTGTTTGGAGTTCCATTCACCTATGGTAGAGGTGGGCGCTGCGAATAACAGTTTTAAATGGGTGGGGTTACTCGGGATATTGGGTGGTTTATATATGGCGATTATGGTCAAAGTTGGGCCTGAACGCTGGGGGAGAGCCATTGCTGAGTTTTCAAGCCCTGGGGTGATGAATGGGGGAAGTGGGTAGTGGTTAAGGGATTTTTCTATCAAGATGGCGACACCGCCCGAGCCTTTGTTGGAGGGTCTGTCTGATCGGTAGATAGAAAAACCGGGAATGGAACATTTTGATAGGTTTTTTTTTGCTTCTACTGTTCCATCAGTGATCACTATACTATCCCACAGAATTCGAGCTCGAACATTGCTGATTACGTGCTCTGGTTTGCACTGATAATACGGTTGCTCACTCTCTACGAGATTTATCTCTTGGCAAAGGCTTGGTGAATTACTTTGGCGACGCAGTTGTGTCTCTTAAGGTATTCTGTTTGAGCTAATACGGGGCATTCATAGCAAATGTGCTGGATTGACTCGTTGGTATATTTACTAGGCAACATCGACTATCAATTTGCTGATCCATAATGATTTTTATATGCTCTGGTTTTGACAACTTCTTCTTGGATTGAGAAAATGAATCATTCGGTCTCGTCGAAGAGGCCCCAGTTCCCACTGAGCTTTTCACATCAATGTTCTCCGAAGTTTAAGTTGCAAAAATCTACCATGAAATTTCTTTCTTTGCTAGACATTCACGCGGTCTTGATGCTTCAGGTAGTCAAAATCTTTGCTTACTTGTGCCACACATAGTTGGGACATCTCTTTATCTTGATCACATATAGGTTTGTGAACAGTAGAGTTAATGGACAGAATATAGCGACATTGCTTTTCTTCTTCCTGTCGACATTGTGCCTCCCAAGTTCAGGAGTTCTCTTCCTGCACTACCCCGAGATAATAACAGCCTGTGCACTGAACTCTGAGGGTGGTGAAGACGATGCCTTACAAGCGTAATTCTTAATTTCCTGTCAAAACTCTGTAAGGATAATTCTGTCTATTTTATTACAACAAACCTGTACGTTGGCGTGAGAATAGCCCATGAATTAATAGTAGATATTTTGTTTCTAGAATTTATCCAATTTTTGCAGATAGCACATTCTGTACAATCTTGTTCTTATGGTCTGAATCGAAAAATCGCAACAACTGTAGCATTCCCAGGTATTTGTAGGAGTCTTCAGTGCCGAGATTCTTAATAATCGTCATCAGATATTTGCATATTTTGCACTATTTTGGACTTCCCTGCCGCCAACAACATGAAGGGTAGCGCACTTGTCAATCCCAAACTCCAAACACACTGCATCTCTCAAACTCTTGACAAGTTCAAACTAGTTTTGTAAGCGGTCTATATTAGAAGCATGTAGTTTGAGATCATCCATGTAGAGCTGGTGCAAGATAAGAACATCAGAGTTCTTCAGAAAGTATCTGAATCCTGATTGAGCTTTCTGCTCAAAAGAATAAGTACTGTACAAAACCCTAGCGGGATTACACTGCGGCCTTGAAAGATTCCACGTCGAATTGTAATATATTTCGTCATGTAACAACAGGTTCCCTTCTTAATCTTCAAATGAGTTTCCAATTATGACATGTAGTTCCTCAAGAAACCTATCAGTGACCGATCGATTTTATACAAGTCGAGGACACTTAGAAGTAATGAGTGAGGTACCGTATTAGAGGCGTTTTTGTAATCTATCCAACCTACAGAAAGATTGCGCTGGTGCTTTTTAACTTGCTGCGTAATTGCACTATCAATTACTAATACTTACACTAGAAATTATTGAATTAGGTTGTTGTTTTGTTATTATTATTATTATTATTATTATTATTATTATTATTATTATTATTATTATTATTATTATTATTATTATTATTATTATTATTATACAGTTTATTCACATACAAGTCGAGTATTACGTAAGTTTACTACTATTAGAACGTAATTATTAATATTAATATTTATGAACAGAAATTATTAAATTATACTGTTAGTATTTACGTATCTCTATTAAATTGTTGTGGGGTGTTCAGGAAGATTATTTTTGTAAAATGAAGATATCAACCTATAAGAAGCAACTTAAATTTTCCAGGAATTTTTCGAAATTTAAATAATTCATAAAATAATATTGATAAAATACATGTATACTAAAGAAACCCATACTGCTCTTTGAGTACGATCTAGCGAAACATCTCTCTGAAGAGAAATGTTGATACTGGTGCCGTAACACTAGAAATTAAACAATTTCTCCTTTTTTAAATTCTGAGTTCTCTTCATTTTTTGAAATGTTCTAATCTCGAACAATTTCATATAGGCTACGTATATAATTATTATTATAAACTTCTAATGAAAAGGATGTCAGCCAAATTTTCACCTTACTGTGTGTAAATATTTAGTATTGTCTCCCTCCTCACATTAGAAACTTCAATTAAATTTCCTCTCAACATTTGAAGGATACGAGGTATCGAATGTCTCAGCTTTAAAGTTCTGTTGCTGTACACGCACACTGTTGGCAACTACCAAACGCAAATACTAGCAAAACGTGACCTTATTTATTTATTTATTTATTTATTTTACGTCAAAAAACAGTTCAAACTGCGTATGACGTACTACGGAGAAAAATGAATTGTGTGCACATTTTCAAAATTCTGTGATCCCTACACTAAGTTATATACTACTTAAATTAAAAAACAACAACAACAACAACAACAACCACAACAACCCTCCCATGTAATAAAATCTATTTTCAAGGATAAATAAGCAATAAATTTTGGCTCTTATCCATGTTGTCCTTCGGAATAATACTTCCTGCCGCGACAATATGGAAACGATAATTTGAATAATTGTATTTCCCACTGAATTCTAGAAGACGTGCACAGAAAATGAAGTTACATTTATGTCCAGAAGCAAAACAAGGGGCCATCTCAGCATTTGATCAACGGATCAGGGAAACTGGACGAAAAACCTGATCGAGATGGGGGTCATTGACCCGGAGGCTGTACTACAATAGTTGTTACAGGTTGTTTATACACATTTATACAGTCCAAATGGTAAATAATGCATTATCCATATGCGCCAACAGACATTATTCTGTCTCAACCAGGGCAATAACACTTATCCACAAATTTTTAATAGTCTGTTTGAAAGTTATAATTACTCACTACGTACTTAATTGGCCCTTCCCCTCGAATGTCCAATCCGGCTTCGGCGTAACCAGAAGCCGCATACTGGGTGAGCAGGTGCAGACGAGGAAACAGCACGTCGAATTCCACCACGATGGTGACCGATGGAGGGATGATAGAAATTTTGGGTTTTTCCATATTCACGTCGTCTCTAAATCCAGAGAGACCCTCGAAGGACACGTCAGACAGGGTGGCATGTAACCTATGTAACACATAAAACCAATATTACAGTATACTATCGAATGCACACAGTGAGCCAAATAACAACGGGAATTGTGACAATGTATCACAAGTTAAACAAATTTCGTGTAAACTTTAACAAAGGGGAAACATAAAGGAATTATACGGCGAGTGATAAATAATGAAAATGTCAGGGAATGCAGTGTGATTAATAAAGTGGAAAATAGTATAATTAGTGGCGACTAGAATACCAAATGGACGCGTGAGTAATTTCTGTGGGTACTTAGTTAATAAACTAAAAGAATTCATGGATCGAGAGTCAAGGAATAACTAAATAAAATGCTTGGGCGGTATTAGCCAATTATAAATGAGGGTGCGTGCGAGGAAGGGGTGATCTGCGTAATAGAACTAAATAGAAACGGAATTAGGTACTGTGCTGGACATCGTGTGTGGCAGAAGACGAGCGCGTGCTGTAAACAGATAGGGAGAATAGATTCCAACTCGATGACGATCGGATGGTCATGGAAGGTTCTCCGATAGTCAAACATAGCAATAGTATAAATTTTTGATGGCAGATATGTTGTCAGTGTAACAGCAGGCGTGGAAAAGAAGAATTTGCCACGATAGGATTGCACTAAGGTGGAAATGGAAATTTAGAATGGACACACGAGTAACGGCCAAATATGCTGAGGATTCGGACAGGGAAATTATTAAATGGGACATTTAAATCTGAGTAATGTAAGAAGACCAAGTTTTGGAATAGAGTTAAATAAATGTTTAATTAAAATAATAATAGGAAATGGCCATGCATGCAAAGGAAGAGTAACGAGAAACATTAAATAACGACAGGGTTATTATTATTGTTATTGTTCTTGGAAATTGTTTTATAAAATACCATGTATGTTTTTTCTTTTTTGTGTGTGTGTGTGAAGCAGAAAACTATAAATTACAATGTAAATTGAGTTTTGAACAGACATATAATTATTGTTATTATTATTATTATTATTATTATTATTATTATTATTATTATTATTATTATTATTATTATTATTATTATTATTATTATTATTACCGAATCCCAAATAAAGAAGTAATTATATGTAATGTAAATGTACGTTACCGAAAATCTGTATGAACAGATTGTCAAACCCTCAAACAAATTTTCTCAGGACGGATCAACCTCGGTATATAAATAGAGCAATTTTCACGGTAAATAATTAAATAGTATATAGAAGAATGAAGTTAGTATATTGATGATAAAAATAATTGTCGACTAGTACGAAGAAAATCCGCAACAATACATTCGCAGAATATACGAGCATAAAGCATCACTGAATAAGTTATTGTTAACTCCTTGAACTTACACAATCTTTACAAGCCAGAAATACATTTTGAAACTCGCGGTACCAGTTGATCGTCTTTTTTGATCTTTTATATCTTTTCCATACTCAGAATGGTTTTAAAGGTGCTATTCAGTACCATAACAGCGCAAGATGCAATGCTCGTTGCGGAACCCCCCAATCCGTTTCCCGACAGGATTCCTCGCGCGGCGGGTGGTTGATTGATTGATAGTGATTCCGGGCGCGTCAACTTCTATGGTCATTAGTCTCGTACGTGTAGTGCAAGTTTTTCATCGGGAGTGGAGGTGATCTTCCCCCGCTGGATGGCGAGATCGGGCGCTAACCTACCGTCGACTAGCTGGGTTTTCCCCACCAGGTATCTCCCACTAGCGTGGCACCGCCCCAACCGGAACAAGCTCTAAGCTCCCGACCGATCTCTCGGCATATGTGGTAGTGTAGTGCATGTTAGTATAAGTGTGTGTAATGGGTGAGGATAGGAGAAGGAAGAGGTAGGAAAGATCGCGCGAGGTCCGTTTATTAGGGAACTGCTCCGGCATTCGCCTGGTGCTGATGGGAGAAACCACGGAAAACTACCGATCAGAGCAGACGGCCGCTAGGATTCTCCTCCAGACAGCGACTGAAGTCGGCCTAGCTGACAAACTAGTGTCGAAAATCTCACCACTGTCGGGACTCGAACCTAGGCCCTCCCGGTCAGAGGCACTGCGCGACATTAGTTGATGCACTCAGCCACCTCCATACAGTTACTAATAGCGTCCATATTATTAAATGAAATGTTCATATTTCTCGACCCTATAGTTGTCAACTGTCGTCCATTTGGGAGGACAGACTTTCCAAATTGGGGTCAATGGTCCTCTCGTTCTCTTTTGTATTTTAAATGTCTTACTTTTAGCAAATTTTTAACGTTTGTTATTATTTATTTTATTACATGATGAACATCTGTCACGTTGTATCGTTTATTGTTTGATTTAGAAAAGAAAATTTGAATATAATTTTTCTGACTGAGCTAGCGACTGACTGAGCAACTGCGACTGGCCAGCCGCCGACCCGGAGACTACCCGGACGACGCTGCCGCCACTGAAGATGTCCACCGCAGACGTGAACGAAACGTTTGACTTTTCAATGCCAACTGGACCACGGCCTACCAGCCCGGAAACTTTCACTCAAAATTAGGAAACTTTATAAAGATACAAATTTCGTTCGAATTATATTGTAGCATTTGTGAATGTTCAGTTGTGAGGTAGTGAGCACTACCATAGTGTTCTTGCGTTGAAGGCAAAATGCGGTGCGGTATAGGATAAGTCACAAATCGAAATGGGATGTCTACAAATTGGCTGGAGAGTCTGGATTCATTGATTACTTCGTATTTGCGGGCGCGTCATCCAATACGGTAATCAATCCCGTAAGTTTAGTGCCAGTTTTTTATCACGGGATGTGGCAGTGACCGTTCTGCGCTGAATAGCAAGATCCGGCCCCGACCTTCAAGTGTTTCCCCCAACCAGGCAGCAGCCACCAGCGGAGCGCCGCCCCAACCCAGACAAGTTCTGAACTGCAGGACTGCTCTCCTGACTGGTCTCCCTACATGTGTGGTGCAGTGCATGTAAGTAGTGTAGTGCATCGAAGAGGAAGTGGATGCAAGTATAGGTCGAGGATAAGACAAAGAATAGGAAGGAAAGATCGCGCGCTGTCCGTGCACCGTTGGTTAGGGAGTGCTGAGGCAATCTCCAGGAGCTGATCGGAGAAACCACGGAAAACTACCGAAAAAGAGCCGAAAATCCTGCCACCGGCGGAACTCAAAATCTAGGACTTCCAAGCCAGTGACACTGCAGTGACATTAGTTTGATGCTCTGAGCCATCTCAGCCGGTGATACGACAGGAAATTGATCAATAATTTTGATTGTTCACGCAACCTATGTATAATGTTTATTGTTCAATGTCTGATACGCCTGGCAGCTTGGCGGCGGATGTACAAACTATTTTTGTCATATGTGTTACAAATACATAATAAGTCAATTAGTACGATCCTGGTGGCAGAGTTTTGAACCAGTGCCGCCAAGAGACGCATGCTGTATCAGCTAGAGCCGCAAGTCAGTTGTAACTTTCTTTTTGGAGAAGAAGCATGGCGCATTAGTGTGCCTCTCGTTTTGCATTGTTTTTCGCGGCAACAGTGCATTTATAGTAGCACTGAATTAACTGTCATGTTGCACATGTAAGGTGTGAGTGGTGCTTTTATTGATTGTGTGTTGTGCGGCTGGAATGCCGTGAATATACTAATTTTCACTACATGCTTCTCTTCTGCTATGCCACGTTCGCTAGCACACGGCTGCTGTATCTCAACCCATCGCGCTACTGACGACATTGGGTTGGTTCCAGGATGCAGTCATGTATTGTGAAAGTGCTAATTTTCTTGATTGTGCGGGTGACATGCCGCGAAGATACTAATTTCCACTATATGTTCCTCTTCTGCTATGCCACGTGCGCAGAACACGGCTGTGTACCTCGACCTATCGTGCTCCTGACGGCATCGGGTTGGTTCCAGGGTGCAATCATGTAGTGAAGCAATACTACATTTCTTGGTTATGTGTTGTGCGGGCCACATGTCCATCGTTGTGCATCGGGTGGCGATACACATGGCATCCACTCTGCACGTATCATGTTCTTTGGTGCTGTGCTGCAGCCGTGGTGTGTTTCGTTCAATGTACAGGTTATTGCACCGACATCCAACTAGAAGCTTTATTTAGTATGTTTTCAGGGTTTGTGTCAGTTGTGCAAATCGGGTTTATTTTTATGTATTTGTGTGACAATATAAAATTAAATGTTTGAACGACAACGTGTTTGAGCACTTTATAAACTACCATACACTTTCCGATTA